>SBHY01000001.1:1115000-1428506 GCA_010577765.1 Malassezia slooffiae
GGCGTTCCAGCTATCGCGTGGTCGCCCCATATTTTCAATTCGCGGTCTATGCCCTTCAGGTGGGCATCGTTGCAGAAGATTACTGGCACCCCCTTCTGGCGTGCTGCATCGAGCAGTGCTGCTGTGGCTGGCACTATTGCCTTGCCGCGCTCGCAAGTGAGTGCTCCATAGACAAAGTCGTTGAGCATATCAACGACAAGAATTGCAGGTCTCTTCAATCGTTCCATAACCATTATAGTGTTCAATTTGGTTTTGCTCGTAGTGACTCACCCTCTGGGTAAAACTAATAACCCCGTTATCCCCGAACCATTATAGTGTTCAAGTTGGTTTTGCTCGTAGTGACTCACCCTCTGGGTAAAACTAATAATCCCGTTATCCCCGAGGTTATGAACCAGATTTGCTACAAGGTAATCGGTAACGACGCCTGCGTGGCTATGTGTGCTCAGGAGGCACAGATGGAGCTTAATGCTATGGAGCCGACTATGGCACAGTGCTGCTTCGAGTCAGCCGAGATTATGATGAACGGCTTCGACACCTCGCGTGTTAACTGCGTCGATGGTATCACCGCTAACGAGGAGCAGTGCCGCCAGTATGTTCAGGATAGCTTTGGTATCATCACAGCCCTTAACCCAGTTATCGGCTATAAGAACTCTACCAAGATTGCTAAGGAGGCTATGGCTACAGGTCGTCGTGTTTATGATCGTTCTCGAGCACGGCATTCTCACTCAGGAGGAGCTTGACACCATCCTTCTCCCCGAGAATATGATTAAGCCAGTTAAACTCGATATCAAGTCCCTTTCCGGAGCACGCACCGGTGCCCGCCTGATATAGTGTACGAGCCGAAGCTCTATTCCAACACTTGGCATGTGCGGGACCAACGTTATCGCTTCTAGACATATTGCGTTCCGCGGAGGAATGACCCTACTTCTACACAGTCGGTCCCATTTACGCGCCCCGTGACGCGTCGCGTAAAAAAATTACAAGTCCCCAGATTCCCTCCGCATCCTAACACGCATGCGGGGGATGCTGGACACTACCCTTGATTTGCCACTTGAGCGCTTCCTCGTCCACCTTGATAACGTAGTTCGCCTTGCCAAGCTTCTGTGCATGAGGCTTGAGACGGTTCTGGTACACGTGGATGTTGCCATAAGACGGAGAATTGAAGCTGGTATCTACGTCGATCAGGACCTCGGTGGTGTTCTTCACAATCTCGGGGTGGAAGAGAATGGCAGCGGCAGTTTCGTCCCAGAAGGGAAACTGCGTACCATAGTACTTGTGCATCATCGTCGAGTAGGGCGTCTTGACCTTGGCCACCTCGTCCAGGAAGCTCTGAGTGGACATGACCTGGTTCGCCACGTTGCCGGCGATGGTGATATTGGGGAAGTCAGCGGTCAGGGCAATCTTGCTGGCCTCAGGATCGATCATGAGATTAACGTCGCTCTGCAGCTCGGCCAAGAGCTTGGAGCCAGTGGCCTCGAGCATGGTGACGTCGACAAAGCCGCCCATGATCACTAGCTCCTTCGTATTCCGAGCGAAAGTCGAATCCAGGCGGATGGCCAAAGCAAGGTTGGTCATAGCACCCGCCGCATAAATAGAAATCTCGCCCGGATGCTTGCGCACCTGTTGGACCATAAATTCCGCAGCCGAAATGTCAGACGCAAAGGTGGTGTTGGGAAAGCCTTCAAGGAAGGCGGCCTTGACCACCCGGTCGGGGTTGCCGCTGGTGGGGTCATTCCCCTGTGCCTCCATCGTGTGGTTGAGAGGAGCAAAAGCACCCTCCCATGGGAGCTTGCCGTGTAAGAGCTCCCAGGCTTGAAACAGTTTGGGGTTGTTCAACAGGGGATAGTCACTGCCTTTGTACACCGGGATACAAGTGAGGTTGCCTACCTCGAGCAGGGCAAGGGCGTGCAAGCCGCACTGCTTCGCCCAGCTGTTGGCGGTCGAAGAAGTGATCCCAACGATCTCTTGGCCAGCCTTGAGAGCTTGAAGGATGGGAATGAAGCTGGTAGCACCCCAGTCGTTGTCAAGGATGACCTTGCCGCGCTTGGCAGATGATGTGGACGCGACTAGGAGGGTGAGGATGGCGAAGAGGCTGAAGCGGGGCCACATGGTGAACGAAAGTGGTAAGAGAGGCCTTTGCGCCGGAACGGGAGGTGAAGGTGTTACTTATCTGACGTGACTTGGCGTAATTGGGGCGCTATCTAATTGGACGGGGTACGCGTGTGGAGGAGACACGTATCTAGCAGGCAGGCGCGAGGCGGCGGGTAGCAGCGGGAGGTTGCGAAGACGGCATCACCGAGACAAGTGTGGCAACGCTGTGGGCTAGAGAATTAGGTTCTGGGTGAGAGAAGAGAATTGGGTTCTGAGAGGGGCGTGCAGCGAATAGAGATACGGCTAGGTGAGCCACGAGCAGAACGAGATTAAGACAAGTGGTTCAGTCCTCTTCAGTCCTCGGAGACGCGGATATAAGCGACCGTTTAGCGCGGTGGACGCAACTGCAGATAACGCCCGGTACTCTGTGGAGGAAAAGTGCACATATTGTCCAAATTGGCCAATTGGCCAATTTCAATGTGGAGGGCGGGGTGAGGGGGGACCAAAAAAAAAGATCTGCAGCAACCAGATTCTCACGTGGTGCCCCACCGCAGTGTTCAATCCATTCTCCATTAGAGCTATGCAACCGTAAACGTGTCTGTAAACGTGATTGCCGCAACGTGTCTTCCGGTTTTTGCCGTAAGTGCAGGTGGAAGGCTCTGCCAGGGCATGCCGGAACAAATTAGTTTTCGTCGTCGCCAGTGGCGTACTTGGACTTGGCCCGGTACTTGGGTCCATAGCGATGGAAGAAGAAAGGAATCGGAAGCATGGCCACAGAGACGAACGCCACAAGCGTTAGTGCCCACTGGTTGTGCATGGAATGGAACATCTGCTCAACGAAAAGAGGCACAGCCGCACCGCCCATGGAACGAATCAGAGTCTTGGCAGCAAGCGCCGAGGCGGCCACCTTGGGGTAACAGTCGACGAGGTACGAGTTGGCGGCGTTGTAGATCATCACAAAGCTCATACCAGTGCCGAGGCCGGTGACCATTGGGGCGGCCCAGTGCACGTGCGGCATCGAGGTCCAGGCGAGCGCAAATAGCGAGCACGGCAGCAGCACGGAGCCAATGAACATGATGGTCAGACGGTCCTCGGGCGTGCGCGGGGTGCCACGCTCCTGCACCTTGCGCTTGGTCCACGGCTCCACCACGAACATGGTCACCACAATGGAGAATAGAATGCCGACAATCAGTGGAATGAACATGAGACCGGTCTGCAGGTCGTTGAATTTGTGTCCCTCCAGGAAGATGATGGGGTATGCAAAGAAGAGCAGGTAGAGGAGCATGTACACCAGGGTCAGATACAGCGAGAAAAAGAGCACGATCGGCTCCGTAAACAGCAGAATCACAGGGCGCAACAGCAGCACGACAGCCATGGCCTTGATGCTCATCTTCTCCCCCTCGCCGGGGGCGATGTACCGGTCATCACCCGTCTCTTTCCGGAGCTTCCTCGCCTTGCGCTTGAGGATGGCCGCGCCAAGGGTTTCAGGGTGGAAGAGGGTGATGATCCACACAACGCCGATGAACCCAAACAGCGTCCAGTAGATGTAGCGCCATCCATGCAGCTCATTGGTGCCCGAGGAAATGGCGCCACCGATCACGGGACCGATCGATGGGCCTAGGTAGATCACCGAGGAGAAGATGGTCATCGGGTTGCCCTTCTCCTCCGTGGACCACATGTCACTCAGCGAGCCACCCATGTTGGTCATGGGCACACTCGCCGCCAGGCCGGCGATCATACGTGCGGCCAGCAGCGTCGCCAGGTTAGGCGCTACTGCACAGGCCATCGTGAAAATGAAGTAGATGAAGCCCGAGAAGACATACACTGGATACCGCCCGTACACCTCGCTGAGCGGCGCGAAGACCACGGGGCCGAAGCCGAAGCCCAGCACGAAGAGTGTCACCACTAGGTTGATCGCCTCCTGGCTCACGCCGAGCTTCTTAGCGGAGCCCGGCAGGTCACCTGTGGGCATGGACGAGCCAATTGCCACGTTGAAGCAGAGCAGGCCCAGGAACGCAGTAAGCACCCACTTCTTGGTGAACGAAAAGTTGCGTGGGTTCGTAGGGTCGTTGGGCTCGAAGCGCACTAGGTACGGATCCACCTCGTCGGCGGCCATCGCGGCCTCCTTCTCCTTCTCCTCCTCCTCCTTTGTGATCCCCTCGGGATGCTCCTCGCGCTCCTCCTCGCGGTACAGCTCCTCCCTGAACGGCGCCACATCGTCGTCCTGGAAATGATGGTGGCTCGCCTGGCTGTGACGCGTCGACGTGTGGGTCAGATGCGATCCAAATGAGCCGGAGCGTTCCTGCCGGCCCAGACGCGAGCTAAATGAGCCGGAGCGCTGCGAGCGCCCCGCTCCTGGCATCGACGGACGGCGCCCAAACATATGTGCAGTCGGAAAACTACCTCACGTCGACACGCAAGCAGGTCACCTTTTATATTTCGCCACCGTGCGAGAGATCTCGCCCCCGCTGTTCGACAAGTCGCCTTTCTTCCGTCGAAATCCGACGGATTCAGGCCGCTTAAATCACTGGGGCAGATCTGCAGCCGGAAATCTGCCTCAGGTCTGCAGGCAAGCACGCCACCTTTATTTCCTCGCCGTGCGATAGATCTCGCCCCGGCCTTGTTCTTCCGTCGAAGCCAACGGAAAAAGGCCGCTAAAATTACAGGCGCAGATCTGCACTGTCGTTGACACAAATCCGAAAAACTCCGACGCACCTTGGAAAACGGAAAAAAAAGAACTGCAGCAACCAGGATTCCCGCGTGGTCCCCCACCGCAGTACTAACTAGTCGATACCGTGCTTAACTTCGCAGATCGGACGGGATACGGTGTTTTCACGGTTCTGTGGCCGCAGATGGTGGGGTGTCTCTGTTCTGCGAATTTGAGGCGCAGTCACGGAGATAAAGTCAGAGCGGTGATTATCTGCTTGTCTTAGCCATGGTACTTGAATCCAGCACCAGATCGTCAAGCCGGAAAACGACAGGACAGCATGAGAAAGCACAAGAATAGAGCTCACAGAGTTCAAAGGCGCGCCCCGGGCATGCGCGGGATGCTCTAGCGAGGATCGAACGCCGATGCTCGGGTAGGTTTGCACTTCTGTTCCTACGTCCGACGAAATCGGCTGATTTGGCCAATCGGGCCAGTTCCTCGCTTCCACCGCAGGATTTTGGGGCCAGTCGGGGAAGCCGTGCGTTTAGCGCCACTGGCCCGAGCGGCGGGTGTGAATGATAGAAATAAGGCATCTCAACCACCACCTTGTACCAACCCAACTCCGCTTGAGCATGTTTGTTAACACTGTGAAACCGACTACGCTGGCCAAGACCCTCAAGCCGGCTGCTTCGGGTAGCCTGCTGCAGGCGCGTGCCTTCTCGCGGTCGTCTGTGAGCCAGGACAAGGTGTTGGCGGTGCTGTACCGTGGTGGCGAGGCTGCCAAGCGGCAGCCGCGTATGCTCGGTGCAGTAGAGAACGAACTTGGCCTGCGTGAGTGGCTGGAGAGCAACGGCCATCAGTACATTGTGACCGACGACAAGGAGGGCCCGAACTCGCGCTTCGAGAAGGAGATTGTGGATGCGGACGTGGTGATCACCACGCCGTTCCACCCTGGCTACATCACCAAGGAGCGCATGGATAAGGCCAAGAACCTCAAGGTGTGCGTTACTGCGGGTATCGGCAGCGACCACGTCGATCTGGACACGGCGAACAAGCGCAAGATCGGCGTGTACGAGGTGACTGGCTCGAACGTGACGTCGGTGGCCGAGCATGCCATCATGACGATCCTGGCCCTTGTGCGCAACTTTGTGCCGGCGCACAACCAGTACATCCAGCGTCGCTGGGACGTTGCCGAGGTGGCGCAGAACTCGTACGACATTGAGAACAAGGTGGTCGGCACTGTGGGTATCGGCCGCATTGGCCGCCGGATCCTTCAGCGCTTGAAGCCGTTCGGCATGAAGGAGATGCTCTACCACGACTACAACAAGCTTGACGATGCGACCGAGCGCGAGATCGGCTGCCGCCGCGTCGAGTCGCTTGAGGAAATGGTGTCGCAGTGCGACATTGTTACGATCAATGCCCCGCTCCACGAGGGCACCTACGGCCTGTTCAACAGCGAGCTGATCAACAAGATGAAGCCTGGCGCCTGGCTGGTGAACACGGCTCGTGGTGCCATCTGCGACAAGAAGGACGTCGCTGCGGCCCTGGCTAGCGGCCAGCTGAACGGCTACGGCGGTGACGTGTCGTTCCCGCAGCCGGCGCAGTGGAACCACCCGTGGCGCACGATGGTGAACTCGTGGAACCCCCAGCTGGGCGGCGGTAATGCCATGACGCCGCACATCTCTGGTACTTCGATCGACGCGCAGGCCCGCTACGCCGAGGGCACCAGGCGTATCCTCGAGAACTTCTGGAACAAGAAGCCGCAGCGCCCTGAGGACATCATCGTCGAGGGCGGCCACTACGCCACCAAGGCGTACGGGCAGCACTAGGCTGGTGCGCGCCGTGTAGATCTACGGATTTTACGCTTTCTTAGACAGATCCTTTTGAACCCTGTATTTGCCATTTGACTATTCAAACCTCCATTTGACTATTCAAACCTTTCTCCATTAGAGGTATGCAACCGTAAACGTGACCGTAAACGTGATTGCCGCACCGTGCCTTCGGGTTTTTCCCGCAGGCACAGGTGGAGGCCCCTGCCAGGGCATGCTGGAACAAAATTACTTTTCGTCGTCGCCAGTGGCATACTTGGACTTGGCCCGGTACTTGGGCCCATAGCGATGGAAGAAGAAAGGAATCGGAAGCATGGCCAAAGAGACGAACGCCACCAGCGTAAGGGCCCACTGGTTGTGCATGGAATGGAACATCTGCTCAACGAAAAGAGGCACAGCTGCACCACCCATGGAACGAATCAGAGTCTTGGCAGCAAGCGCCGAGGCGGCCACCTTGGGGTAACAGTCGACGAGGTACGAGTTGGCGGCGTTGTAGATCATCACAAAGCTCATACCAGTGCCGAGGCCGGTGACCATTGGGGCGGCCCAGTGCACATGCGGCATCGAGGTCCAGGCGAGCGCAAAAAGCGAGCACGGCAGCAGCACGGAGCCAATGAACATGATGGTCAGACGGTCCTCGGGCGTGCGCGGGGTGCCGCGCTCCTGCACCTTGCGCTTGGTCCACGGCTCCACCACGAACATGGTCGCCGCGATAGAGAACAGAATGCCGACAATCAGCGGGATGAACATGAGACCGGTCTGCAGGTCGTTGAATTTGTGTCCCTCCAGGAAGATGATGGGGTATGCAAAGAAGAGCAGGTAGAGGAGCATGTACACCAGGGTCAGATACAGCGAGAAAAAGAGCACGATCGGCTCCACCACCAGCAGGATCAGTGGGCGCAACAGCAGCACGACAGCCATGGCCTTGATGCTCATCTTCTCCCCCTCGCCGGGGGCGATGTACCGGTCATCATTCGTCTCATTCCGAAGCTTCCTCGCCTTGCGCTTGAGGATGGCCGAGGCAAGCGTTTCAGGGTGGAAGAGCGTGATGATCCACACAACGCCGATGAACCCAAACAGCGTCCAGTAGATGTAGCGCCATCCATGCAGCTCATTGGTGCCCGAGGAAATGGCGCCACCGATCACGGGACCGATCGAGGGGCCCAGGAAGATCACCGAGGAGAAGATGGTCATCGGGTTGCCCTTCTCCTCCGTGGACCACATGTCACTCAGCGAGCCACCCATGTTGGTCATGGGCACACTCGCCGCCAGGCCGGCGATCATACGTGCGGCCAGCAGCGTCGCCAGGTTAGGCGCCACTGCACAGGCCATCGTGAAAATGAAGTAGATGAAGCCCGAGAAGACATACACTGGATACCGCCCGTACACCTCGCTGAGCGGCGCGAAGACCACGGGCCCGAAGCCGAAGCCCATTACGAAGAGTGTCACCACTAGGTTGATCGCCTCCTGGCTCACGCCGAGCTTCTTCGCGGAGCCGGGCAGGTCACCTGTGGGCATGGACGAGCCGATCGCCACGTTGAAGCAGAGCAGGCCCAGGAACGCAGTAAGCACCCACTTCTTGGTGTTCGAAAAGTTGCGTGGGTTCGTCGGGTCGTCGGGCTCGAAGCGCACGAGGAACGGATCCACCTCGTCGGCGGCCATCGCGGCCTCCTTCTCCTTCTCCTGCTGCTCCTTTGTGATCCCTTCGGGGTGCTCCTCGCGCTCCTCCTCGCGGTACAGCTCCTCCCTGAACGGCGCCACATCGTCTTCCTGGAAATGATGGTGGCTCGCCTGGCTGTGATGCGTCGACGTGCGGGTCAGGTGCGAGCTAAATGAGCCGGAGCGGTGCTGCCGGCCCAGACGCGAGCTAAATGAGCCGGAGCGGTGCGAGCGCAGCGAGCGCCCCCCTCCTGGCGTTGACGGATGGCGCCCAAACATGTATGCACTCGGAAATCTACCTCGGGTCGGCTCGCAAACACGTCACCTTTATATAGTTCCGCTGCGCGCGATACATGCCCTCTGTTCGACAATTCGCCTTGTTCTTCCGTCCAAAGCCGACGGAAGAAGGCCGCAAAAACCACATAGGCAGATCTGCGCGCTGTCGTCGACACAGAAGTCCGAAAACTCCGATGCACCTTGCATCGGAGTTAGAAAAAAAAAGGGAAGAACTGCAGCGACCAGGATTCCCGCGCGGTCCCCCATCGCAGTACTAACTCGTTCATATCGTGCTTAACTTGGAGATCGGACGGCCTTGCACCGGAATCAGAAAAAAAAGGAACTGCAGCAACCAGGATTCCCGCGTGGTCCCCCACCGCAGTACTAACTAGTCGATACCGTGCTTAACTTCGCAGATCGGACGGGATACGGTGTTTTCACGGTTCTGTGGCCGCAGATGGTAAGTCTTCGTGACAATGCGTATATAACCCGCACAGACGACAGACCGACCGCTGCAGCGCGGGAACCGGCCAAGGTACTGGCGGCTGCGAGGTAGCTGGTTCATTGCGTGCGTGCTATGGTACATGACGTCCAGCGCTATGCCACACAGTTTAGTTCATCATGCGCCCGCCGCCCGTGAGGATCAGCTTGGGCTTGTTGCGCTTCTGGCTGCGCGCTGGCGGCTGTTCGCCCGACTTGTGCTTCTCGTCCGTCGGGTGTGCGTCTTGTGCGTGCGCTTGTTCAAGCGCCGTCCAGGCATCGTCGATGCGTTTCGCGTCTGCGCCGCTTGCCGAGCTCGCGTCTGCGTGGGAGGAAGAGGCGGCTGCCGGCGTGCCCCACACCGTGGTGCGCACGGGCGCATCCGAGTTCCGGGCTGCGTTGCTGGGCGGCGGCGCCGGCACGCCCTTCATGTTCTGTTCCTCCTCGCGCGCGCCGGGGTGCAGGGGGAAGTACATCTCGGCGCCGTGCAGCGCCGAGTCCCTGAATGAGGAGTGGTCCGCGGCGGACCACGCGAGCGCTTCGGCCAGTGGGTCGTCCTGGGCTTCGGACTGGGCGTGCATCTCGGAGGCCTTGGCCGACTTCTCTGCGCGCACCTTGGCACGCTCCTCGCGCTGCGCCTTCTCGCGCCGCCGCGTCGCACGCTGCTTGAGCGTGGCCTCGAACGGCTGCCAGCGGATCTCGCCCTGCACTTCGGCGAGCGCTGCACAGGTGCTGGGCCAGTCCACCTCGACAAAGATCACGTCCGTGGACATGGGCAGGTGGCTCAGGTACTTGCACCGCCGCCGCAGGTTCTCTTCCACCGTTCCCTCCTCGGCACCCTGCAGAATGACGTGCAGCGTGTCGGGGAAGTTGGCGTAGGTGCCAAAGTGTGAGAGAAGCACCTTGATGTCGATCGGGTGCAGGTAGATGTTCTGCCCCGACGCCGCCTGGTAGAAGAAGTAGGAGGACGGCTGCCCGCTGCGGGGCTGCTGTGGCTTGCGTCCTCCGCCTGGCAGGGTGCCTGCCGCGGCCGGCGGCCCGGCCGCAGCGTCAGGCGCTGGCGTCCCAGAATCCGTGGCCGGCGCCGCGTTTGCGGCCGGCGCTCCGGCCACGTCGGCGGCTGGCAGTGCCCCTGGCGTGCCCTGGTCCTCGCCAGCGGCACCCGTGCCCCGGTCGTGCCGCTTCATGTCCTCGGTGGCGAGCTGCACGTTGCGGCGCACCAGGCGAGTGTCGAGGTCCTGCGAGGTGCGTTCGATCTCGTCCAGGAGCTCCTGCCGCGCGACGCGCAGGAACTCGAGCGTGAGCTCGTCGGGGCAGAACTTGCGCAGGGACTGCGCCTCCTCGTCGATCGCGGCAATGTCCTCCCGGAGGGAGCCGGCGAGGAACTCGGGCGTGGCGAGGATGAAGCGCGAGAAGGCGAGCGCGTCGGGCTGGAACCAGAACGGCGTGATGTCGTTCGTCAGCGCCACCCGGCTCGATGTGCTGCCGTCCGCGGGCCAGTGCGGTGAGCGCGGCAGGGCCAGGAGCATGTCGTGCGGACGCTCGACGAGCCGCAGGGTCATGAGGCCGTCGCGCCCCTGCTGCTCGACCGCGGTCGCGCCCGGTGCTGCGCGCTGCGCATGCTCGCGTGCCATGTGCTTGGCGTCGAACCAGTGCACGGGCTTGAGGTCCCGCGCAGAGACGTCGTCCCAGCACACCGGGCACCGCTTCGAGTGGCGGCCCGCCGGGGAGCGAGCGTGGCGCTGGCGCGCCGCGTTCTCGTCGTCCGCCACAATCAGGTAGTGCAGCATGCATGCGTAGCAGTACACGTGGCCGCAGCGGGTGATGCGGGGCGCGGTCGGCGGCGAGAGGCAAATGGGGCAGGTCAGTTCCTGCTGTGTGGCGTGCAGTGCACTGGGCTGAGCGCCCGCGGCACTGCGCACCGTCCAGTCGCCCGCACTGCAGACGACCACCTGCGCCACATTGGGCCAGAACACGGGCAGATCCGCGTCGCCCCAGTGTGGCGAGTAGTCGCTGGTCGGCTTCATCAGGAAGCGGTACTGCGCATTCACGTAGCCTGCAGAAGCGTCAGCGGCGCGGCTCGCGGCGCGGCTCGGTGCACGCACGCTCCCGATTGAACGGTCTGTACCCGTCGAGTTTGCGCGCTCGGCGCGGCGCGCTTGGCGGCGGCGCACGCGGTGGGAGCGTGAACGAGAGAAGCTGCAGGGTGTGAGCGACGCCTGCAGGGCGCCAGGGCGCACGGCGTACGTACGTGGTTCAGGCTCTGCCCCCGCCGCTGGCTCTGTGCCTGCCTGCCGCGGTTCCCAGCGGTCATTGCGAGCCGTTGTCCCGCCACCCGGCTACCGGTCTCCCTGCAGCGAGCAGAAAGCGGGCAAGGAGCGCCGCTTGCGACGCGCTCGCTCGGTCCAGGCAGCCACCGGGCCTAGTAGGCCGCATCCGGCCGCTGCCGGCAGCGCTACGGCACGGCGTCTGCGCAACGTAATCATGCATAGGGCTACTACACGAGGCCCTGCCGCTTGAGCAGGTCGTACGTTTTCCGGGTATAGGCCTGGCGGTGAGCGGCGAGCGGCGGCGCTGGCACGTACATTTCCATGCTCGTCCTCGACCTCCTCGGTGTCGCCGGGGTCCTCCTCTGCGAGCCGCTCCTGCCGCTTGAGCTTCTCGGCCAGCGCAAATGCGTCCTGAATGCGGGTGACGTCGCGGAACTGCACTAGGTTCGGCAGCCCGAGTGCGCGCATGCCGAACGCGTGGCGGCTCTCCTGGAAGTGCTTTTCAAAGTTTTTCCTGCTTGGTGAGCACGGTGCCGGCGCGCCTGCCGCTACGCACCGTCCGCGGTAGACAAAGTCGGAGCAGATCTCGCACTTGTACTCGACGCCGAGTCCGTGCAGCTTGTACATCCACACGGGGATCGGGCGCCCGTCAAAGTCGAGCGGCAGGTTGAGCGGGTTGTAGTCCCGCTCCCCGCGGCGCTCCTCCTCCTCCTCCTCGTCGCCCCGGCTCCCGTAGCCCATGCCGCCCGTGGCGACCGCCTCCTCGTACTCGCGAGCGATCTCCTCGGCCTCCTCCTCGCGCTCGCGCTCGGTGAGCGCCGCCTTGCGCTCCACGTTCGCCCGCGTCTCGTCGCGCACGCCCACGAGCGCCTGCCCGAGCGCCCGGACGAGCGCCTCGTCGCGGGCCAGCAGCTTCGCCCGCAGCGCGCGCTTTGCCTGCTCGAGCCGGGCGTGCTCCGCGGCGGCCTGCCGTGCGCCCTCGTCCTGCGCGCTGCTGCCGCCGGCCTCCTGCAGCCGCTGTGCGAGCTTCTGGTGCCGCGCCGAGCTGAGGTGTGCGTCGTATACGGTCTGCTTTGCGTAGCTGCGCCGGCCTGCGGGGTTAGCCATGTCTCTCTCGTGGCGTACGTACAAGCTTCGCACCAGATGCCCTCGCCCTCGCCGGCGCGTGGTGCGGGGTACAGCGCCGCCTCGCGCTGCTCCCAGCCGGGCACCGTGCCTGCGTCCCAGTCGTGCTCAAACTGCTGCATTGCGTATGCCTCCAGTGCGTCGTTGTCCTCCAGCGGTCGGGTCTTGTGCCGGAACGAGGAGAGGTACTGCCGCAGCCCCGCGACGTACTTTTGGTATGCGTCCGAGCGCTTGGTCGAGCGCGGCAGGTATGCCTCGTCGCTCAGGATGCGGTCGAACGTGCTGACGTAGTCCAGGTAGCTCAGCCGCCGGACCCCGTCCAGGTTGATGAACGTGTCGTACGGCACATACAGGTCCAGGAAGCGGCCGCCCATCTCCTCGCCGCTGAACTCGCGGTCCAGCGTGGTGAGCCCAAAGCCCGCGTCCCCGCTGAGCACCGACGGCGTGGCGGAGGTCTGCAGCGCCACGGCCCGTTCGGGGTACTTGCGGTAATACTCATGCACCCGACCGAGGCGTGCGTAAAACTCGGCAAATGGGCCGTGCTCGGCACCAGTGTCGTCGTGCCGCGCGAGCGCCTCGAGCTCGTCCGCGCGCTCGTGCGTTGCGTCTGCGTACATGGCGCTCAGCGCCTGGTGGCGCGCCACAAGCTTGTCCAGCAGCTCGGACGACGCCAGCTGCCACTCGAGGTGCAGCCGGTGCGCGCCTGAGCGCGGCGGGTTGTTGAGCGTATCGGCGAGGAGCTTCTCATACTGCTCGATCTCCTCGTGCGTGACCCGCGCGCTCTCAAACACCGACGTCTCCGCCATCGCGGCTCGCTGAAAAACGCCCGCCGTCGTCGCGTCGAGACGACGGCCGCGGTGCCACGTGGCCTTTTTTTCTGCTCGCCGCACGAGCGGTGCATTTTGCTGACGGCGATGGCGGTACGTGGGCGGGAGACGCGTGCGGCGGCTGACCGGCAGGGGATCCACTCGCACGACCTGCAGTTCGAGAGCAGTGACGAGGTCAAGGTCGCCCCGACCTTTGTACGTGCGCCGGGAGCGCGAGCTGTACTGACCGCAGGACTCGCTCGGGCTCAAGGATGACCTGCTCCGTGGGATCTATGCATACAGTGCGTGGCGTGCGCGGCGCGCGGCCAGCTGACGCGGCAGACTTTGAGAAGCCGTCTGCGATCCAGCAGCGCGCGATCCTGCCCATCATCCGTGGGCGCGACGTGATTGCGCAGGCACAGTCAGGCACGGGCAAGACGGCCACGTTTGCGATTGCCATGCTGCAGACGATCGACACGGCGCTGCGCGACACGCAGGCGCTCGTGGTGAGCCCAACGCGCGAGCTGGCGACGCAGATCCAGAGCGTGGTGCTTGCACTGGGCGACTACATGAACGTGCAGTGCCATGCGTGCATCGGCGGCACGTCCGTCGGCGAGGACATCCGCAAGCTCGAGTACGGGCAGCACATTGTCTCGGGCACGCCCGGCCGCGTGTTTGACATGATCCGGCGGCGGCACCTGCGGACGAAGAACATCAAAATGCTCATCCTGGACGAGAGCGACGAGCTGCTCAACATGGGGTTCAAGGACCAGATCTACGACATCTACCGCTACCTGCCGCCCGCGACGCAGGTGGTGCTGCTCTCGGCGACGCTGCCGCAGGACGTGCTGGAGATGACCAGTCGGTTCATGACGGACCCGATCCGGATCCTCGTAAAGCGCGACGAGCTCACGCTCGAGGGGATCAAGCAGTTCTTTGTCGCTGTGGAGAAGGAGGAGTGGAAGTTCGACACGCTCTGCGACCTGTACGACACGCTCACCATCACGCAAGCGGTCATCTTCTGCAACACGCGGCGGAAGGTCGACTGGCTCACGGACCGGATGCGGGAGAACAACTTCCAGATCAGCAGCATGCACGGCGAGATGCAGCAGCGGGAGCGCGATGCGATCATGAGCGAGTTCCGCCAGGGCAGCAGCCGGGTGCTCATCACTACGGACGTCTGGGCACGCGGGATCGACGTGCAGAACGTGTCGCTGGTGATCAACTACGACCTGCCAACGAACCGGGAGAACTACATCCACCGCATCGGCCGCTCCGGCCGCTTCGGGCGCAAGGGCGTCGCGATCAACTTTGTCACGTCGGACGACGTGCGCATCCTGCGCGACATCGAGCAGTACTACAGCACGCAGATCGACGAGATGCCGCTCAAGATCGACGAGCTCATGTAGCACTGTGGCGGACGCCACATGGCCACCGCGTGGCCTGTGCTTGGTGTAGACTTTCAAACGTGCATGTTATTCCCGGCTTCCGCCACGCGCCGTAGCCAATCGGCGCGCGCGTTTCGATACAATTAGGAAGCAACACCGCCCAATGGCGCAGTTGCCCAGGGGCGCACAGAAACGTGCTGCAGGAAGATGTGCGGTAATACCCTCCGTTGGCGCAGCCTCTAGTTGCGGGTGCTAGAGTGGCGACCGGTTTTACCGGCGCGTTCTGTTCCTTGGCCACTTTCGTTGAGCACCGCTCTGGTTCTGCTCGCCCCCTCCGGCGGCTCTGTACAATGCAGCGTTTTTCGCAGGGCTCTGACGAGTTTACCGAGGCCAACTCGCGCCCCGTGAGTGGCACGAGCGACGGCGACTTTGAGCTTTGGCAACAGTTTGACCAGAGCACGGACCGTGCCCAGGGCGCCACCGCGTCTGGGCGCTCTGCTCCTGGCGCACGCGCCCCGCTGTACACACAGGCGGGCCGTGGCGCGGCTCCCGGCTCCCAGGAGCCGTCCAGCTCCGAGGGCCACCGCTGGTCGTTTGATCGCCCGGAGTCCCGTGGCACGCCACTCAACTCCGAGGCGCATATGCCGCGGGACCTTCGGTCTGACAATTCTGGCTTCATGACCGCCATGGGGTCCCACGAGCCGACGGCTTCCTCGGAGGACGAGTACATTCCCTCGATTCGCCCCGTGCACCGCACCGGCGCTCCTGGTTCGCCGAACCCGCTTGGGCCCACGGCAGGCACCGCCCCCTCGGCGGGCACCGCGCCGGCGTTTGCCGCCACCCACCCGCCCGGCGTGACGCCGTGGACCACGGGCGCCCGCTCCGCGGGGTCGCCGATGGGCCGCGGCCCCCAGGCGACGTACGCGCCGCCGGAGCCTGCAGCGGCCCGCACGGCCACGTACGGTGCCCCGCAGTCTGCGGCGTACGGTGCTCCGCAGTCCGCGGCGTCCAAGAACCCCTTCTACGCGGACGAGCACCCGTCCCAGGAGGCGTTCCTCGACCCGTTCAACGCCCAGGAGGACGAGCAGGCGGAGCGCGAGGAGCCGGCCAACCGCGGCGCGGCGGTCGCTGGGCTGGGCGCCGGTGCCGGCGCCGGTGCCGGCGCCGCGGCTGCGCCGGCGGCGAGCTACGGCGACCGCGTGGATGCGGCGGCGCCCAGCACGCAGCCAGAGCAGCTGCAGGCAGAGCCGGCGACGGACCACCTCGAGGAGCAGGCGCCAGCGCCCAGAAAGAGCGGGTTCCTCAGTAAGCCGCTGTGGCTCTTCCTGGCCGCGACGCTGGCCCTGGTGGTGGTGCTCGGCGTGGCGCTCGGTGTGGGTCTCGGCGTGGGCCTCTCCCACAACAACAACGACTCGGACAAGAACCTGGTGCAGCCGAGCCCGGCGGGCGGCAAGGCCGGCAGGGACAACAAGCCCAAGACGCTGCCCCCGTGGAACTGGACGGACACCAAGAACAAGGTGTACGGTGTGAACCTCGGTGGCTGGCTGCTCCTGGAGCGCTGGCTCTACGAGGACTGGTTCGTCCAGACCGGCGGCCCCGACGCGTGGGACGAGTGGACCATGTCGCAGAAGCTCGGAGACAAGATGCCGGGCATGCTGCAGAAGCACTTTGACGAGTACTTTACCGAACAGGACATTGACCAGCTGCAGAGCTTCGGGATCAACACGCTGCGCATCCCCATTGGCTACTGGGCGTTTGTGCCCACGCAGGGCGACGAGCCATACAAGAACGCAACGCAGCTGGACCACCTGGCCACGGCGATGCGCTGGGCGCAAGAGCGCAGCATGTACGTGATCATCGACCTGCACGGCCTGCCTGGCAGCCAGAACGGCGACCAGTCGAGTGGGCGCAACATGTCGCACGCCACCACGCTGCCGTGGTTCCAGGACTCGTACCAGAAGCGCTCTGACGACACGCTCAAGGCGGCGCTCAGCTGGCTCAACAGCAGCGACGCGCGCTCCACGGTGAGCGGGATCACCGCGGTGAACGAGCCGCAGTCGAGCAACAAGAAGAGCCGGCTGGGTGTGATCCGCGACTTCTACGACCGGAGCTTCAAGGCCTGCTCGCAGTACAAGGTGCCGCTGATCATCCACCACGGGTTCGTCTCCTCGCCGGACCCGTACGAGTACTGGCACGACTTTGTCTCGGGCAAGGACCCGAACATGCTCATCTTTGACAACCACCCGTACCCCGGCTGGTTCCCGCCCAACGACGACCAGGACAAGATCAACCAGCAGGTGTGCAAGCTCGGCCACCAGGCCAACGGCTACCCGGTGCCGGTGATCATGGGCGAGTGGTCCGGTGTGTCCAACGTGAACACGACCGACTACAAGCGCTACTTGATCGAGTCGCAGCTCAGCGTCTACGGCTGGTCCGCCGGCTCCACCTACTTTAGCTTCAAGACTGCGCCGTCGCAGAACCCGATTGCCGGCGTCCGCGTGGGCGCCGAGCAGGAGTACTCGCTCTTCGAGATGGTGAAGCAGGGCGTGTTCCCGAAGCGCGACACGTCCAAGTCCGTCGTCGACTTTACCGACTCGCTCCAGAACAACTGCGGGAAGAACCCCGGCATCACCTGGAAGAATCCCTCTTCGTAAGCGTCTGGCCCGGCGCACCGCCGCTCCGTCGTTCTCTGTTTCTGCACTCGCAATCTGCAGCCGGTGCGCCACTGTGGCCGGCTACGTAGCAAGTCTCATTTAGGCGCCTGCTCGTGGGCCGTCTGCTTCTTATGGCGCCTGCTTCGTACGGCGTCTGTTTCGTATGTACTAGCAAGTCAGCTGATGCAAATGTGTTTTCACTCATCTCGACTGCATAGCGACCCGCTGTCTTGCCGCGCGCTGCCGCAGGGGCCGGCTACATGGTAGGCGGCTGCCTCGTCACGCGTCCGACTCGTATGGCGTCCACCCGGCGTCTACCTCGTACGTACTAGCATTTCGGCTATCGCGCAAATGTGCCGCTCTTGTTTCCACTGCGCATATCGCTCCGCTGCTTTGCCGCGCGCTGCTTGCCCTGCTTCGGGCGCTTGGGGGCGTCTGGCCGCTGCTGTGGCAGCAGCCGCGGCTCTGCCTCGCCGCCCGCCGGCTGCTCCAGCACCGACGGCGTGCTACTGTAGTCGAACGGCTCCACGGCGGCGGTCGCGGCCGCCTCCTTCCGCTTGCGCTTCATCTCCTTGGTCCACCGTGGCTTTTTGCTCACCTGGACGATGCCGTCGTCCGCACTGCGCTTGGACTCGGCCGGCGCAGCCGGCGGGGTCAATGCGCGCTCCGCTTCGGCCGGCTCCGCCTTGGCCCCGGCGTCGGCCGGCTCAGTGTCGGCCGGCTCCCCGCCGGCCGGCTCGCCACTGACCTCGCCCGCTGCACCGCTGCTGCCCAGCCCCATCATCCGCGCCAGGGCACTGACCGGCGCGCCACGCTGCAGGGCGCCGACCGCGGAGCCAAACATGCCGCTGATCACCTCGGCGCACTCGTGCCGGATCTGCGCGAGACGCGCCGGCCCGGCGGGCGGCGCGTCAAACAGCGTCCGCTTGCTCCGCGGCGCGGCGAGCGAGGCGAGGCAGCTTGGGCCGGGCGCCAGGAGCGCCGCGTCCGCGGGCGCCTCCCAGAGCGCCGGCTGCACGCGGCGCGGCGCGCTCTTGATGTCCGCGCCCGGCGCATCGATCGCGGCGCCAGCGCGCTCCACGGCGACGCCCGTGTCGTCGGGCGCGCCGGCGTCGAGCGCCTGCAGCTGCGCCTGCGCGGCCGCCTTGCGCTGGTCGGCGTCCGCAAGCCATGCGCGGAGCTCGTCGGCCACCACCTGTGCGAGCTCCGCGGCGCGCCGGCGCACCGAGAGCGCCGTGTGCGGGAAGCAGCGGCGCACTTCGAGCTCCGTGGTCGGCGCGCGGAATGCCAGGTGCATGAGGGTGTGTGGCGGCATAATTGCGTTCGGGCTCTCGTCCTCCTCGCGGGCGAGCGCGTCGCGCCACTGGTGCAGGCGCCGGGTAAGCCGCTCCTCGCGGCCCATGAGCGGCACGGGCCGCGGCTCCGAGCCACGGGCGAGCTCGCCGCCGCGCCGCAGCCAGAGGGTGCGCCAGCCGCCGCGCGAGTCGCCGGAGGCGTCCCAGGGCTCCTTGGCGTACGTCTTGGTGGCGGTCGCCTTGCTGCGCTCAAACACGTCGCGCACCGCGCGGGGGCCGCCCTGAGCCTGGAGCTCGGAGCGCAGCCGGTCGTACACGTAGAGCAGCGAGTGGGTGTCGTTGCGTGCGTAAAAGAGCATGGCGTCCGGCAGCGGGCGGATGCGCCAGTCGGCGAGCTGCCAGCGCTTGTCCGCCTCGAACGCCGTGTAGCGGAGGAGCAGCGAGGCGAGCGAGTGTGCGCCGAACTGGAGCGCCTTGGACGCGTGGAACGTGTCGAACAGGTTGGTCACGTACAGCCCGAGGTCCCGCTGCAGCCACAGCACGTCGTGGTCCGCGCCGTGGAGGACCAGCACCTTGTTGGGGTGCGTGAAGGCGCGGTTGAGCACCTCGGCGCGCTCGCGCACCTCGTCCGCGAGTGTGTCGAGGATGTAGTCGCCCCAGCGGGTGCTGATCTGCATCAGGCACACGATCCCCTGGTACGAGTGCGTGCTGTGGTGCTCGAGGTCCACGGCAATCTCCTCCACGCGGTCCTCGAGCAGGTGTGCGAGCAGCGCGTCGAGCGCCGCCGCGTCCGCGACCCAGGTGAACGGGCTCTCGGCGCTCGATGCGCCCGCGGCGTGCAGCTGCAGCGGGATCGGCGGCTCCAGCGGCTCTGCGGGGCGCTCCAGGGCGTGGCGCGGCGGCTCCGCGCTGGTGATCTCGACGTGGTACGGGTTCAGCCGCGGGTCGCCCTCGGTGCTGTACATGCCGCGCACCGTGGCGCCCTCCGGCACGCCCCACGCGGGGTCGCGCCAGCCGATCGGCACCTTGGCGTTCGGCTTCCCGAGCCGCAGCGGTCGGCTCCACGGCACATCTGCCCGGTTGTCCGGCCGTGTGGTAAAGTGGCGCTGCGGTGGTGTCATGGGTGCGTCGAGGATGTGTGCCGGAAGCGGCCCGCTGCGCGGCAGCTCGTCCCCCGGCGATGCAGCGCGGTCAGTGCGCTGGCCCTCGGGCCGCCGCAGCTCCACGCGGCCGGCGTACTCGTCGAGGAACGTGTCCACCCGCTCTAGCAGCTCGTCCGTGAGCTCGCCGCCTGCGCCTGCGAACGCGCCCGGCGCGGTGACCCGCGCCGCGTACGCGCGCGCCTCCTCCTCCTCGTCCGCGTCGCCCTCGCCGGGCCGCGCCCAGCGCTGCATCGTGCGCAGCATCGACCCGATCGCCTCCGCCACCGTGCCGAGCGAGCGGGTGAGCTCGGGGTCGATCGACGCGTGGAACTCGAGGTCCGTAGACGACGGCAGCTGCGACGCCGAGCGCGTGGCGCCTGCGAGCACCTCGCTCACCGCCCGCAACCGCTCTTCCATCGCTCGTGCCAGCCGCGCAGTCCCACGGCGACGAAATTTTTCGGGCGCGCTGCGTCACGTGGCGCCAGGGCGCCAGCCGCGCCGCGTCGCGACGCGTCTTGCCTAGTAATGGCGGTGCCCAGCGTGCTTGCTGAGCCGCTCACCGCGTCCTATACGTGGCGCTCGGCCGTGCCCGGCGCGTGCACCAGCAGCGCCAAGGGCGCGGGGCGCGTGCCGTGCGCGCTGGGGGTCGACGAGGCTGGCCGCGGCCCCGTGCTCGGTACGTACGCATCCGCAGCTCAGCGTGCTCACCGGCAGGCCCGCTCGTGTACGGTGTGGCGTACTGCCCGGTGAACCAGCAGGAGCTGCTGGGCCAGGTCGGATTTGCAGGTGCGTGCGCGCCGGCGACGACGTAGCTCACCGCAGACTCCAAGGCGCTCACGCCGGAGCGGCGCAACGCGCTGCTCGCCGCCCTGCTGGAGCACGAGGGCGAGATGGGTCCGTACGCCGCGTGCGCAGCGCTGCTGACCCGCAGGCTGGGCTGTGCGTGTGCTCTCTCCGCAGGACATCTCGGCAGGCATGCTCAAGCGGCGCCCGCACAACCTCAACGCGCAGAGCAGCGACGCCACCGTGCACCTGATCCAGGGCGTGCTGGACGCCGGCGTGGACATTACGCACATCTATGTTGACACCGTGGGCGAGCCCGGGGCGTACGCGCGGCTGCTCCAGTCCTACTTCCCGCGCCACCCGCACATCAAGTGGACCGTCACCCGCAAGGCGGACGCCATCTACCCGATTGTCGGCGCCGCGAGTATCGCAGCCAAGGTGACCCGCGACGCGATCCTCGAGTCCTGGCGGTACGCGGAGCGCGGCATCGGCGGCGGCGCCGCGGACTCGGCGCCGCAGCGCAAGCGGCGCCGCCTGGAGCCAGGCGAGGAGCCGGAGGACGCGGAGGGCGACGCTGCGGAGGGCGACGCCGCGGAGGGCGACGCCGCGGACGCCTGGGTCACGGGCAGCGGGTACCCCGGCGACCCCCGCACGGTGCGGTACCTGGAGCAGACGCTGGACCCCGTGTTTGGCTGGGCGGGCATCGTGCGGTTCAGCTGGGCGACGGCCAAGACCATGCTCGAAGAAAAGCTGCCACGCCGCGGCGACGCTGACCTGCCGCGCGTGGCGCCCACGGGCACGCTGCTGCCCGACGCGCGCCGGGCGTACCCGGTGCGCTGGATGGACGAGGCGGCGACGCTCACCGACTTTTTCTCCAAGAGCGCGCCTCGGTCCAAGCCCAAGAACGGGCAGCGGAGCATGAGCACCGCGGCGGGCGCGCCGGCCCCCGCGCCGCCCGCGCAGTCCACCGCGCAGCACCGGCGTGACCGGGAGGCGCTGCAAAAGCACCGCCCGGTCCTCTGGCGGGACCTGGGCGTGTGCCCCGCGGGCGCCGCGGACCTGCTGGGGTGAATGAAATACCATCGTCGTTCCATTGATGCCTCTGTATACATAGTCAGAAAGAAAACCGCGGACTCTGCATCACAGCAGGAGCGCGCTGAAGGCCGTGAACACGGCGAGGGCGAGCATGATGGGCATGGCGTTCCCATGCACGCTCTCGGCCTGGTTGGCCAAGTTGATCGCCTGCTGGTATCCCGGGATTTCGCTCGCCGAAAGCACCTTGCCCTTCTTAGGCGGGTTCGGCGGCGGCGTCCGCATGGGCGGCGGCGTGTAGCCCTTGATGGTCTGGAGCATGGTCTGGGTGAGCGGGTTGTCGCCTTGGCCGCCGCCGCCACCGCCACCCATGCCCTTACCCGCCTGCCGCTTGTCCAGCTGCGCGCCTGCGGCACGGTCAGTCCTCTGCGCAGGCCCCCAGCTCGCCGACTTACCGCCCTGAGCAGCCACAAGCGCGCCAAGGAGCACAAGCGCGCCGATCACAATCCGCAAGCTGAACGCCTTCATGGCGGTGTTGAGGGTAGCGGAGGGTGAAATGCCAGCCGCCCCCGTAGACGCTGCGGGAACGCTGCAGGGCCGCCGGCCTGCAGCCATGTGCATGTGCACGTGACGAGCTGCCGCGGCGCCTGCGGCAGAGGTGCGTCTTTTTTCCGGCGGATGCTGCGTGCATTTTACGCGCGAAGCAGGTGGCTGGACGAGTGCTGTGTGCCTGCTGTGTGCCGATCTTTCCGGACAAGTGCCGCTGTCGAGAAGAAGAAAGCAAGGATGGCTCCCAAGAAAGCAGCGCAGCCCGAGGAGAAGGTGCGCCTTGGCCGCCCGTCGAACAACCTCAAGATGGGTATCGTCGGCCTGCCCAACGTCGGCAAGTCGACGCTGTTCAACGTGATTGCCAAGGTGGATCTGGGCAAGTCGGCCAACTTCCCCTACGCGACAATCGAGCCCGAGGAGGCGCGTGTCCCAGTGCCGGACGACCGCTTCCTCTGGCTCTGCGATGTGTACAAGCCCAAGTCGCAGATCCCCGCGTTCCTCACCTGCATCGACATTGCCGGCCTCACCGCAGGCGCGAGCACCGGTGCCGGTCTCGGCAACGCCTTCCTGTCGAACGTGCGTGCCGTGGACGGCATCTTCCAGGTGGTCCGCTCGTTTGACGACGAGGACATTGTGCACGTCGAGGGCGATGTGAACCCGGTGCGTGACATGGAGATTATCTCCAACGAGCTGCGGCTCAAGGACATCGAGTGGATCGAGAAGGCGCTCGACAATGCGCGCAAGAACGCGCGGTCCGCGGGCAACAACTCGCTCGAGGACCGCAACAAGAAGGAGTCTGTCGCCATCATCGAGAAGGTGCTCTCCTTCGTCAAGGACGACAACATGGACGTGCGCAAGGGCGACTGGAACGGCAAGGAGGTACGTTGCTGCAGGCTGCAGGGTGCTTGGGATGACAAAGAGTGCACGCACTCGAAAGATCTAACCCAGCTCGTCGAGGGTGCACGGCGCCCGTTGAGAAGACCAGTTACCCACTGACCCACCCTGCGGCGCGCGCATCTGGCTACGGGGCATGCTGACACACACAGGTGGACGTGATCAACTCGCTGTACCTGCTCACCGCCAAGCCCGTGATCTACCTGGTGAACCTGAGCGAGCGGGACTATGTGCGCAAGAAGAACAAGTGGCTCCCCAAGATCAAGGAGTGGATCGACAAGAACAACCCCGGTGACCTGCTGATCCCCTTCTCGGCCTCGCTCGAGGAGCGCCTGCTCCAGTGCGGCGACGAGGCGGCGCAGGAGGAGGAGCTCAAGAAGCTCGGCGAAAACGTCACGGGCGCCCTCGGCAAGATCACCAAGAGTGGCTACGACGGGCTCGACCTGATCCGCTACTTCACCTGCGGCCCCGACGAGGTGCGCGCGTGGTCCATCCGCCGCGGCACCAAGGCGCCGAGCGCCGCTGGTGTGATCCACTCGGACTTTGAGAAGAAGTTCATCTGTGGTGAAATTATGGCCTTTGACGACCTCAAGGAGGCCGGCAGCGAAAGTGCCTGCCGCGCGAACGGCAAGCTCGCGCAGAAGGGCAAGACATACGAGATGGTCGACGGCGACATTGCGCACTGGAAGTGCGGCGGTTAGTGCTGCGGCGGTTAGTGCTGTGTAGTCCACTAGTCCAAATGGCCATTTGCCCCAAGAAAAAAAAAATCAGAACGCCCGGGTTCGAACCGGGGATCGCCTCAGTTCAGAAGCTGTAAATGAGGAGTCATGACCACTAGACCACGCTCTGCCAAATCCGCATACGTTTCCCCACGTTGCCTTTTGGCCACGTCGTGTTCTGCACGCACGCACGCGCCACCATCACGGCGACACGGATGGCAAGCGCCGAGGCCACACGCGCTCATGGCGGATCAAGCCGCGCTGTACACGCGCGCTGCATCCTCCGGCGGGGCCGGTACACGTAGCATGTGCCCGCAGTGCCGCATGCCGGCGTCCGCACTGCTGTGCGCCGAGTGCGTCCATGCGCTTGTGGCGCCACACCGGCAGGAGCTGGACGCTGTCCGCGCGCAGGTGCGCGAGGCGCGTGCGCGCCTCAAAGGGCGCACGCTGAATCCGTTCCACGCGCCCGCGGCGTGTGCGGCACCGCGCGCATGGCTTACAGACCCGTTCCAGACCGACGATGCCGGGGCGGCCGAGCCGAGCTCGGTGGCGCGGTCGCAGGCCAGGCTCGGTGCGCGGCGCGCGCAGCTGGACGCCAAGGCGGCCGATGTGCGCCGCGTCCGCGCGCGCGCAGACGCCGTGCGCCGCCGCGTATCGGCGCTGCGCACCGAGCTCGAGGCCCGGCGCTCCATGCTCGCCCGGGCACGGGCGGCGATGGAGCGGAGCCGGAGCCACCCACAGGCGCCGGCGCAGTCGCTTGAGGAGGCCCTCGTGCTCGAGAAGCAGCGGCTCCTGGGCCTCACGGTGCAGCACTGCGCCGTGGCGGGAGAGCTGCAACGCCGGCGTCGAGCGGTCGTGGCCGTTCTGCTCGACGTGTTTGCCGTGGCGCCCAGCACCGGCGATAGCCCCGACGTGGCGCGGTGCTGCTGGCGCATCTGCGCGCTCGAGCTGCCGACGCTCGAGCGCACCGCGCAGGTGCCGCGGCACGAGGTGAACGACGCCCTGTTCTACGCGGCGCAGCTGCTGCAGCTCCTGTCGGCGTACCTGGGCGTCCAGCTGCCATTCACCCTGGCGCTCGTCGCAGGGCGGATGCGGATCCGGCCATCGAGCACGTTTCCGGGCAGCCTCGGCAGCTCGAAAAAGACGCTGCACCTCTCGCGCGCCGCGCACGCCGAGCTGGCGTCGACGCCGCCGAGCGCCGCGGACGCAGCTCGCGGCTACGTGGATGCATGGCTCATGCTCGTGTACGACATGGTGTACGTGGCGCTGACCCAGGGGGTGAAGCCGCAGGAGCTCGCGCCAGAGTGCAGCCCGCTCTGGCTCCTGCACTGCGCCACGCACGCGGGGCAGATGGGGTGGTACGTCGCTCGCCGCGCCGCTCGCACTGACCAGACAGCCGCTCG
The DNA here is from genome assembly GCA_010577765.1 of Malassezia slooffiae. NCBI lineage: Eukaryota > Fungi > Basidiomycota > Malasseziomycetes > Malasseziales > Malasseziaceae > Malassezia > Malassezia slooffiae. The sequence goes on from SBHY01000001.1 coordinate 1,140,043, forward strand.
CACACCAGCATGTACGTCGGGCAGCACCTCCGGGACGTGTCGCTGCCGAAGCTGTCGTTTGCGCAGTTTGCCTCGGCATTTGCGCGGCGCACGCGCACGCCGCGCGAGCCGCACAGGAGGTAGCGCAGGAGGACAACGAGATCAACCACGACACATTATTACTACGGGATCGTAAAGTCTGTGGAGGGAAAAGTGGAGGTGGTCCGTGGACCAGACGTAACGAAGCCAGAACGAGAGAATCACAAGAGAATCATACCAGGCGCCTACCACTGGTCCGAGACGCACTGGGAGAGGCCGTTTTCGTGGCGGCGGATCTTGGCGATGCCCGGCGGCGGGCGCTCAAACACGTCGTGCGGCGGGCACGGCGCGCCTTTCTCGTCCACCGTCTCGGAGTAGTGAATGGACCAGCCGCCGGCACGGAACGGCGGCTTGCCCGCCTCCGCGGTCGCCGTGCGCACCGCGGGCGGCTGCGACTGGCGGCGGCGGGAGAAGAGCTGGCTGCCGCGCAGCGATGCGCGGCTCTCCTTTTTGGCCTGCACTGTGGCGGCCGGCATCGACTGGGGGCGGGGACGCTTGTCGCCCTGGGCGCCGAACTCGGTCACGCTGCCGGCGTCGCGGGCCGCGGCGCCGGTTGCGCCGCGCTGTGCACCCGGCGGCATGGACGCCCGCTTCGCCTGGCTCGACCGGAAGAAGCGCTTGAGCTTGGTCAGCCCACGCTTGAGGCCCGCCTCGGCCCGCGGCTCGGGCGCACGGGTGAGCTTGTCGAGTGCCGCCGCATGCGACTTGTCGCGGTCGTCGCCGCGGTCGTCGCCGCGGTCGTCGCTGCGGTCGTCGCCGCGGTCGTCGCTGCGGTCGCTGCCGCCATTGCTACCCACGGCCGCCGCACGCTGGCGCTCTGTGCGGCTCGGGCGCCGCGGCAGCGCCGGCGCCGGCGGGCCGAGCCCGAGGCCCGAGAGCCCCGGGCGCAGCGCGTACCCCTCGGTGTTGAGCGCCGGCGCGGCGCGCGAGCGTGGAGCGGGGGTCGGGATCGCCTGGACGGTCTCTGGGAGCGGGTCGGTCGCTGGCGGCGACTCGGCCGGCCCGCCGGCGGCAGGCGCCCTCGCAGCGGGCACGACGCCGATGGTGGGCACCGACCGGGTCTGCGGCACGGCGGCCGGCTCCGTGGGCACGCCGGGCTCCGCGTCGGAGCCGCCGGTGTCCGAGGCGGCCTTGAACGAGGGGCGCGAGGACGAGGTGCCCGGGGGGGACGCCGGGATCAGGTTCGGCGGCAGGCTCAGCGACGCCGGCACCTCGCCCTCGGGTCCGCTCAGGGGCGGCGCGGCGCGCGGCGCGTCCGCTCCGCGAAGCGGACGCGGCCTGCCCGCGGCGGGCTCGGCGGCGGCGGGCTCGGCATCCGTGGGTGCAGCGTGGTGAGTGGTGGTGGCGGCGGTGGCAGCAGCCTGCGCTGCGTCCTGCTCGTAGGCAGCCTGGCGGAATGCCTGCTCAATGAGGCGTTCCGCCGACTGCTCGCCAGCGTGCTCCTCGCACGGCTCGCGCTCGGCGGGCTGGGAAGCGCGCCTGGGCTCGGCAGCCGCAGGCTGGCCAGGTCCAGCCGGGGGTGCGCTGTGCGCCGCTGGCTGAGCAGGCTCGGCGCCCGCATCGTGTTGGTCGGCTCTGGGCCGCGACTCGGCCGGAGGGGCCGGCGAGGTGGACGCCGCCGGCCGGCCGGCCGGCGGCGTGCCCGACGGAGCTGCCTGGGCCGCGGTGGCCGGGGACCCGGCGCTGGGCTGGGCGACCTCGGCCGGGGTGCCAGCGCGGGCGGACTGGGTCGGGGAGCCAGGCGTCTTTGGGGAGCCAGGCAGCTCTGCACCCGTCTGGCTGCCCGTCTGCGCTGGGCTCGCAGGAGACTTGGCACTAGCCTGGGTGGCCGGCGACTTGGTGCCTGGCTGGGTGCCCGTCTGCACGCAGGCTTCCTTGGCCGGGGTGCTAGGGCGCATGGTGGCGGCCTCGGCCTCGTTCTTGGCCGGGGCACCGGCAGCCGCTCTGGTCGTTGCGGCGCCGGTCTTGGCCAGGGTGCCAGGGCTCGTAGCGCCCTGGGTGCCCGCCTGCTTGGCCGGGGTGCCGGCCGTCGACTGTGCCTCCTTGACCGCGTCCGCCAGGGCGGGCACCACAATCACGCCGCTGCGCGTGTCGACGAGCGAAACCCAGTCAAACGCCTGGTCGTACAGCAGCTTGTTCCACGCGTCCTGGCGGCCGGGGCACACGCGGCGGGCGACGAGGGCCAGGTCCTTGGTGATCGCCTTGATGAACAGCTGGAGCTGCGCATCGATCGCCTGGAGCGTCGGCCAGGTGCCGGCATTGCAGCGGGCGCGCACCGCACGGGCGAGCGCCTCGGGGTCGTTACCGTGCTGCTCGTGCAGCCGGCGGGCCTCGGTCCAGGCGCGCGCGGGCACCGGCGTGTAGGGCTGCCGGGTACGCAGGTACGACTCGGGGTTGCGGGCCGCGTCGCTCGGCAGCCACGCGATCTGCAGCGCCGCGCAGCGGTCCAGGTCCACCCAGAGCAGGAGCTTGGCGTAGAGCTCCTGCAGCACGGCGACGAGCGTCTTGATCGACTCGACGAGCTCCGCGGTGAAGGGCGCGTCCTGCGCAAAGAACACCTCGGCCTGTGCGTCGGGCAGCGGCACCCAGTGCAGCAGCTCGTGGAAGTCGGCGTCCTCCTGCAGGTTGGGCGGCGCCGGCGGCGACGCCGGCACGCTGCTCGCCTCGGTGAACTCTTCCTCGCTCCACCGGGGCGACGCGGGCGGCGGGCCGCCGGGCAGCGGCGTCTCGGACGCGCCGGCCGCCGGCGCCGGCGCCGCCGGCTCCGCCGCCGGCTCGGCGCCGGCCGCCTCGCGCTCACGGAACCCCTCGTGGCGCTCGCGCGCCATGCGCTCGGCGAACCGCGAGTGGACGCGCGAGATGCGGCGGATCACCAGCTTGATCCGCTGGTGCATCATGTCCGGCCGCTCCATGCCGATCGTGGCGGCGAGCGCCATGCCGACCTTGACCGCGTTCTCCGCCCAGGTGTGCAGGAAGCCGAACGGCACCGCGGCGGCAAAGTCGCGCGGCGCCAGGCGCGCGTCGTACAGGTACGTGGCGTCGCCCTGCAGCACCCGCTGCAGGTACGCGAGCACCTGCAGGCGGAGCAGGAAGCCGTGCACGAGCGCCGCCTTGGTACGCTCGTATGCGGCGCCCGTGTCCGGCGGCGGCGTCGCGGAGCGGCCCTCGGCCGCCGGCGCGGCCGGCGGCCCGCTGCGCTCCGCCGGCGCCGCGCCACGCGTGCGCTCCTCGCACTCGCGCCGGTGGTGCTCGAGGCACGCATTGCGGAACTCTTGGCTCAGCACGTACGGGTCGACGCGGCCGTCCACTCCGCCACGCGGGCGGCGGAACGGCGGGAGGGTGTGGCCCTTGACGAGCATGTCCGGCAGCATCGCGAGCAGGGCCGCCTTGATGCTCGGCCGCTGGCGCGGCTCGCCGGTCGGCTGCGCGGTCGCCGTCGCCGTGGAGGCGGCGGCCACCGGCGGACGGCCCGCATCGCGGACGCCGCGGAGACCCGCGACGCTCCAGCGGTGGCGGCGCGGCCGCTCGAGCGATGGGCGCGCCGGAGGCACGTCTTCAGGCGCGTGCTCTACCGGCTGGTCCACGGAGCGCTCCGCGGAGCGCTCCGCCTCGGGAGGCTCACTGGCCTCCTCGGGCGGGTGGCGGGGAGCGCCGGCGGCGACGCCGCCAGCGGGCCCCTCGGCGGCGCTCCCGCCGCCCCCGCTGCCGCCTTCAGGCGACGGCGAGCCGCCCGTGAGGCGGGCGTACACGGCCGAGAGGCGCTCAGCGGGACGGCGGGGGGAGCTCATGAATGCACAGACAACGACACGAGGGACTAGGGAGAAAGGGGGTGGGTGGCGGGAGCGCGCACATCCCCAATTTATGGGCGTGCTGGGCGCCGAGGGGGTTCCGGCGAGCCGGTCCCGGCGCCCCGAGCGCCTGCAGGTAGCAGAGCATAGCCGCCACCGGATGGGCAGCGACTGGTGCGGCGCACGGAGCACAGGCCCTTGGTTTGCGCGCGGCGCGCGGGCCACGTGGCAGGTGCAGCGCGTGGGCCTTTTACGCGCGTCGCTTCGGTGCCCCTATTTGCCACCCAGCGCGCATGGACCGTGCAATGACGCTCGGGGGTGGCGCCGGCGTGTGATTGATGTACAGCGTGCCGAGTCTGCTAGACTGCTGGGCGGTGCGGGACCTGGCCCGGTTCCGGCGAGTGTGTGCGTAGGGCGGCGCGCCCCGAGCGAGCTGACGATCCAGTAAAAGGCCAGGGCGAGCGCCCCGCGGGCGGCGGGCGGCAGTCGCGATCTCCGGCGGCGCACTCGCTGGGCAGCAGTGGCGGCGCCGCGCCCGCGCTCGGGCCGTGCACGCCGGCCGAGGTGAACCGGCGCGACCTGCTGGGGCGCACGGTGCTGCACCTGCTGGTGGCGAGCCTGGAGCCGGTGGCGCTCGAGTTCCTGCATGCGCTCCTGGCGCATCCCTCGGTGAACTGCAATGTCCAGGACGCGGAGAGCGGTGCGTGGCGCGTGGCGCGCGGCGCGCGCATACTGACCGGCAGGCTGGACGCCGCTGCACCGCGCGCTGTACGTGGGCAACCTGACCGCCGCCACGGTGCTGCTGCGCCGGGCGGACATCGACCTGCGGGTGCGCGACTTTGAGGGGCTCACGCCGCTGGAGCTGTACAACACCACCGTCGCGGGCACGGGCCCGAGCGACGAGGAGGCGAGCGACGGGCAGGCGGACATGTTCGTCTGGGGCGGGAACCGCAACTACAGCCTGGGCCTCGGCCACTGCAACGACTGCGCGCTGCCCGAGCGCGCGCGGTTCAGCACGCCCACGCGCGGCGCGGGCAGCGAGCCGGGCGCGCGCTTCGCGCGGCAGCGGGTGCGGGACGTGGCCATGTCCCGCTGGCACACGGTGGTGCTCACCACGGAGCCGCGGGCCAACGTCTACGTCTGCGGGATCGGGAACAGCGGGCGGCTCGGCCGCATGCCGCAGACGCAGCCGTCGCTGCAGCCGCTGCGCGACTTCAGCGAGACCGCGGTGGACGTGGCCGCGGCGCCGGACCACACGCTCCTGGTGACCGCCTCCGGCGCGGTGTACAGCTTTGGCGCAAACCGCATGGGGCAGCTCGGCTTTGTCGTCGAGGAGGGCATGGGCGCCACCGCCTCCTCCTCCGGCACGGTGCGCTCCGCGAGCGCGCCGCCGGCGCCGCCGGGCACCAGCGTCGGCAGCGGCGGCGCGGAGCTCGACATCCAGCTCACCCCGCGCCGGGTGCTCGGGCCGCTCAAGCGCGAGATCGTGCTGGGCGCCGCGGCCAGCCGGCACCACTCGGCCGTGTTCACCGCCGACGCGCTCTACACCTGGGGCACCAACACCGGGCAGCTCGGCTACGACCGCCAGGCGGCGCCCGTCCAGGTGCTGCCCCGCAAGGTGACCGCCATCAGCCAGCCGATCCGCCAGGTGGCCGCCACCGAGTTTGCCACCGCCTGCCTGCTCAACACGTGGGACGTGGTCGTGTTCCACGGCGACACCTACTTCCGTGTCAACTTCCCCATGCCGCGCGTCTCGGGCGACATGGGCGTGTTCCGCCCGCGCCAGGCGCAGCCGAAGCCGAGCATCACCAAGCTCACCTGCTCCGGCACCACGTTCGGCGCCCTCACCGAGCTCGGCGACCTGTTCACCTTCTCGCTCGAGCACCCCGGCACGCTCGCCCGCGGCGCCACGCCGGCGGGCGCCGCGAAGCCCGCCTCGCCGCGCCCGCAGCTCGTCTGGTCCGTGCGCCGCCGCTTCTCGGGCGTGCGCGACGTGGCGCTCGGCCCGGACGGCACCATCCTGCTGTGCACCGCGTCCGGCCACGTGTACCTGCGCTCCCGCCGGCCCGACACGGGCAAGGCCAAGCCCGGCGGGCGCGCGCACAAGTTCCACTTTGTGCCCTTTCTGCAGCGCATCGTGCGCGTCGCGACGAACGAGTGCGAGAGCTTTGCTGCGATCCAGGCGCCGGCGCGCCTGCCCGACATGCCGCTGCGCGGCGCCGCGCTCGGCGAGGAGCTCCGCACCCTGCTCCCCCACGTGCACGCCGCGCCCGTCTCGGCGCCCGAGCCGGTGGACGACGCGCTCGCCGCGGCGCTTGCCGCCACCTCGCTCGACGACTCGAGCGAGGAGGAGCTGGGCGAGGCCACCATGCTCCGCCGCTACGCGCTCCAGGCGCGTGCCCTCCTGCGCACGCTCGGCGCTTGGCGCCCCGTGGCGCGGTTCGCGCCTCGGCTCCCGGACGCCGTGTACGAGAACGGGTGCGGCGCCGTGCTGCTCCTCGACGGCGGGCTCTATGTCCCGGTGCACCGCTCCCTGCTCGCCATGCGCGTCCCGCGGCTCGCCGCCGCATTGCGCGGCGGCGAAGCGAGCAAGCCGCCGCCGGGCGTCGCCGTGCGGCCGGACGTGGCACCGGGCGTGGTGGGCGTCGTGCTCGAGGGCATGGCGCTCCCCGCAGCGCTCCTGCTCGTCGAGTACCTCTACACGGACAACCTGCCGCCCGTCTGGACGGCCAACATCCAGATGCAGGTCGCGCCGCTCTCGGCGGTGCTTGGCGTGGACCTGCGCGCGGTGCAGCCGCAGCTGAAGGCGGCCGCCGCCGCGCTGGAGCTCGACGCGCTCCTCGACGTGCTCAGCTCGCCCGTGCCGCGCCCGCCGCGCCCCACGATGGACGGGCAGCTTGCCGCCCTGTTTGAGCAGAGCGTGCGCCCCGCCGAGGACGCCGCGGACGGAGCGCCCGCGCAGCCAGCCAGTGGCGCGGCGGTGCCGACCGACACGGTGCTGCACCTTGCCGACGCCGTGGTGCCGTGCCACTCGCTCTTCCTGCGGCGCTCGCCCTTTCTCCAGGCGCTCTACGAGTGGCGGCGCTCCTGCGGCGAGACGGGCGAGGTGCACATCGAGATGCAGCACCTGTCGTGGGCCGTGGTGAGCACGGGCCTGCGCTTCCTCTACACGGACGCGGGCCTCCGCGTGTTTGCGCACACGGACGCGGACAAGTCGCCGGACCAGTTCATCGACTATGTAACAGACGTGCTCGCCTTCGCCGACGAGCTCCTGCTGGACAAGCTCAAGCTGCTGTGCTCCTACCTGCTGCGGCAGCGGCTCAAGCCGACCAATGTCGCCGCGATGCTTGCGGACGCCAACACGTTCTATGCGGCGCAGCTCCGCGACACGTGCATGGAGTACGCCACGCGCAACATGGAGACGCTGTTGGAGGCCAACCTGCTGGACGCGCTCGCCCCGCGGGACCTCGCGTGCCTCGCTGCCTACGTGCAGCGGAAGCAGGACGAGCACATGCACCGCGACGTCGCGCGAGACCGGGTGTATGCGCTCATGGTCAAGCACCAGGAGTATGTGGAGCAGCTCGACATCCCGCGCCCGTCGCTCAACCTGGCGTGCCTCAAGGTGTCGAAGCGCATCAAGTCGCCGGCACTCGCCCCGGCGCGCCCGCCGAGCCCCGAGCCGCCGCCGATCAGCGGCGCGTCCGCGGGCGACTCGAGCCTCATGTTTGCGATGGACGACGACGTGGACGAGGCGGTAGCGCGCCCGGCGGCGGCCGCGTCCGCCGCGGCCTCCGCCTCGGCCGCCGAGCAGGACGCGTGGCACACGGTGGGCGCCGGCCCGCGGCGCGGTGCCGCGCGCTCGGGCGGCAGCGCGCCGCCGGGCGAAGAGCTGCCGGCCCGCTCGCCGCCTGCGCGCTCGCCGCCCGTGCGTGCGACACCGAGCATGGCGATGCGCCCGCCGGCGTCGGCGCCGGGCGGCGCCGCCCTGTCGCCGCGCCCGCCGTCGGTGCGCCCGACGCCCCCAGCGGGCGCGGCGAGCAGTGCGGGCTGGCGCACCGGCACCACGCCGCCGAGCGGCCCGCCCGTGTCAGCCGGCGCGCAGGAGGCACTTGCCAGCATGCCGCTCGCCGCGCGCGTCTCGCAGAAGGAGCGCAAGAAGCAGCAGCGGCAGGCGAGCGCCGAGCCGGCGTCCGGCGGGCCGCCCGCCGCATGGCGCCCGAGCGCCTGGGGCCGCCCGCAGGGCGGGCGCGCCCCGCCGCTGTCCAGCTCGCCGCACACCGTGACGCCCGTGGTGCCCACCCGTGTGCCGTCCGGCGGGCACGGGTCCATGGGCGCGTCGCGAGCGCCCTCCGGCTCCTGGCGGGGCACGAGCGAGTCGCCCTGGCGTAACTCGCCCTCGATGCGCGCCTCGGTCTCGCCGCCGTCGGCGTCGGTGGAGACGAGCTCCACGCCGCCCACCTTTTTGCAGATCCAGGAGCAGCAGGCGGCGGCGATGCAGCTCGAGCAGAGCCGGCACGCGGTGCCCACCAGCTTTGCGCAGATCCTCGAGGAGGAGTCGCGCCAGACGGAGCAGGCACGCCGCGAGCGGCAGGAGGCCGAGGCGTTTGAGCGCTGGTTTGAGGAGGAGAGCCGCCGGGTGCAGGAGCAGCAGGCGAGCCGGGAGGCGAGCCGGAGCCAGGGGAATGCCCGCCGCGGCCGCGGTCGCGGCCGCCGTGGCGGCGGCGGCGGCGGCCGACGCCAACGAGACCCAGCCCAAGCTAGGATTGACGACTAATCGCACAGGGTCGGTACGCTATGCTAATTCATACTGCAATGTACACATATGGAAGTGACGGCGGCCTGAGGCGGCCTGAGACGGCGGCCTGAGACGGCGGCCCGAGACAGCGGCCCGAGACAGCGGCCCGAGACAGCGGCCTGAGACGGCGGCCCGAGACGGCGGCCCGAGACAGCGGCGCGCTCGGCGGCAAACCCCTCGTTGTAGATTACTCAGCCTGCGAGTCCGTAGGTGCCGTGCTTGACTCGGCAGGGTCGGTCGCCGGCTCGGCCTTGGCCGCCTTGCCAGCCTCGGCCGTGGACTCTGCCTCGGTGGGCTGGGCCTCGGTGGGCTGGGCCTCGGTGGGCTGGGCCTCGGTGGGCTGGGCCTCGGTGGGCTGGGCCTCGGTGGGCTGGGCCTCGGTGGGCTGCGCCCCGGTGGGCTTTCCCCCGGAAGGCTGTGCCTCCTTGGACTGGTCACCCAACGGCTCCTCCGTCTTGGCCTCGTCTGCCTTGGTTTCGGCCGGAGCAGCCTCGCCCACTGGTGCTTGAGAGGCGTCGGCCGCCTCTTTCTCTGCCCGGGTATTCTCGGACTGCGAGCCTGCCGTTGGATCCCCAGACGTGGCGGCAGAGACAGCGGCGTCCGACTTGGCCTGAGCGTTGGGAGCCGTTTCCGTGGCTGGCTCGGGTCCGCCCGCAAGAGTCTTGGCCGGGTCGGATGCTGGCGCCTTGGGCTCCTCTGCCGGGTCGGATGCTGGCGCCTTGGGCTCCTCTGCCGGGTCGGATGCTGGCGCCTTGGGCTCCTCTGCCGGGTCGGATGTTGGCGCCTTGGGCTCCTCTGCCGGTTCCTTGGGCTTCTCGGCTGGCGTCCTGGACTGCTCAGCTGGCGCGTTGGGCTCCTCGGTCGGCGCCTTGGACCCCTCCACCGGTGCCTTCTTAGGTTCTTCCGCTGACGCCTTTGCCTCTTCACTCGGCGGCTTCTCACTCGGCGGCTTCTCTCCCGCCGGCTTCTCACCCGCCATGGACTTGGCATCGGGCGACGCATCGGCTGCTGGCGCCTCGCTCTTCTGCGGCGTACGCTTGCCGCGGCGCTTGGCCAGCTCAGCCAGGCGCTGCTGCAGCAGTGCCCGTCCTTTTCTCGGCGTGCCCTCGGCGCCCTTTTGCGGGCTCGCTCCCTCGGCTGCACCCGGCGAAGTGGGTGCGCCAGATGCGGTGGGCGACGTGAGCGTCTCCGCTGCCTTGGGCGACGTAGCGCTCTCTGGCGCCTTGGACGGCGAGGTAACAGCCTCGGGGCCCTTGGGTGGAGACTTGATTGCGGCCTCGCTTGGCGGCGCAGTGTCCTTGGGCGCTTGTGTAGCGCCGCTTGGCGTCCTGGGGATCGGAGTCGCTGCCTCGTGCGCCTGGGCCGACTCGGTTGCAGGGGCCGGAGCTGGAGTCTTCTCGGAACTCTTCTCCGGGGTATCCTCTGGAGTCTTTTCGGGAGCGATTTCCTTCCCCGGAGTCGTTTCGTTCTCCGGGGCCTTTTCCGGGGCCGTCTCCGGAGCTGATGCGGTCGCTTGGGTTTGGCCCGCCTTGGGCGGGGTGCCAGTGATCATGTCGGGCATCTCGCTGGGCGTGGCCGGGAGCGACCTGAGGAGCGGCTCGTCGGCGGCCGGCGTCTGCAGTCCCTGAGGAGCGCCCGTGGCAGCCTTGTCCGCACCATCGGCGGGCGTTTCGACCGGCTTGGTCTCGAGCGAGAGGGACGGCTTGGCCGGCGGCGTCTCGGGCTGGGGCGGTGGCGCGGTCTGCTGTTCGGCCGGTGGCGCGGTCTGCTGTTCGGCCGGCGGTGCGGTTCGCTGTTCAGCCGGCTCGTCCCGTTGGGTCGGCTGCTCGGGCTGGGAGGCCTGCTCAGGCTGAGAGGGTGGCTTAGCCGTCTCTTGGGCGCCCTTCGCACCGTCCTCTGGCTGCGCTGTGTCCGCATCCTTCGGTGGCACGCTCGGCGGCGCACTGGGCGGAGCGCTGGGCGCCTCCTTGGACGGCCCCTTGGACGCCTCGGCCTGGGGCGCCGGCTCGGGCTTGGGCGGCTTTTCAACCTTTTCGTCGGGCTTGGCCGGCTCGCCCCTGGGCTCCTTGTCGCCCCTGCTCTCTTTCGCCTCACCCTCCTTGGACTGCCTGGATGGCCGCTCAAACGCATCGAGCGCCTCGAGCTGTGGCGACTGCGTCGCAGGCGGGCGCTTGCCAAACGAGAACCGCGGGCGGTAGCCCATGGGCGACTGCGGTTGCTCCGTCGAGGAGCGGGCGGAGGTGGGCTCTGGCGGCTGCTTGCCCGTGACGGCCTCGGCGATCGCGTCGCCCTTCCACGGGGTGCTGCCGAGTTCCGTCAGCTTCTGGTCCAGGAACTCCTTGTCGCGGACCAGGCGGGCGTGTGCCTCGGGGGTGCGCACTTCCGTGCGGCGGATCGCCGCGGCTAGGCGCGAGTCGATCTCGTTAAACACGGTGCTGATAATTGAGTTCACCACCGCCGGCTCCAGGTACTGTGCCATCACCCGGGAGAGCGTCCCGGTTTCGCGCACCAGCTCCGAGAGTGCCGGCACCGGCTGCGGCGTGCGCGGCGCGCTCCAGTCCGTGTGGCCGAGCGAGCGGGCATGCACCTGGACACGGTCGCTCATGATCGCCACGAGCTTGGCGTGGATCTCGTTCCGGTGCTCGCGGTAGTCGCGCTCGAGCTTGTCGAACTCGGCGAGCAGCACCGTCTGCGCCCCGGTCAGGTGCCGCTCAATCGCCCGGCGCACCGGGCGGAGCAGCGTGATCATCAGCGCCAGCGTCTGCGAGGCGAGCGCCAGGTGCCGGGCAGTGATGTTCTTGAGTCCGGCAGAGCGCATGGCGCCGGCGCCCAGCACCACCTGGCACGTGCGCGAGTTGAACTGCTTGAGGAACTCGACCACCCAGCCGAGCGCCTCGGTGGCGAACATAGGCAGGTTCACCAGCAGCCGCATGTAGTCGCCAAGCATCTCAACCACACACACACTCGCGTGCACCACGTAGAACCGCTGCTCGCCCACGCGGAGCACGCGCGGCGGCGGCGTCTCCTCTGTCGGCGCCTCGGGCTCTGCGGGCGCCGCATGCAGCACGGGCGGGACCACGTACGCGTCCACGTCCTCCTCGCCCATGCGCATCAGCAGCGCCGCCTGCGTGCGCATCGCAGGCGGCACGGGCGCAGCGCTCCATACCTCCTCCTCGACGGCCTTCATCGCGCGCTCGATGTGCGTGCGGTGGAAGGTGCCGAGGTACGCCTTCGCCTGCGCAAGCACTGCGCCGCGCACGCCGACCACCGGGCGCTGCACCTCGGCGTCCTCGAGCTGCACAAAGCGCCAGAGCAGCGCAAACACCACGGTAAACGCGTCGAGCGGCAGCTCGGTGAGCCGGGCGAGCCGGGGCTGCACGGCCCACCAGGCGGCGCGCTGCGCCGCCTCGGTGGCCGCGGCCGCGGCCTCCTGCAGCGCCGCGGCGCCCTCCACGTGGTGCGCGCCGTGCGCCGCGTCGATCGCCGTGCCAAACGCACGGCACTGGGCGTGCGCGAGCCGGGTGTAGAACAGGAGCGCACGCAGCAGGGCGGCGAGCGCCGTCGCGTACGCCGGCGCGTCCGCCACGCGCAGGCGCTCGCCGACTGCGGCGGCGTCCTGCGCCGCCTCGTCCTGCGGCGCGAGCGCGCAGAGCGGCGCGGCGGCGGCCCAGGCGAGCGCCGCGTCCGCGGCGAGCGCGCCGTGCGCGCCGCGGGCGAGCACGGCGCCGAGCTGCTCCCGGTACGCCCGGAGTGCCTCGCGCTCGCTGCCGCAGCGCAGGAGGAGCGCCCAGACCCGGGCGACGGCGTCGCCGGCCGCAGCGCGGCCCTCGGGCACCCACGGCGCGTCTGCCGGAGGGAGCAGCTCCTCGCAGCGGACGGTGCGCGTGGCCATCGCGAGCTGCAGGGGCGCGGCGCATGCGGGGTCGCACAGTGTGCGCTGCGCGAGGGTGAGCAGGTCGCCGCGTGCGGCGTCCGCGACGTGGGCCTCGAGCTCCGCGAGCTGCGGGAGGAGGCGGCGCAGCGTCGAGAGGCGCGCGAGCTCAGCGTCGCCGCCGTCGAGCGCGGCGCGCATGCGAGCGACGAGCGCGATGGCGTCGTCGAACTCGCCGTGCTGCACGAGCAGGACGGCCAGGTCCCGCTGCTCGAGGAACTCGCGCGCGCGGTCGAGGAGCGCGGTCTGCTGCTCGAGGCGGCGGCGCTCCGCCTGCGCGGCGACCGCGGCGAAGCCGCGCTGCACCGTGCGCTCGTCCACCTGGTCGAGCGCGGTGCCGATGCTGTCGAGCAGCTCGAGGCACGCAGTGGTCTCCTGGCGGAGCCGCTGGAGCGTGCCGAGCGCGTCGAAGAAGGAGGAGGAGCGCGCGCCGATCTCGTGGACGAGATGCTGCTCGATCACGTCCGAGTAGTAGCTGAGCTTCTCCTGGAGCATCTGGTTGAGCACCACGTCGTAGGCGGAGCTGGTGGACCCGCCGTCGGCGCCCGTCTCGAGGCCGACCGCAGTGAGCTGCTTCTTGTACCGCTCGGTGACCACGTCGAACGTGTACGCGTCGCCGAGGTCAAAGTCGTGCGCAAAGAACACCTGCGGCACGCTGCTGAGCGGCGGGAGCCGCTTCGGCGGCGCCGCTTCGGCGCCTGCCGCGGCCTCGGCGTCCCGCTGCTCGCTGCCGGCCTGTGCGCGGAGCCCGAGCTCGCGCTCGCGCTCGTACCGCTCGTACTGCGGCCCGACGCTCTGCAGGAACGCATCGATCACCCGCCGGTCCGCGCCAGGCAGCGGCGGCAGCGCCGGCGTGCCGGCGCCGACGGGCTTGAAGCGCGCGGCGCCCGCATCGATCGGCGGCGGGCGCCGCGTCGGATGATTGAGCAGCGTGGAGATGGCTGCGGTCAGTCCTCGCCCAGCGCCGCGCTACGCACAGTGGAAGCCAGAGAGCGCGGTGTGCGACTCGGCGCCGTCGGGCGCATTGCCACTCTGCGCCATCGCCGCTCTCGCTCTCGCGCGGTTTGTGCCACAAGCTGATCCGCGCCCCCGCGGCGGCTGGAGCACCGGTCACGTGCGCGCCGGTGCCCCGTGCGTATTTGGGCACCATGCATGTGAGCCACGCTCACGGTGGCGGCGTCTGACCATGATCAAGAGGGTGCCGCTGTTTATCCTGGACGCGTCGCTCGCGGGCGAGCGCACCGAGAAGCTGCTCGCCGAGATGCGCTCCTCGGACTACATCGCCGAGATCACCTCCACCGAGGTGCAGCCAGAGCAGACGGAGCTCTACGACCTCGTCCGCGTGCTCGAGCCAGCCGAGCACGTGGACAGTGTGCGTGGTGCGCTGCGCTACGCGCGCGGCCTTACCCCCGACGAGTGGGACCACGGTGCCGTGGTGCTCGCGGACCAGCGCACCGCACGCGACGACGGCAGCGTCCTGGTCGTGGAGCTCGACACCCAGGGCGTGGAGGTCGACCAGCTGCGCGTCACGCCGCGTTCTCTCCTCGAGGTGGTACGTCGCACATCGCGCCAGCCAACACTGACCGGCAGGTGGCCAATGTCGTGGCACATACCACCTCACTCGCCCAGTACCGCGAGCTAAGTGACTATGCGCCCGTATTTGACTCGGAGCCGCAGTTTGTGCCAGAGGCGCCGGGCGCCCAGGGCACCCTGCCGTAGAAAAAGGAAAAAAAAAATGGGGTCCGTAGTCATGGATGATGAGACGGCGACAGCGGTGCAAACGCACCAATCGCGGCAAGCGGCATCGTGTTCCCCCATCTTATACGCTGGGGGGAGCTAGTGTCCTACGCACGTGGCGGTCCAGTAGCTAGTGTCTTGCGCGCCGTGCCGAGCGTGCGACCTGCGTACTGTGGCGGCCGTGCGTCCGAAGCACCATGAAACCGTACCTTACGCACTGTGACGATCCAGTGTCTTCCACGCTACATGGTGACGCCGCGCTTGGCCACGTTGCGGGCATGCACTATCACACGGGCCATAATCTCGCCCACGGCGACAAAGCAGGCCACCACGATGAGCACAATCACGATCCAGGTGATCTTGCTCATCGCATTGTTGTTCAGGTGCTCGTGGATGATTTCGAGCAGGTCGTTCGCCACCGCGAGACGTTCGTTGAGCGTCTCGGCACGCTCGTCGATCTCGAGGTACTGCCGGATGGCGTCGTAGAGCGCCTGGAGACTCGCCTCGCTCCAGAACAGGTCCGGCGTGTCGAGCACGTCCGAGGTCAGGTTCACGTCCACCCGCAGCTTGAACAGCTGTCCCGACATGCGCAGTGCGCCGCGCCGGCTCACGTGCAGCTCGCCCGTCTGTGCGAGCTCCTTGGGTATGTGCGAGGTGAGCTCGAGTGTGTGGTGCATGCTCTCCTCAAACTCGGACAGCTTGGTGCTCTGGGCAATGGCGTGCGCCAGCGAGAGCTTGAGCAGGTGGTTCGGCGCGCGGAACGTGAAGAAGTCGTTGTAGATCCGCGGCGCGGGCACGTCAGGGTCGTAGCAGAAATGGAACACCTCGCTGTCGTACACCCGGTTCGCGCCGCGCACGCAGCCCGAGGCGAGCACGTCCTCGACGATCGACTCCTCCTCGGCGCGCGTAAAGTTGTACATGACCAGCACCCCGTACGGCAGGATCACCAGCTCCGCCATGTCGAGCGCTTCGCGGATCTCGTGCGGCGCGTTCTCGTTCACGCTCGTGTCGTGGTTGTGCGACGCGCGGTTCACCCGCGGCGTCTTGCGTGGCGGCGGCGGCGCCTCGCCGTCGCCCTGGTGCGATTCGTGCCCCTGGGAGTGCAGCATGTCCTGGGCCCCGACGCGGTCCGCGAGTGTCGGGTCGTGCTCCTCGGTGGGCCGCGGGCCGTCCGTGGGCGCCTCGGGCTCCACCGAGAGCACGGGCGGCGCCTCGGCGAGCACGTCGCCGCCGGTGTCCGTCGCTAGCTCGGCGGCCTCCTGCGGCACGCTCGGCGCCTCGATCGCGTCGCCGCCGCCTTCGCCCTCGCCGCCCTGGATAAACCCGTGGTCGTCGATGTTCTGCTGCTCCTCGGGCTGGTCAAAGTAGGAGCCCACGTACCCGCTGTCCTCGTGCTGCCGCAGCTCGCGCTCGTGCCGGCTTTCGCGCCCGGGACTCCCGCTCTGCGGCTCCCGCGAGCTGCGCACCGTGGCGCGGCCGAACCCGGGAAGCAGCGGCTTGAAGTACATCGCGTACGCGCACCCCTCGTACAGCCGCGGGCGGATCCAGTGCTCCCGCCGCAGGAAGCCCAGCAGGGCGCTGATGTTGATCGACGTCGAGATCGCGTAGGACGTGAGCCGGGGGAGCGGCGTTCGTGCCCGCGCGCTCGGCGGCATCCGCTCAAACGTGTGGTACACGGGCCCCTTGCGCTTCGGCGCGCGCGGCGGCAGCCGCGCATGTGCCTCGCGCCGCGCTGCGGGCGCCGCGCGCTCGGCGTGCTCCGCCTCCTCGTCCTCCTCCTCGTCCTCTTCCTCCTCCTCGTCCTCCTCGGTGAAGGGCGAGGGGGCCAGCTGGCTCTCGCTCGGCAACAGCACGTGCCGCCCGCTCACTTTGCTCGTCCGCACGGGCTTGTCCGCGCGCACCGGGAGCGAGTACCGCGGCACTCGCGCCGGGGTGCCCTTGAACTGCGACGCGGGCTTACTCGGCCCAGCGACGAGCGGGCCCGTGCGTGAGCCGCTCCCGCCACCGACGGGCAGCCGCGGCGCGGCGCGCGCGCCCTGCGAGCGCAGCGGCGCGGGCGGCGCCTTGAGCGTCTTGCCCGGCCGCCCGCCCGCGGCCGGCGCGCTCGACGAGGGAGCGCCACCCGCCGGAGCGGCGCCGGCGGCGCCGGCGCCGCTCTCCGGCGGCGACTCCACCGCGGGGTGCGCCAGCGCACGGTTGCTCTTCACGCCCGGCATGATGATGCCCGCGGGCAGGTCGTACAGGGCCGCATCGCCGGGCGTCTCCACCTCGAAGTCGTCCGCATCGTCCGAGTAGGACCCGGTCCGCTCGCCGCTCGCGCGCCGCGTGCGGAGCATCGACGCCGTGCTGCTGATGCCGGGCAGCGGGCTGGTCGTCCGCCGCTGCGGCGCTGGCGGCGCTCCCGAACCTGGCGCGCTCGCGCGGGACGGCGCACCGCCCGCCTTTCCGCCTCGTTGGGCCATGGCGCTACGGAGCCGCGCCCGGCGCCGCCGCTACGACGGGTCGCGTCACGTGATGTGCGCTGCCCTGCGTCCGGCCGTGGTCCATGCGCCCAGTGTCGTGATGGAGCCGGCGGGCAGCACGCGGACGGTGGCGGCGCAGGCGGCGTCGCCGGCGCTGCACGGCATGTTCAGCAGCAGTGCGAGTGCGACGGCGTCCCGCGAGGTGGTGGTGCCGCCGCTTAACTTTGACATGGTCGCCGCGGGCGTGTACCGGAGTGGGCATCCGAACGAGCGCAATTTCTCCTTCCTGCGCCGGCTCAACCTCAAGAGCATCGTGTACCTGGCGACCGACGACTACCGGCAGAACATGGCTGAATTTGCACGCGCCGAAGGCCTCCGTGTGTTCCATCACCGAGTGAACATGAACAAGGAGCCTTTCACCGAGATGGACGAGGGCGAGGTGGCGTCAGCCCTTGAGCATGTGCTGGACAAGCGCAACCTGCCCGTGCTCGTGCACTGCAATAAGGGCAAGTACCGCGTCGGGTGCCTCGTCGGGTGCCTCCGTCGGCTGCAGGGGTGGAGCCACACGAGCATCCTGGAGGAATATGCACGGTTTGCCGGCGACAAGATTGCCGATGAAGAGGTGCGTCACCCGGCACGGGCGCCGCAACTGACCGCAGTTTATCGAGGTGTTTGACCTGTCGCGGCTACGGCTGGATCCAGAGCAGCTGCCGTCGTGGATCTAGCCACAGGGCCCTGCGCTATGCGCCGCTGCGGTAAAGAAGGCGAGGGCATTGCAGCTCCTCGGTCTGTGTAGACTCAAGAATGCATTCTTTATGTATCTATGCCCAAGTTTCGACCTGCTTTACTTTGAGCTGCTGAGCAGCTGCACAATGGCCGGGTGCACCACCTTGCGGTTCGCCTTGGCGTTACCCTGGCGGAATACGGCGCCGTAGATCGGCTGTGCACGGACATGACCGACGTTCCCGTTCTCCTCGAGCCCCTCGACATGTTCTTGCTTGCCAGTCTCTTCCTGCCGGCGCATGCCGTTCCAGCTGCTCAGCTCGAGCGACGGCGCCGAGTCGCCGGGATTGGTCCCGTGCGCCTCGAGCCCCTGGACCAGCTTCTGGAAGGCGGCCTTGTCCTGGTCCTGGCGAGAACGGAACCCGAGCACAATCTCGCGGCGCTTCTTGCCCTGCTCGTCCTTGAATGACAGCAGCACGGCAGCCGCGTCGAGGCGCTCCTGCGCAATCCACGAGTACAGCGAGCGCCACCACTCGTCCCATTCCCGCTGCGCGTCGCGCTCCGAAACGCTGCCGTACTCGGATTTGTCCTTCCGCCGGTACGCATCCGAGAGCCACGCCGAGAGCGAAAGCGGAACCGAAGCAACGCCGATGCGCCACACGTTCACCACGGCGATCTTGCTGTCGCGCTGCAGCAGCTCGAGCGCATCGAGGTGCGACACATCCGCCTTGACCGTGCGCAGCAGACGCGCCCACTCGGCGGTGTCCGCTGTGCCGGCCGAGGCGCCGGTGGAGCCGAGGAACTTGTGCGCACGGAGCAGGGTGGCCTGTGCACCGCCTGCGTCGGCGAACGACGAGTGCTTCTGCAGGAACGTGCGCGCCGAATCGTCGTCCGCCTGGGCCTTGCCGCTCGGCGCCGGCTTGTAGTTGTTCGTGTCGATGAGCCCCGCGGAGAGCAGCAGGTCAGCCACCTCGCGGTTCGGCGCACGCCCGCCGAGCGCACGCTCGTACAGCTGCGCCACAAGCGTGCTCGTGGAGCCGACGGGCGAGGTCGACGGCGGACGGATGATCCGCATCGCTGCATCCTGGTGCACTTGCTCGTCCTCGTGGTGGTCCAATACGAGCTCCACGCGGCGTGGAAGCGCATGGCCCCACTCTGCCGCGAGGGCCGCGTGGTCCACGAGTGCGAGCGAGACGCCGCGGTTGGCGTTGAGCGCCGGCGAGGAGGTCAGGTTCGCGACCTGCTTGCGCACGTCGTCAATGCACAACAGGTGCTTCGTGTTGATGCTGACCATGTCGTACACGATCAGGTTCTCGCGGCGCTGACGCAGGGCGGCATGCTCCGTCTGGATCAGCGGCACGTACCGTGCCCTGGGCAAGTTAAAGTGCTCCGTAAAGTACGCCTGTTCGTGGTTCAGCACGTAGCTGAGTGCGATGGCCGACGCGGCCGAGTCCAGATCGCCTGCATCGTTCCCCATCACAATCACAAGCTGCTCCGCCAGGGTCTCGGCGCCAGCGGTGCCGAGCTCCCGCAGCGCAACCGACTTAGCCCAAGCGACGTATGCTCCGAGCTCCGTCGGTGCAGGCTCGGAGGCATCCGCGTCAGCTAGCTGCCCCGGGGCGCCATCTACCGCGCGGGATGGGCGCCCCGAGTTGACTCGCATGTACTGCCACAAAAACAGGACGGACCCCAGAAGAACCACGCCCAGGAACGCCCAGCGCAAATGAAACGTTTCCCACATGGTGATGTGTGAAAGCGGGAAACTCCCGTCCACCTCTACATTCTCCACATGCGCTTCGGAAAATTCTCTTCGCATTGCGCCGCCAACGCCGATGCAGCTGTATCCGGCCCGGGCAGCCACCGCTGCACAGCGCCAGCTGCGCAGCTTTGTATCTTCGGCGCACGCGGCATCGCGGCCTGCGCGGCGTACGTGATCCGCGTCCCGCTCCACGCTCACCTGCAGCTCCGGCGCCCGTTCGGCGCCATCGCCTGAGCGACGTGCAAGCCACGCGAAATGGGCGGCCTGTGCGCAAGGACACGCGGCCGGCACGCGCCGAGGACGGACGCCCGCTACGGCCCGGGCAGCTGCCCAAGCTTGAGTTTGCGCACCCAGAGAGCGCCGAGAACGAGATGCGCTCCTTCTCAGCGCCACCACTCTCGGCCGGCCTGCTCCACATGGTGCAGGCGCTGCTCGGCGAGCGCGCGCGGCCGACCACGCCGCAGGCGCAGGCGCTCGCACACTTTTTCGAAGAGGACCGCAAGCCGTCCGACACGCTCATCGCTGCCGAGACGGGCAGCGGAAAGACGCTGGCGTACCTGCTGCCAGCACTCCAGCGGCTCCACGAAAGCCGTGCAGCAACGGAGCACGCGGACCGTGCGCACGTGCGTTCCGGCGGCGACGCGTGGCTGATGCCGCGCTGCGTCGTGCTTGCGCCGACACACGAGCTGGCGCGGCAAATCGCCGAGGTGGCCAAGTCGCTCTGCCACGACGCCTCGCACAAGCTACGTGTCGCATGCATGAGCACCCCGGTGTGGGACGCGAATCTGGACCGCGATCTCGCGCGCCTGCGCGAGTGTGCGGATGGGCAGGACGTCGGGCCGGCACCCACGTCGCCGGACGTGCTGGTGGCCACGCCCGGCCGGCTGCTTGAGGTGTGCGTGGAAGACCAGGGCGCCACGCAGGAGTCTTCCCGCCACGCCGCACGCCGCTGCGTGTCCCTGCGGAATGTGCAGACGCTGGTGGTGGACGAGGCCGACACGCTATTGGACCGCGGGTTCGAACCCGACACCACGCGCATTTTGCGCGCGGTGCGCCAGGCGGACCACCCAGTGGCGCTTGACACAATCTTTGCTACGGCGACCATCCCGCGGACACTGACCGAGTACTTTGGGGCGCACCATCCGCGGCTCACGACGCTGGCATCGCCCGCGCTGCACCGCCTGCCCAAGAAGCTCTCGGCGACGTTTGTGGATCCCGGCAGCTCCAAGCACCTGGCGGTGCTCAAGGAACTGTTCCGCATCTTTACCACGCCCGGGCTCGAGCGCGACCGAGTGCTGATCTTCTGCGATCGGCGCACGGGCGTGCGCCAGCTGAGCTCGTACCTAGATGCACGCGGCGTCGAGTGCGTATCGAGAACATGTGCCCGCGTTGCTGACGCCCCAGGAACGTGGCCCTCACGGGCGAGGCCGACAGCAGGCACACCCGGACTGACGCCCAGCTGCAGCGCTTCCTCGTGACTCCGCGCGCACGCGAGCCCGCGCCACGGGACTGCGAGGACCCCCGCGTGCTGATCACCACGTCGCTCCTGTCCCGCGGCCTCGACTTTGGGCCCGACGTCCGCCACGTTTTCCTGCCGGACGCCGGCCGCCGCGGCGGCGCGTCCGCGCACGCGGCGAACAACAACGCGCTGGAGCTGCTCCACCGTGCCGGGCGCTCTGCCCGCGCGGGGCGCGCGGGGAGCGTCGTGCTGTTTGACCGCGAAAGTGCGCCGGGCCGCTCCAAGGTGCTGATCAACCGGCGCGGCCAAAAGCGCGGCATCGTGCGCGGGCAGATGGACCTGCTTGTGCGCGAGCTGCGCCACCGATCACGTTCATAGCTACGAGCCACGGTACGTCGTGTACGAGTGCGGCGAGAGCAGCAGTGGGATGTGGTAGTGTGCATCCGGCGGGTTGTTGATCGTGAAGAAGATCTGCGGTTAGCCCGGCTGCAGCGCTCCCGCTGCGCACCTCGACGTGGGGGTAGAATGTCGCCCGGCCGTCACGCGCAAAGTAGGAACCCGTCTCAAACACCATCCGGTGCACGCCCGGTGTGAGCTTGTACGACGGGTCCAGCAGCGTCGAGCACCGCCCATCGTTGTCCGTCTCGCTGCGCGGTCAGCAAACGCCGCGCCGGCGCAACACACACCCGTGAGCGAGAAGCTGCGGGGCAGTGCCCTCTACGCGCTCGAGGCGCACGCCGATGTGGCGGCCGGGGCGGCCGAGCGTTGCGTCCAGCACATGGCACGTAATGGGGCTACGGGCCATGATAGTGCAAGCCAAGTGTGGAGATCGGGCTGCAATCGGGCGTCAGCCGAGCACCGGCCAACCGCCGAGTGGAGGTCGCCCACTCTCTCCACCTGACGCCTTGGCGCGCTTGGTGCGGATGGACAGGGACCTCGTGCGCCGCTGGCTGCGGGAGGTGCTCCAGCCCGTACGTGACCCGCACTGCGATGCAGCTGCGCTGACCACCCAGTACCCGGAGCAGGGGCTCATCTTTGTCGATGTCGAGGCCGTGCTTGACGAGGTGCCGACGCTTTTGCCACGCACCGACGTATACAGTACGTATGGCCTATAGAGCCGCTCGCACTCACCCGCAGCGTACGATGATGGCCGCTCTCAGCTGCTCCTGCGCCTCTCCGGCACGCTTCCCGTCTCGTACCGCGGGCAAGTGTACTATATCCCGACCGATTTCTGGGTGCCCCAACACTTTCCGCGGGAGCCGCCCATCGTCTACGTCGTGCCTACGCGGGACATGCTCGTGCGCCGCAGTGCCAACGTGGACCCGAGTGGGCGCGTGACGACCGACTACCTGCGTGCGTGGCTGCGCAAGCCCGAGGTGTGTGATGCGCACCGCCGGCTATTGCTGACCGACAGGGCTGTCATATCGTCGACCTTGTGCATTCCTGCCAGGCGCTCTTCGCGGTGGAGCCACCAGTGTACGCAAGGCCGGCAGAGACGCCGGCATCCTCACCGCCGGCGTCCACGCCCGTGCTGCAGACGCCGCCACGCCCGCCCAAGCCCACCGCGAGCGCCGCCCGCCCTCAGGAAGCGCCGCCGGAGCCGGCGCCCAAACCTGCGGCACTAGCGCCGACCACGGCCGCTACACCGCCGCCGGCACCGTCCACCGCTCCGCCACCGCGGCCGGCGCACCCAGTGACGGAGCGGCCGGCGGCAGCCGCTGCTCCGCCGCCGGCGCATCCGCCGCGTCCGCTGAACCCGGAGCTGGAGCGCCTTCATGCACGTGTCCACGACAAGCTCAGCGCGCGGCTGAGGGAGCTCCAAGGCTCGCTCGCGCACGCGAACGAGCAGCTAGGGGTGCTGCACGAGGACCTGCAGCGCGGCTATCCGGCGATTCAGGACGAAATGCAGCGCCTGCGGGCCGTCCGCGACGTCTGCGGCACGAGCGCATCACGCCTCCAAGATACCCTGCAGGCAGCGCACACACGCACGATGGCGCTGCAGCAGAAGGAGGACGTGGGAGTGGACCAGATGCTCGTGGCCACCAGCATCGTCGAAAATCAGCTGCTCCAGCTCGTCGCCGAGGACCACGCAATCGAAGATACGCTGTACCAGCTCGGACGGGCGCTGCTCTCGGAGCGGATTGCACTGGACCGCTTCATGAAGGTACGCTGCGCCCTCCGTGCCGCTTTGCTGACCACCAGCATACCCGGCTGCTCGCCCGAGAGCAGTTTATGCGCCGAGCGCTCGCGATGAAAATTATCGAGGGGATGGGATGGCAGGTGTAACTAATGACACAGCATGGCCTAGATTGGACCTAGCCGCCTACGGCACGCAGAGCACTGGGGGAACACTGCCGGTGAGTCGCGTCGCTTGCTAGCACGCCTACCTTGGCGGGGCGCACGCCCAGCTTCATCGCACGAAGCTTGCCCTGAGCATCGATCACAAAGTGACTGCCGTAAGCACCTTGCTGCCCCCCCTGTGGAACGCACCCGCGGCGGGTAAAGTTCCAGGGGCCCGTTAGCTGGTGGATGAGCGTGCGGCTTGGATCACACAGCAGCGGGAAGGGTAAGCGCAGCCTCTGTGCACGTAAGCAGAGAACGCCCCGTGGCGTACGCACCTTGGACCAGCTCTTTTGGGCCTGTGGCTCGTCCGCCGAGAGCCCGTACACTGTGTATCCTGCTGCCAGCCAGCGCTTGTACTGCACACGGTACTCGCGCACCTGCTTCGCGCAGGCGTTTCGGAACGCCTGCAGGGTTAGCCAGGCACTTTTCTCAACAGTGCTCACGCACTTTACGGAAGGTGAAGATGACGCACATCTTGAGCGCCCCGGTGCTCACCGGCTGGGCGTCTTGGTCCTCGAGGATGATGCTCGGCAGCTTGTCTCCCAGTGCCACAGTCGGAGCTGGGCGCGATCGGTACTGGTGCACGGGCGTGGAAGCTGGACGGGCCTCTACTTTTTGCTCCGAGACCTCTGGCGCTACAACGGCTGGTGCCAACACGCCGGGGTCCGTGGTCTCCGCCTTGGGACCGTCTGGCCCCGCGGCCTCCAATTTGGCAGGGATGGCAAAGTCCGGCTTTAGCGTGTCTGGAGCCTCGGGTGTCTCCTGCTTTATCTGTGCCGAATCCTGCATTGCCTATTCGCGCCGCTCTGTCCGCACGCTGGTGGCAAAGAGCACCTCGGGACACCGGCAGCGAGTCTAGGCCGCCACCAGAGGCCTGTGCGCCGGCATGCAGGGCACCGCACATAGTGGGCCCAAGCGTGTGTGTGGCACTTGCGACTCAGAGCTGCAAATTCCGCTGTAGCGCGCCGGGCGCGAGACAGCTCTGCATATGCGTTTAACTATAGACCACAGACCATGCGGCCCAGGCGGCGGCAGATCCAGGCACCGCACACCGTTTGGCGGTGTGGGCGGGTCGTGCGTGCACTGTTTGCCTGGGTCTTTATGCGCTACCACCCCGCAGGAAGAGCACGAGCTGCCGGTGAGCAAGGCGCCATGCTTCGCTGTACGCACGTGAAGGACGGAGCCGCCCGTCACGCCGTAGTCCTTGGCGCTCTTTTCGTCATTCCTGCGCGGTGAGTGGGAGAGCCGCGCGGTGCGTCCACGTACATGGGCTTGCCACCAAAGATAAGCTTCTGCTGCGCCGGCGGAATGCCCTCCTTTTCCTCGATGCGCTCCTTGATCCGCGCGATCTGCGCGTGTGAGCTATGTGCGCGGCCGCGCGGCGAAACGCACCTTGTCAGTCGCGTCAATGTCCAGCTCGATCTCTGCGCCGGGTCAGCACCGCTCCCCGCCGCGCCGGCGCTGCGTACCCTTGCCGGTGAGCGTCTTGACCTTGATCAGCATGGTGGCGGGGAAAGTGGAGGGACGCGTCCCTCCACGTGCGCTGACGGAGCTCGCACGGCAACGGCACTTGCGGCGCGGAGATCTCTAGCGACACCGTCAGCCGAGCGAGATGCATCTACTTCCGCGCGAGCGGGACAAGCTGCAGCTGGTCCAGGTAGGCACGCTTGCGCAACGGCGCCTGGCGCGCGGCGTGCGGCTGAACCAGATCGAGGCCGTCGCCCTGATAAGCGTCGTGCTCCAGGAACGGATCCGCGACGGCGAGCATTCCGTGGCGCACCTGATGCAGCATGGCAAGACGCTCCTGGGCTATGCCAACGTGCTCCCAGGTGTCGCGCAGACGCTGCACGAGGTCATGGTCGAAGGCGCGTTCCGGGACGGCACCTTCCTCGTCTGCGTGCAGGACCCGATCTGCACGCCGCAGGGCGACCTTGAGAAGGCGCTCTACGGCTCCATGATCCCAGTACCGGACGTGTCCATCTTTCCGCAGGTTGACACACCCGAGGGGCCGGTCCCTGGCGAGGTACTCGTGGCGCAAGAGGCGCCGATCGTACTGTTCCCGAACCGATCGCGCCGCTCGCTCCGTATGACCAACACGGGTGACCGCCCGATTCAGGTCGGCTCACACTATCCCCTGCCGCTACTGAACAGCGCAATGCACTTCCCACGGGAGCTCACCAAGGGGTGCAAGCTCGACATTGCCGCAGGCACCGCGATGCGCTTCGAGCCGGGCGACACGAAGGAGGTGACTGTCGTGGCGTTTGGCGGCCGCGTCGGTGCCGAGGCGGCACCGAGCGATGGGGAGTCGCCGGCCCCCTTTCAGCTCTCGCGTGAGGCGTACGCGTCCATGTACGGTCCGACGCGCGGCGATCGTGTGCGCCTGGCCGACGCCGACCTGTGGCTGGTGGTGGAAAAGGACTATGCGCGCTACGGCGACGAGTGCACGTTTGGCGGCGGCAAAGTGCTCCGAGACGGTATGGGCCAGGCGACTGGGCGGCGCGATGCCGAGACGCTTGACACCGTGATCACCAATGCGCTCATTGTGGACTACACGGGTATCATTAAGGCCGACATCGGAATCAAGGACGGCCACATCGCCGGGATCGGCAAGGCGGGCAACCCAGACACAATGGACGGCGTCTCCCCCAATATGGTGTTTGGCTCGTGCACCGAGGTGATTGCAGGCGAGAACCTGATTGTGACGGCCGGCGCGCTCGATTCCCACGTGCACTACCTCTCCATGGACATGGCCGAGGAGGGCCTGCACTCGGGCGTCACGACGCTTATCGGCGGCGGCACAGGCCCGGCGGCCGGTACCACAGCCACCACCTGTACGCCGGGCGGCTTCCACGTGCGGTCGATGCTCCAGGGCACCGACGCACTGCCGCTCAACATCCTGCTCACCGGCAAGGGCAACGACGCGGCACGCGAGCCGCTCGAGGACCAGGTGCGCGCCGGGTGCGGCGGCCTCAAGGTGCACGAGGACTGGGGCGCGACGCCCCGGGTGATCGACGCCTGCCTCTCCGTGTGCGAGGCGCTAGACGTGCAGTGCACGATCCACACCGACACGCTGAACGAGTCGTGCTTCGTCGAGGGCACGCTCGCCGCGATCAACGGGCGGACAATCCACACGTACCACTCCGAGGGCGCTGGCGGCGGGCATGCGCCAGATTTGATCCGCGTCTGTGGCGAAGCAAACGTGCTGCCGTCATCGACGAACCCGACGCGGCCGCTGGCCAAGAACACGCTCGACGAGCACCTGGACATGCTGATGACGTGCCACCACCTGTCCAAGTCGATCGCCGAGGACGTCGCGTTCGCCGATTCGCGGATCCGCGGCGAGACGATCGCTGCCGAGGACGTGCTCCAGGACACGGGCGCCCTGAGCATGGTAAGCTCGGACTCACAGGCGATGGGCCGCATCGGCGAGGTCGTCTCCCGCACCTGGCGCACCGCCGCGAAGATGAAGCGGGAGCGCGGTCCGCTCACCGCGCTGGGCGATAGCGCCACGAACGACAACGGCCGCATCAAGCGGTACGTGGCCAAGTACACGATCAACCCGGCCATCTCGCACGGCATCGCACACTGCGTCGGGTCCATCGAGGTCGGCAAGCTCGCGGACCTTGTCCTGTACCGCCCCGAGAACTTTGGCTCGCGGCCCGAGATGGTGGTCAAGGGCGGGCAGATTGCACTGGCCAACGTGGGCGACTCGAACGCGAGCATCCCGACCGTGCAGCCCATGTACCTGCGCGCCTCGTGGGGGCACCAGCCCAAGTGCGCCGCGACCAACAGCATCGCGTTCGTGAGCCAAGCGAGCCTGCTGAACGTGGCCACCTATGGGCTCGCCAAGCGCGTCGAATCCGTCCGTGGATGCCGCAATGTGCGCAAGGAACACATGAAGTGGAACGATGCGCTTCCGCGCATCTCGGTAAACCCCGAAACGTACGTGCTGAGATCTGCGCCGCTCAGACTGACATGGCAGCTTCGAGGTGCTTGCCGACGGAGAACTGTGCACTGTGCCACCGGCTGATGAGCTGCCCATGACACAAAAACTCAATCTGTTTTAGGCGCCTCGGCCGGTGCGCACGGGCCTCGTGGCCCATGCGCCAAGCGTGGGAAACTATAGCAAGATGGGTGCATGCAGTGGCTACTGGGCACGATGTCGTTGGCTGCGTGGAGCAGCAACTGGGAAGGTGCTGCCCCGGTGCTTTGTTCGATGCTGCGGCCGCTCTTTGTTGGGCCAGATGCTGACGTGATGCGGTCGGGGCCAGCCTGGCTTCATCGTCCCTCGTGGTCTACGCCAGCGTTCCTACATAGGTCATCTCTGGAATCACCGGTGCCAACGCACCGGCTACGGCTGACTAGCCACCGGCTGCACGTCGCACGGCCGCATTCCGCACGCGGGCGGGGAGACCGGCCCAGTACTGCTGCAGCTCCTCGCCCGAAAGCACCACGGCGGCAAGTGCCACGTCGAGCGGCACGAGGCGGCGCAGCGACTCGCTCGTGCTGGTGCGCAGCACCTCGAGCACGCGCTCTGTATCGGCCGGAGTGGAGCACCGCAAATATACAGCATGCGACCGCGGGCGGAGGTCGACATAGTCGATCGCGTTCGGCACCGCCCGCGATACCTCCGACTTGTATACTCCCTGCTCTTTCACCTGGCCTGTGCGTAGCGGCAGCCTGAGGATGGTGCGAGGATTGTCCGTAGGCGGCGGCGCCGGCGGCGCCGGCTTCGGACGTGCACGCTTGCGGCGCGATTCGGTCCTTTCGCCCGAGTCGTCGCCGTTCTCACGCAGGCTCTCGGCCCGGCTGCGCGCCGAAGCCGTGTTCCGCTGCACGAGCAGGCGCTGCCAGTTGGTATACTGGGAGCGGAGCTCCCGCCAGCGATCAAGGCGCATGCACCGCAGGTGCGACGAGGTCGCCTCGATCACCGCATGGTACGACGTGTCCGGGAACTTGACCCGCGCCACACGCGCGCGGGTGTCCAGGTCCCAGCCCCAGAGATCCAGCAGCTGAGCGGCTGTCTGCCCGTCCAGCACCACGAACGCATGGCGGAACTGGCAGTGCGCGGTGGGCATGGTGCCCGGGTTGCCGTCCTCGCTGACCGTGTACACCGCCTGGATGCACTGCGAAGCCGCGCGCTCCGGCACCACACTGATCAGCAGGCTCGCGAGCTGCACGGCGCTCCGGTAGCCGTCCGGCACGTTCTCCACGTAGATGGTCTCGGGGTACGCGAGGGGCGTAAAACACACGTGGTACGCGTACGGCCGCGGCATCTGGACAAACCCAAACGGCTCCAGCACACGCAGCGCTGCATCCAGCTCCGCGCTCGACTCGCACCGCAGGAGGTGCACATGGGGGTCCATGAGGATCTGGGCGATGTGCACCGGCTCGTGCATCGAGGTAAGCACCAGCTTGGCCAGCGGATCGTCGCGCCGCTCGCACCACCAGGGAGAGAGCAGATGCATCAGACCACATGCAACGGCCTCGACGCGCGCGCTGGGCGGCGCCTGCGCCGGCGGGATCCGCGGCACCTCGACCATGGTTGCCGGCGGCAGTGGGTTCTGGCGCACTGTGCCTGACACGCTCCGGGGGACAAAGGGGATCATGGTGCTATACCGAGGTACTGCGCCGCAGTTGATGCGCGCTCCAGGGACCCTTTTGGCCACGCGCTGCCCGCTGCACAGCGCCACGCGCTGCTGCACGCACGGAACGCCACGCCACCGTGCGCTGATCAGCGTGCGACACACGCGTTGGTGGAGGGCGCATGGGCCACGTGGCCCTCCGCGCGGCGGCTTCCACGTCATCGGCCGACACGCGCGATGGGCGGCGGCCCGAGCGGCACACGACGAACAGAATTACACCATCATGCGGAGTGGAAGCATTGCGCTGGTGCTGTGTGCTCTGCTGAGCGTGGCGCTCCTGGTGCAGGCCGAGGTGGTGGACCTGACCAAGACGGAGGCCTTCGACGCCGTGGTGGGCAAGGACAAGGGTGCGCTGGTCGAGTTCTTCGCGCCGTGGTGCGGCCACTGCAAGCGGCTCGCGCCCGAGTACGAGAGGCTCGGCGAGGCGTTCGCCAAGCAGCAGCACCGTGTGGTGATCGCCAAGGTGGACGCCGACTCGAACAGCGAGCTGGGTGTGCGCAACGGGATCCAGGGCTTCCCGACGATCAAGTACTTCCCGCCGCACGGCGCGGCGCCTGTGGACTACGCGGGCGGGCGCACGGCCGAGGAGCTGGCCGCGTTCGTGACGGAGCAGAGCCACGTGAAGAGCACGTTCAAGCCGCCGGAACCGCAGGCAGTGATCGAGCTGACCACGGAGAACTTTGACAGCATCGTGAGCGACCCCGAGCAGGACGTGCTCGTCGAGTTCTATGCGCCGTGGTGCGGGCACTGCAAGGCGCTCGCGCCCGTGTACGAGAAGGTGGCCAAGGCGTTCCGCCGCGAGCCCAAGTGCAAGGTGGCGCGTCTGAACGCGGACGACCAGACCAACTTTGACATCAAGCGGCGCTTCCAGATCTCGAGCTTCCCGACGCTGCTCTTCTTCCCGCGCGGCGAGACGGACAAGTGGCCGCGGCAGTACCTGAAGCAGAGCCGCTCCGAGGAGGACCTTATGGCGTTCCTCAACGAGAAGTGCGACACCTTCCGCCTGCCGGACGGCTCGCTCTCGCCGTTCGCCGGCCGTCTCCCTGCGCTCGACGCGCTCGCCGCGCGCTTCTACCACGCCGCGGACAACGCGCGCAGCACCATCGTGGACGAGGTGCAGGCGTTCATCGCCAACCTGCGCAAGAACGCGGACGCGTACAGCGCAAACAAGGAGACCGCCGCGCAGTACTACGTGCGGGTGATGAACCGCGCTCAGCGCGACGGCATCGCCTACATCCAGCGCGAGAGCGACCGGGTGGGCAAGATCCTCAAGAAGCATGCCGACGGCATTTCGCAGCTCACGGGCGAGAAGCTCGACGAGCTGCAGCGTAAGGCGAACGTGCTCACCGCGTTCATGAACGACCGCATCTACAAGGCCGCCGAGCAGGCGCGCACCTCGCTCGCCGCCGAGAGCCCCGAGGCCAGTGCCACCGCCGGCGCGCACGACGAGCTGTAGGCTTCATAGTGCCAACCCCACGCCCAGGCTGTCCTGCTGGCCGTTCCCCGGAATTATTGGGACTTAATAATAAAATGCACCCGGCGCGACTTTAAAAGCCGACGACGCATTTACTCCGCTTGGCAACCATGACCCAGCCAGCGAGCGCGCCGCGCGCGCTCGCGGGAACAGTCGCGGGAAGCCCCGTGTCACTCTCACTGCGCGACGGCCAGCTGGTCGTCACGCATGCGCACACACACGCGGTGCGGCTCAGCGTGCCCGTGGAGCTTGTGCTCGACGCCGCCGTCGTGCCCGACAACGACGGTGGCGTCTTGAGCGCCCAGTTGCTCGCCCCGCCCAAGCGGCCACCCCACGCCAGCCTCGCATGCATCGCGTCCCGCAAGCACCACCCTGGCGCGCGCGTGCTCACCGCAGAGCAGTGGCAGCAGCGGGAAGGCGCTGACCGGCTCGAGCTCGTCCAGCTCGACGCATGTCTTGGCACGGACGCACAGGCCGAAGCGCCGCACTTTGTCGAGCAGCTCCTGGCTTGCGCGTACCCGCATACGGAGCCGTACCGCCGCGTGCTGGTAATCTGCAATCCGATGGGTGGACAGGGCCGCGGCCGCCGCGTGCTCCGCGAAAAGGTCGAGCCCGTGCTCCGTGCCGCAAGGTGCCATATCCAGGTGCAGGAGACGCAGAAAAAGGCCCATGCATACACGTTGGCCTACGAAGCGCATCTGGACAATGTCGACGTGATCGTTTGCATCGGCGGCGACGGCACCGCGCACGAGATCATCAATGCACTCGTTGCCCGTCCGGACGCGGATCGCGCGCTTCGCGTGCCGCTGGCGCTGGTGCCGTGCGGGAGCGGCAACGGCGCGTTCGTGAGCGCATTTGGCCCAAAGGTGGGCTTCAACAGCGAGCTCGCGTGCCTCGGTGCGGTGAAAGGGCGCAGCCACAGCCGGGAGCTGTGTGCGCTGACCCAGCCGCTCGAATTGCACACCAGCATGAACCACCCCGTTCCCTATCAGACGGTCAACACGGCGTCCGGGCAGTGCGCCCTGGTATACACGTTCCTCTCGCAATCGATCGGGCTCATGGCCGACGTGGACCTGGGCACCGAGTCGCTGCGTTTCCTGGGCGACCTGCGCTTCACTTTGGGGTACGTCTACGGGGTGCTACGGAACCGCCCCTGCGATATCGACGTGGACGTGGTCCTGGGTGAGAACGGCTCGCTGCACACCCGCGCGATGCACGACCGAGCGGTACGCGCCCGCGCATCGTCGCCGCCGGCGCCCGCGCAGGCCGCGGAGCCGACCGCGCTCCGGTACGGCACCGTGCGCGACGCGCTGCCGCAGGACCGGGCGGTGCTCAAGCTCCCCGCGACCATGGAGCAGCTCGAGGCATGCGAAGCGCAGCACCGCAGCGACTGGATCCGGCTGAACGTGCACGTGTCGTCGCTGTACGGGGGCAAGCTGCCGTTTGTCGCCCGCACGCTTATGGCATTCCCGTACGTCCTGCCGTGCGACGGCGCACTGGACGTCATGGTGCAGCGTACCGATGCCTCATGCAAGGACAAGCTCGATGCCATGATCGCCAGCGAGCATGGCCGGCATGTGCACGCCGACACGATCGACTACCTCAAGGTTGAGGCACTGCGTGTCTCTCCGCAGAGCAAGACCCCCAACAACCACAGCCGGTACTTGAGCGTCGACGGCGAGATGCTCCCGTTCGGCCCCTTCCAGGTGGAGGTGTGCCAGCGGCAGTGGCACCTCGTCTCGCTCGAAGACGACGAGTGGCGCTCGCCGGCCCTGGCGCCAAGGCCCCCCACAGCTTAGGATAGAAACGTGACGTGCATTTGCCTAGCCACGGTTCATCCGGT
This sequence comes from Malassezia slooffiae, assembly GCA_010577765.1. Classification (NCBI taxonomy): domain Eukaryota; kingdom Fungi; phylum Basidiomycota; class Malasseziomycetes; order Malasseziales; family Malasseziaceae; genus Malassezia; species Malassezia slooffiae. The sequence goes on from SBHY01000001.1 coordinate 1,172,080, forward strand.
TGCCCTCGCCGCGCCGGTGGCTGTCGCGGAACTCGTCCCAGTGCATTGCCTCCTGCCGCGCCTCCTCCTCGGCCTCCTCGGCCTCCCGGGTGCCGTCCATCTCGGCGCGCTCCGCACGCTGTTCTTTGGGCGTCGCTTGCGCCGCCTGCGCCGGGCCGCCGCCGTCGATGATGTTGCCGCGCCGGCGCTCCTCCTCGAGGTACTCGTCGATCGTCATCGTCGGCAGCCGGTGCGACGGGCGGAACACTTCCCCCTGCATCCGTCTCCGTGTCTCGCCCGGCGCCCCGGCAGCCATCGATGGTGTGATGGTGAACGGGCGCAGCGGCTTGCCCTGCTCGCTGAGCAGCGGCCCGCCGCGCTCGCCCGAGAACCAGCCAGAGTCCAGCCGCCACGTCGTGTCCGCCGGTGGCGCCGGTTCCGGTGCGCTGGTCGCCGGCTCCATCGCGAGAAGCGCAAGCTCCTGCGCCGCCGAGTCCACGATCCCCATCGTGTGCACCACATGTAGCACGAGCAGCTGCAGCAGGTATCCGCGGAGCGTCCGCGGGCGCCGTGGCTCGTACATCGCGCCGCTTGCGCCCTGGAGGGCCTCCTCCGTGCCATCGTCCTCGTCCTCGTCCGCGTCGTCCTCGTCGTCCGCTTCGCCGACGATCAGCACGTCGTAGAATGCGTCGTCGATTGGCCGCACATCCGCTGGTGCTCCCTGTGCCGTGCCGCTCGCCTGCGCGCGGACCGCCGCTGTCCGGGCCCGAGCACGCTCCCGGTACGCCGTCCGGAAGGCGTCCTGGTGCGCACGGACCGCCCGCTCGAGCTTGAACAGCTGAATTTTGAGCTGCCGCTGGTCCGCAGGCGGCAGCGATGCGCGTGCCGCCTCGGGAGCTTCCGCAGCGACGATGCGCTGCTGCAGCACGCGTAAGAGGGCCGGCGGCATCGCATGCAGCCGCGTCAGCATCGTGGCAAAGTTGCGCGCCGCGCCGATGCTCGCCTGCAGGTGGCCCCGGCGCTGCCGCGACCGGTCCTCGGCACTGGTGGGGCGCGCTGATGCCTCAAGCTCCGCCTGCAGGCTCGGGATCAGCAGCACCCGCAGCGAGCGGGTGGAAACCTCGTGCAGCGTGTCGTTGTCGCTGATGACGCCCGCAGCGCCGGCAAGCTGCGCAGCCTGCGCAAGCGCGTTCAGCGCGCGCTCGTCCGCATCTGGCGACTGCGCCGCACCGCGGACCGCGGCCAGCTCGAACGCGAGCTGGATGCGGCCCGTGAGCGTCTCTGGAGGCAGGCTCTGTGCCATGGCGCTCAAGTGGCGGAGACGCGTTGCATCTGCGCAGCGTACACGCACGGCCCACGCGTGCTCGGCCGAAACGCGTCATGTCTACCTGGGCGCCTCGCTATGGTCCAGGGACACCACGGTGTAGAGCCAGATGGCGCCGGCCACGGACATTTCGACACTCGCGAAAAGCGCGAGGAACAAGGCCAGAGAAATGGTTGGGTAGTTGGCCATGTAGTAGCTGCGAGTCAGCGGCGATCGTTCTGTGGCGCACGTACGGGATGCCACGCATCTGGGCGTCAAAGCGCAGAGTGGCACTAAGCGACTGCACCTCCTTGCTGAATTGGATCCGCGCATACCGGGCCACGGCATCACTTGGCGCGATGCCGTGGTACTCGCGCGCGAGGCTCCGGGCGCCCGCTCTGGATGGCCGAGGCACCACACGACGAAGGAGCGGTACCTTGACCTGCTGCATCGGCGCGATCGACTGCGCCGAGTGCGGCAGCATGGCCATGCGCCACGCACGGAACATCCAGCGCACGGACACTGGTTCGGGGACAAGGAGCATGGGCCGCTTGGACACATACAGCTCCTGGCCCTCTTTGGCAAGGAGCGCCAAGTCGACCATAGTGTTCCCTGGGCCGGTCAGTGGGGTTCGGCAGACGCACATACGTACCCAGGTGGGTATTCTCCGTGTTTACCGGGACCGTGATCTCGAGCGCAATATTGTACTCTTGGTCCTCCTTGAAAATCGAGCTGGTGTCGCCGGTGCACCAAGCAGGGAAATCCGCATCGAGATTGTCGAGGTGGATGTATGCATGCGGCGGGGTGGTCTTTTCGTCAAGGAACGGAAGCATGGGCTTGGATGTCGGGGGGGTGTACTGCAGGGCGACGTCCTTGGTGATTGTCATGTCCGGCACCCAGACGCGGTAGAAGCTCACATAGGCGACGAGTGCAGCCGTAATACACGACAGGTGCAGCGCGCAGAACAGGCTTGCGCGAATCAGGATCCGGTGCGACTGTGGCGATAAAAAGATCAAGTAGAAAACGTGCACAACAGCCGCCAGTGGTCGGAGCACAAGCCATGCAAACACCCTCCGTACCTGGGAGCATACGCCTTCGTAAAACGCCTGCAAGTACAGAAGAAACCGGCGCTCACGGCGCATGCGCCTGCGCCACACACGGTACGAGTCCCGCTCCCGGATGTGCGCGGTCGTCGACTGCCGGGAGCTGGATGTGCGCCGCAGCGGCACACGCCGTCGGACGGGCGTGTACATGGCGGATGGAGAACGACGGCGAGGTGCACGGCCCGCCCGCTCATGCGCGCCTCCGTGATATACGCCAACTTCACGAGTCTATTTCAACATCTGGCCGGTTAGCACAATTGGTAGTGTGTCTGACTACGACGGTCCTAAAGACCGAGCTCATCAGGAGGTTGCGGGTTCGAGCCCCGTGCTGGTCAATTTTTTTCCTACCCAGGGCTCCGCAGTGGAGTTGCTCTTAGTTGTTTTGGCCAGATTTCCCGGTGGACACGTGGCTTTAGCAGTTCCGGCTACTAAGCGCGGCTATTGTACAAGTCCAAGTTGTCGGAGGCATTATTAATATACGCCTGCGATCAGCAGCCAGCCGAATACGATCTGGGACACGGCGATCCCAAAGAGGAACTGGATCCGGCTGGTGCGCTGCGAGTGGGTGACCGTGACACTGGACGTCATCGCCGGGTCCGGCAGGACAACGTAGCGCAGGGAGCGCAGCTGTCGGGTCAGACATGCTATCGACACATACAGGTGCACGTACCAAGAAGAAGGCGTTGGCGGCGAACACGTAGAGGAATGCGATCCAGTAGAGCCAACGGCTCCAGCCGAGCATGCCCACGCAGAGCACGAGAATAGTGCCCACAAACTTGTATCCCGAGTAAGCAAGCAGGTCCACGATGGTGTGGTCGCCCTGGATGTTGAGCAGGTAGCACCCGAGCTTCATCGCGCTGAGCTCGATCAGCACAATGGCCAGCGCACGGGAGGCGGTGTATCCCAGGATCTCGGGGTGGAAGCGGCCGCGCAGGCCGTAGATGACCGAGCTGATGATGACGTAGGTGACGAAGGCCATGTCTGCGCGGGTCAGCAGTCGGCGGCGATTGGCCGCGGCACGTACAGGGTATATACATGTCAGGGCTGTTGACGTCCTCGCGCGGGGGACAGTAGGACACCTGGTCGCCCGCCGCCGCATATGCCTTGGCGTCTGCGCGCGAAATCATGCCCTCGGGGGTCGCCATGCGGTACGGGGTGGCGGTGCCCTGTCGGCTGGGCGACACGGCGCCCGAGCTGTACGGGGTCGAGTACCGCATCCGACGGGACCATGGGCGGTGACGCCAGGGGAACAGGAGGATGCGCAGCTTGTGCAGGACGTACGAGTTCGACACGTTGAAGTAGTGCTTGAGGATCGGCATCGGCAGAAGTGCGCCGAGCTGCACCGGTCAGTAAATGCCGCGGTGGGAGAGGCACGTACGTTGCGCTGCATGTATTCGCCGCCGACCTGGGCAACGTGGCGCCCGAACTGCACGCCCATCTGCGCCGTGGCATCGTTCATCATGCCGCCCGAGGCAAACGGCATGCCGCCGGCGCCCCACTGGCTCTCGGAGCCGGCGCCGGCGCCACGGGAGCCCATGTGCGGCAGGCCGTTGGGCGACGCCATCTCGCTCGCGGCGCCGTACCCGGGGGGGAACCCGGGACTCGCGTAGCCGGCCGCGGCGGCGCCGTCATAGGCGCCGCCCTGGGCCGCATACATGCTGCCCATGCTCTGCATCCCAACACCGGGCGCGCTGCGCGCGGACGCGTCCGCACCGTAGCCGTACGGGTCCGCCGCGCTGGTGTAGGTGGGCGAGTTGATCCGCTGGTACCCCGGGTTCATCTGGCTCACCGAGGCCCGCGGAGCTGCGCCGGAGCCGCCGGCGTAGGCAGCCGGATGCCCGCCCGCGTACGGCCCGGCGCTGCTGCGCGCGCCCGGCGCATATCCCGGGGTCACCGGCGGCTCCGGAACAGACACCTTGGGGTGCTTCGGGACGGGGTGGTGCAGGGGCGGCGGCGAGCGCGCCGACGGGCCCGACTGAGGCTGGTACATGGTCAGTGAAGCAACAGAGCGCACGCCCGGCACCGCGCTGCGGGATGCGGTCACGTGACGGGCGGCCCGCCGCAGCACGGCGCATGTCTTCTTTTCGTGGCGACCAACCAAGATGCCCAAGGCGAAGGGCAAGGGTGGCAAGAACCGCAGGCGCGGAAAGGGCGATGACGGCGACAAGCGCGAGCTTGTGTTCAAGGACGAGAGCCAGGAGTATGCCCAGGTAGTCAAGATGCTCGGCAACGGGCGTCTCGAGGCGCTCTGCTTTGACGGCGAGAAGCGCCTGGCGCATATCCGTGGCAAGCTGCGCAAGAAGGTGCGTGTGGCGCGGGGGCGCGTGCCTGGTGGCTGACGTGGCAGGTGTGGATCAACAATGGCGATATCATCCTTCTCTCGCTCCGCGAGTTCGAGGACGGCAAGGCGGACGTGATCCAAAAGTATACGCCGGACGAGGCCCGCAGCCTGAAGCAGTACGGCGAGCTGCCCGAGACCACCAAGATCGCCGAGATGGAGAGCGGTTTCGGCGACGAGGAGGGCGGCGATGTCGAGTTCCAGGAGGCGAGCGACGAGGAGGACGAGGATCTGGACGACCTGTGACGTCCGGTGCCGCCGTGTGCATGTGGATCCGTATGTAGTTCTAGGTACTCTGCATGGCACGCGTTGTACTGGGCTGTGTGCTCCTATCATGCTGCCTCCTCCTTGGGAGCAGTCTCGGGCGGCCCGCCGGCGCCCGCGCCCTGCGGCGCCGGCGCGGCGTCGCCGCTTTCGGGGGCAGGCTCTGCCGGCGGCCCCGCCGCGGCGGCCGCCTTGGGCTCCTCCGCCTGCTCGCCTGCGGGCTCTGGGTGCGGCTCCGCGGCCTGCTGCCGCTCCTCGTGCATCGCTGCGCCGGCCTGCTCGGGCACGTCCGGCAACTCGATCACCTGGCGCCGGGCCTCGAGCCAGTCGTGCCACCGGCGCGCACGGTTCGTCCGGTTGCGCTCCGCGACGTGCATGTCGATGGCGCCCGGCGGGTAGATGCGGGCAAACACATCCTCGGTGCCGCGCACAAAGAAGAGCCGGTAGGTGCGCATGCACACCCGGATGTCCAGCCCGTTGCTCAGCACGTAGCGCATGCCCTCGGGCATCGCCTCGGCGCTCGGGTGCGCCGGCAGGTTGCGCTTGAGCAGCGGCGCGCGCGTCTCGCTGGTGAGCCCCTCGGTGGGCTCCCAGAGGCAGTAGCTCGAGATGTACTGGAGCCACCGCTGCTCCGCGTCCTGCGGGTCCTCCAGCGACGGGTCGTCGTGCGAGAGCAGCTGGATGCTGATCCGCCGCGGGCGCAGCACCTCGCGGATCCGCTCCACGGGCACGCCATCGGCAGCGGCGTGCTCCGCCTCCGCGGCGGTGGCCGCGGACCAGGCGCCCGCGTCCCCGGGCTCGGTGCGCTGCACCTCGATGCGGAACAGGTGCTCGTCGCGGCCGACGAGCTGCTCAGCCTGCATCCGGCTCGAGATGAGCCGCTTGTACACCCGCACGTCGAGCGCGTGGGCGCCGTCCGCGCCGCGCTGCGCCTCGGCGTCCAGTGTGTGCAGCTCCGCCTCGGTCGCCTCGAGAATCTGGATCAGCTCGCGGCACTTGGCGTCGGAGCTGATGGTGAGCGCGCCCTTGGCGAGCGCATTGACCACCTTGTCCACGGTGAACGCCACGTACCCGTGGATCCCGTACATGTAGCGCACACACTCCTCGAACGTGGCCTGGTCCATCTCGCCGTCAAACAGGCGGTCCACGAGCTCCATAAAGATGTCGTAGTACCGCGCCGGCGATACCTGCACGAGCGGCTTCCCCGCCGCGGGCTGCTCCCCCGTGACCATGAGCGCAATCCCGTTCACGATCCCCGCGGGGCCGCTCGCCGTGTCCATGAGGCCCAGCTGTGCCGCGAGCGGGTTCACCTTGGACCAGGAGGCGCTCTTCTCCCGCGACATACGCGCGCCCTGCTCCTTGAGCGCGTGGAGCCGCGCGTAGAGCAGCTGCAGCAGGCGCACAAACACGTACAGCGTCGTGTTGGCAAAGAGGCTCACCGCGTGCGGCTTCGCGGCGGTCTCGCGGGCGCCCGCGGCGCCCTGCTGGGTGGCGTCCAGGTGCCACGTGGACGCCGGGACGCCCGCCGGCTCCGGCTCCGGCTCCTCGTCCGCGGCGTGCTCCGTGTGGTTCTTGAGCACGTGCTTCCGCAGGTCGCCCGCACGCCGCGCGCGCTCGGCACGCGCCACGTCGCTGCGCGAGGCGCCGGACTCGCTCGCGGAGTCGTCGTCGCGCGACTCGGCGTAGGAGCCGCTCGCCGCGTCCTCCTCGTCCTCCGCGCGGTCCTCGCGGCGCAGGTGGCGGCGGGCAAGGAGCGCGGCAAACGCCTCTGCGTCCTGGTCGAGCAGGAGCGGCACGAAGCTGTTGAGCACCTGCTCGATCCGCTCGCGCTCGCCGGCGCTGAACCCGCTCGAGGGACGGTCGAGGATACGCAGCGCGAGGCGCAGCACGTCGAAGAGCACCGAGGTGTCCTCGATCGCGTACGAGAGCTGGAAGCGCGGCGCGAGCTTGGGCAGGCTCGGGTCCGTGCTGATCCGCCGCTGCTGCTGCGCGGTGCGCAGCGTCTCGATCTCGTTCAAGAACGCCTTGGTGGTGATGGTCTTCTTGTCCGTGCTCTTGAAGTTGATCCCCTGGTGGTCGAGCGCCTTGTAGAAGTTGCGCGCGTCCACCTCGCGCCAGACCTTGTTCCACTCCCGCTGCGCACGCTTCCACTCCTCGTCCTTCTGCTTGAGCCGGGCAAGCACCACGGGCACCGCCACAGACGGGTTGTCGTGCAGCGCGGCGATCACCTCGAGCCCGTGGTCGCGGCCGTACACCTTCTTGATCACCCGCTGGTAGATGCTCTTGCTCTGCCCGCCGAGCCCCGGCTTGAGCCGGAACGCGGCGCGCTCCTCGGGCTCCATGGCCGCGATCCGCGCGGCGATCGGCTCCAGCAGCGCAATGGTGCGCAGGTTTGCCTCGATGTGGTAGTCGTACTCGTGCCGCTCCTCCTCGGAGCGGTACAGCGCGTCCTCGTAGACGTTCTTCTTGTGCGGGTTGAACGACTCGCCCTCGGCGCCCCACGTCGGGTAGCTCACCCAGCTGTCGTTGAGCACCTCCCAGCAGAGCGGATCGCGCCCGCTGCACGACAGGTTGATCTCGCTCGGGGGCAGCTTGCGGTAGGAGGGCCCGTACTGCTTCTGCGTGCTGAGGTCGATCCGCTCCCGCTCCAGCGCCGGCACGTTCTCCATGATCGGATCCTCGTGCTCCAGCCAGCCGTGCTTGCCCATGTCGTACCCACAGAGCGCCTTGAACGTGGCCAGCAGGTCCGACTGCGGCCCGAGGAACAGCGCCGCGCGGTCCACGAGCGTGCCGATGTCGATCACGTCCTGCGTGTAGAGGTTGAGCAGCTTGAGGAACTCGATGTACGTCGTGCGGTCGTCCAGGTGCTTCTTCACCCGGTCGAAGAACGCCACCTCGTCCACCGACGCCATGTGCGGCATGGGCACCATGCCCCCGCCCATCACGTGCGGCGGCGGGTACGCCTGCATCCCGTACACGGGCGGCATGTACCCCGCGTCCGCCGGCGGCAGCGTCTCGGCGTACGGCGGCATCCCCTCGGCGTACGGCGGGATGGTGCCGCCCATCATCTCGGCGTGCGGCGGCAGCGGCTGCATCCCGTACGGCAGCCCGCCACCCGGCGGCACCATGCCGTCGCCCTTGCCGTGCTTGCTCCGCTTGCTCCGCCCGGGCGCGCCCTTGGACATGCTCCCGCTGGCGTCCATCGGCACGCCGCCCTCGGTGCCCGAGGCGCTGCGCTTCTTGCGCCCCGAGGCGCCGGGCGGCACGCCGCCGCCTGCGCCCACCTGCGGGCGCCGCGCGCCGGGCGCGCCGCCGTCGTACATGGGCCCCGGCACCTCGGGCGCGGCGCCGCGCTGCCAGCTGCCGCTGCCGCCGCCGACGCCGCCGCCGCCCATGCCCATGGTCACGTGCCCGAGCATGCCGAACAGGCCGTCGGACGAGGGCATGGCGCCGGGCGCCGTGGTGTCCGGCAGGAACTGCTTGAACTCGTCGAGCAGGTCCTTCTCGTGGTCGAACAGGACCGTCACCTGCGCGTACACCTCCTGGATGGGGCGCTGCTCCTTCTGGTACGTCTGCAGGATCTCGAGGAACTGCTTGTACGTGTCGGGGTCGCCGGAGAACCGCTGCTTGATCTTGTTCACGTAGTTGATCGCATGGTTGAACTCCACGGGCGGGCGCGGCATCGTGTCCGGCGGTGCGCCGCGGCCGTGCATGCCGTAGGCGCCGTTGCTCACGGGCGCGCCCGGCGCGCCGCCCGGCGGCACAACGCCCATGGCCCGCGGCGACGGTGGATGCCCCTGGACGGGCATCCCGCCGCCTGCCGGCGGCCCCGGCGGCGGCCCGTGCTCCGCATATTCGGCGCCGCCCGGCGGCCCCGGCATGCCGTGCGGCGGCGGCGCGCCGTAGCCCGGCGGACCGCCCGGCGGCGGCCCCGAGAGCTCGCCCTGGTATGGGTACCCGACGTCCCGCGGCGCCGGCTGCTCGCGCACGGGCGGCGCCTGCGGCCCGGGCATGGGCGACGCCCGGTACGGCGCTCCGCGCGCATCCTGCGGGCCTGCGGGCGGCGCCTCGGCGCCTGGCGCCTCGCCCGCGGGCTTGCCCACGTTGATGCGGTTGATGGAGCCAGCGATGCCCTCGCCGCCTAGCGACTGAGTGGTGGTGCCCGCCGGGGTGGTGACGGTGATGACATTGCTGTCGTTCTGGTCGATGCCACATTCGATCCGGTAGCCGGGCGGCAGGAAGGTGTTGAACCCCTGGATCAGACTTGGGTGTCCGCGGAACAGCGTCGAAACGCGCTCAATCACCCCCGGCGTATCGATCGACTGGCTCTTGAACTGGTCCGGTGAGCACCCCACTGCGCACGCGCGCGGCACACGTACATCCTTCATAATGTCCAGAAACCGGTTGTACACGTCCGGGTGGTCCGTGAACTGGACCTTGACCTGGTCCAGGTAGGACAGCGCATCGCGAACGTTGAGGGTGGCCTACAGGAACCCTGGGTCAGCACGTGCGTCTTCCGCGCGCTGCTCAACGCACCATGGTCACTCGGCCGCCCCGCTGCTAGTGCCGATTGCTTCCAGAAAGCTGCCTGCGCAACCCGCGACAGCCGACTCTGCTCACTCGGGTGACCAGCCCAGATAGGTGGCTACGATGCAGCGGCAAGTTGCACTGGCATGATGCGCCCCCGGGTGCAGACGCACCCGAAGTCACGTGAGCCCGTCCCTGCAGCTGCCAGCGCGGTGGAGGCGTGTGGAGGTGGAGCGCGCCTGCTCCGCCGGGCTGTGTTTCGCTATGGGGCTGGCTGTGGCAGGGCGTAGACGCTCGGCGGGCTGCGCCAGCGGCCGAGGGCGTAGTTCATCCGGATCACCAGCAGGTCGGTGCCCATCTTGATCGAGTCGGTCAGCAGCGAGATCTTGCTGCCCTCGATCTCGGTCCAGTGCACCGCCACCTCGGCGATCGGGAGCGGCAGCGAGAGCAGCGGATCGTCCCCGGTGAGCACCGTGTCGGTGCGCAGCGCGTGCGCCTGCTCGCTCGCGCGGCTCGCCATCTCGGCGAGCAGGAGCAGCTCCACGTCAAAGATCCACCGGTCGATGTGTGCGTAGGGGAACACGAGCTGTGCCGTCTGCCGCGTAAACAGCTTGAAGCCGCACTGGGTATCCTTGATCTCGGGCTGCATCGGCAGCGGGACCACAGCGGCTCCGGTCTGTTTTGGCTTCACGGCCGCGGGCACCATGCGCATGAACGCGTCGCTTGCGTGGTGCAGGAGCGCCGAGATGCTCGGCGGCCGCATCAGCACCGACAGCAGCAGGTGGAAGCAACGCATGAGGAAATTGCGCAGCGCGCTCCGCTGTCTCTGTTAGCATACCCCACCGGCGCGTGTGACGCACCTTGACCACCGCCTCGCTGGTGACCAGGTGCGCGCGGGAGCCGACTACAATGCCGTGGCCGACCGGCGTCGCAATACGCAGCATCTCCCGCGCAAGCTCCCCGAGCTCCGAGAACCGCGTCGCACCATCCGCGTCCGCGAACAGGATCAGCGCACCACGGGCATGCATCACCCCGTGCCGCACAGCGGCGCCTTTACCCCGGTTCTGCTGCAGCCCGGTAATGCGGATCTCGGCGCCCAGCGGCAGCGCCTTTTTGCATGCGTATTCCACCGCGACACCGTGCGTGTTGTCCCGCGACCCGTCGTCCACAATCAGCACCTCGTACGTGAGCAGGGGGTGCTCGAGTGCGTGCTGCACGGCGGGAAGCGCCGGCCGCCTCGGCCTCTCCGGCACCTTGCCGTCGCGGCGCGGTGCAGACGAGTCCCGCTGGGCGCGCGCAAGCGCAACACGCTCACGCCGCAGCGACTCGAGCCAGTCGATGCAGTCGTCGAGCATCTTGCCGAGGCGACGCTCCTCGTTGTAGGCAGGCACCACCACAGTAAGCTGCGTCTCGGCCGGCTGCGACACGCTTGGCAGCTGCTTGCGCTTTTTCGGGTGCGCCGCATCGACGTAAGTGCACTCTTCACGACTGATGTGCAGCTGCTTCGGCGTCAGCAGCACGAGCATCACATACGGCACTGCCAGTGCCGCAGCGAGCGTCGTCAGGATCACGGGCGCCAGCTTGGTGTCCAGTACGAGCGCCGCAATGCCAATAAAGTACGACAGCGGTGATCCACCGCTCGTGGACCCCAGTGCGCCGGCGCCGCTTCCTGTACAACACGCAGCGCCCATTGCACGTTCTTCCGAGCTGCAACGACGCTCACGTACACGGTGGCCTACTCCGCGTCTCCACACCGCACGTGACTTGGCCCGCGCTCACCTGGCCGCCCCTGCGCCGGCTGCATGGCAACCCCACACTGTGATGTCGGCCCCTATCGTGTTCAAGTTCCCTGCGGACGGCTACCAGACCGTGCTCGCGCTGGGTCTGTTCCTGTACGTGGACCAAGCCGCGCCTGGCACTTTCGGTGCCAGCATCCGGAACGCCGTTGGCGGGCAGCGTGTGCTGGACTGGATCCGCGCTCTGACGGTGCTGGCCCATCTTGGTGAGGCCATCGCGATGCTAGTCGTGTGCTTGAAGCGCGGAGCTCCGCCGCTGACGCTCGTACGTACACCACCCCTGCACCACCAACGGCTACTGACAGGCGCAGCTGAAATGGGTGGCGACTACGTTTGTCGTGGGCTACCCCTCGTGGATCTCCTTCTCTGGTGCGCACTGTGCAATTGCCGAACTGCAACTGACACATTGGTCCCCTTGGTGTACTGTACCCTTTACACAATCCCTAAATATCCGTATCAGCCGTGAACAAGGGCATCTGGTAAAGCGCAGTAGGATCTACCCCGGAAACAACCTAGTCAAAAGTAGGGACAGTCCTGTAGAATGCACCTCTCACCTGCCCGAAGCACCACCCACCAGCAACCGACTCTCGAGGCGCTAGCGTTGTGCAGGTCGTTGACTCAGCTGAAGGTGTGGGGGGTGTCCAAAAAAAAATATTCGACAAGAATGAGATTCGAACTCACGCGGGCAGAACCCAATGGCTTGCCGACCTCGCCGGTCGTGCAAATAGCAGGCCACCGCCTTAACCACTCGGCCATCTTGTCAATTAGCACTGATGATGTTCTACAACCACGTATATAATGGTCTGCTGTAGCTACATGAACGAGTCGTCGCTCTCTGCCCCCTGCCCGTCCTGGGCCTCCTCTCTTCCTTCTGGGTCCTGCTCTTCAGTGCGTGCGGCGCGCAGGCGCGCCTTGCGCTGCTGCTTCCGGCTCTCTTCGGCAATGGCCTCTTCAGAGAACACTATAAAGTGAGCGCGCGCTAAATCGCTCCGGCACACGTACAGCGAGAGTAGTCCCGGGCCTCGGCCTGCGCCTTGTACTGCCGCTTGGCTTCCAAAGCCTCATTTTGCTGCTTCGTTGCGTGGGCTTTCTTTTTGCGGCCTTCTTCCCGGAGGCGTTCTTGCCGCTCCGCCTCGTGGTCCACCTCCTTGTCCACGCGAGTCTTGTTGAGACGATTCACAATCGCATTCTCGCGATCTGGGACGTGGAACCGCTTGACTTTGCGGTCGTTGTGGAACACGACCGTGCCCACATCCAGGTCGCCGCTGGTTTTGACGTTGCTGTGAGGAGTATAGATGATGATGGTATTCTTCTTTTTGTTGCCTAAAGTGTAATGTGTGAGCCACAGCTAGGAACACGCCGAGCTTACCTTCCACCGAGTTTGCCTTGACCAGCTGAGCGCAGTCGGTAAGGAGCGCCTCGGGGATGTGCTCCCAGGACTCGATGCTAGGCGGCAGCCGCAAGTACACGTGCGCAGACGACACCTGCCCTGTCAGTGGATGCTGCGCGCTCTCGATGTGGGCAAACCTTGTCTACGTGGAACCACACGTCCTAATCAGGGGTTAGCAACAGTTGGAGGTGCATTTCATATGCATACCTCTGGAAGCCCGTAGCGCAACAGATCCTCGTTCTCATACTTGTCCTTGCCCATATAGATAGTGGCCGGCGGGTCAACCGCTATCGCATCGTCAGCAGCTGCCTAACTATCGCAGCGCACGCACCCGTCGAGGAGAAGAACAGCACCATCGTGCCTCGAAGCAGCAAGAGGCTCGTGCGCCAATCCTGGGAGCCATGGGTATCACGTGACCGGTGTATGCGCCGCGTCGTGGAGCGAGTGTTGATGTGTGTGTTCCGCCGCCACAGGACAAGATGGACAAGGAGGATCATGAGACGAACGCGCTCAACTCAAAGATGTCCTCCATGTCTCTGAACCGGCCTGGAGGAGTGTCTGTCCCGGCAGGTCACACGTTTGCGCGCGTGCAAGGGTCGGTGGCGCAGAACGGCACATGGCTGGCAAATCAACAGCGTAAGGCTACGTACCAGCCGTTCCAGCCGCGCCCGTACAAGGCGACCTCGTCGCAGGCGAGCTCCGGCGCTACTGGCACTGCGGCACCGAGTGCGGGCTCGGGCGCGCGCGCCCCGCTCGTGTCCCGGTTGGCGCTGGGCAATGTACAGGCTAGCACCGGCAACCGCAACGATGGCCGGACCGACCCAGCCATCAAGTCGAGGCCGCCCAGTGTGTCGGCCGTGCGCAAGGTGCCGAGCCTGGCGCCTGGATCGGGCGATAAGCCTGCCGCACCTGCGCGCGAGAGCGCTGCTGCTCACGAGGCGCCACGGAGCGGAGCGGCGCCGTCGTTCGACCTTGGGCAGTACGATGGCGGTCTGGAGCGGGACGAAGGCAAGGGACGCCGGAACACGGCGGCCATGCAGTCGCGTTCCGGGCAAGCTGACGAGGATATCCTGGCAATGGACTCGTCGATGGACGGGTACGTGGGAAGTGCTTCTCGAGTACAGTACTGACCATTCAGTCTATCGCACCAGCCGACGCGGTCCTGGAACCTGTCGCAGTTCGAGATCGGGCGGCCCCTCGGTAAGGGCAAGTTCGGGCGCGTATACCTTGCGCGGACCAAGGCCACCTCGGAGAAGCTCGGAAACCAGGGATACGTGGTCGCACTCAAGTGCGTGTACAAGAAGGAGCTGCTGGAGAACAAGGTGGATCTGCAGCTGCGGCGAGAGATCGAGATTCAGATGAACCTGCGGTACGTTGCACGCAGCGATGGCTGTGCACTAACCGGCAGACACCCCAACGTGCTGCGCATGTTTGGCTACTTCCACGACCAGGGGCGCATCTTTATGATGCTCGAGTTCGCAGGGCGCGGCGAGCTGTTCAAGATCCTGTCCAAGCTGCCGGACCGGCGGTTCGACGAGCCGACTGCCGCTCGGTACATTGCGCAGATCGCCGACGCGCTCCAATACCTGCATTCGAAGCACGTCATCCACCGGGATATCAAGCCGGAGAACCTGCTGGTCGGAATCCGGGGTGAGGTGAAGATCGCCGACTTTGGCTGGAGCGTGCACGCCCCTGGGAACCGGCGTGCGACGCTGTGTGGCACACTGGACTACCTGCCGCCCGAGATGGTCGAGGGCAAGTCGCACGGCGGCGCTGTGGACCTCTGGGCGCTCGGTGTGCTCACCTACGAGTTCCTCGAGGGTGTGCCGCCGTTCGAGGAGCTGAGCGGAGCCAGCCTGACGTACAAGCGCATCGCGGCTGTGGACCTGCGCATACCGTCGCACTTTAGCGAGGAGGCCAAGGATCTCGTGCGCTCGGTACGTGGAGCGGGATCTGGCGTTCACTAACCATGCAGCTGCTCAAGTACAACCCGGCAGACCGGCTGCCGCTCTCGCGTGTGCTGCGGCATCCGTGGATCATGCGGTATGATCCGAATGCACATCTGCGTGCCGCGCGGTTCCTCGGCACCGAGGCGCGGTGAGTTTCCTACGCATTCGTTTGTAGCAACGTGAACATGACAAATTCGAACGTGTCTATCAACACTTGAGCAGACGGAGGATCACATATACCGTGGAGCCGATGAAGCGGATCCCGCTCATCACAGCCACAAAGATGAGGACAACGAGCACGTAGATCCGCGTGCGCATTCCGTCCTGCCGCGGGTCGAAGGAGGAGGCGGTGCCCGAGTTAAGCACAATGGCGACGAGCAGCCCGTTTGAGAGCGCCCAGAGCAGGAGCACGTTGGTGCGGATGTTTTTGTAGTAGTCCAGCTTCCGCGTGGCTTCATTCTCCTTGTTGGCGCCCTTGACCATGAAGGGGCGCTCCCGCAGATTCGACAGGGCCTCCTCGTAGGTGGTGTCAATGTCCGACTGCGCCGTCGGCAGCGACACCTGGGCCATGCCCTTGCCTGTCGAGGTGACCTTGCCCAAGTCCGAGTTGGGAGTGGCGTCGCCCTTGGTACCCCAGCTGATGTCGTGCAGGTTGCAGAACGCATAAATGTTCAGCACGTTGATGAACGTGGGGGTAAACAGGAAGTACTGCACACTGCTGGTGATGAGGTGCAGCGGGTCCAGCGCAAGCAGGGAGCCGATCACGTAGAGACCGTACGTGGCCACGAGGCTGACGACGGTCCGCGAAAACATGCTCGAGTGGTCCCCGTTGCCAAACATCTTGACCACACACAAGATACCTGCGACAAGCATGTACAGGGTCAGGAGCGCAAAGATGACCACCACGGCGCGGTACTTCCACGGGCTGCCCTGGGGCCGGTTGCCCAGCGCGAGGATGAAGCAGGAGACAAGCGTGCCGATATACACATAGTGTAGGATCTCGTTCAGGATCCCGATCTTGGCCATACCGAACGCCTTGCCCTCCAGTCCCTGGGTGAGCACGCGGAAGAAGATGTAAAAGTTGGCGAGACCGAACCAGTTGAAGAGCATGTTCACAAACGAGTAGAACGTGGCGATTCCAAGCACGATCTTACGCAGGAACGAGTGCGAGGTTTTCGCATACTGGAACGAGTGCGTCAGGGCATACACAGCGGAGAAGAAGGCTCCGTTCAGCCAGCGGCGCCGCTGGCTGATGAACTCCGGCAGCCGGTCCGGCACGTCGGTCACACCGCGTGCGCCGCGCACGTACTTCATCACCCAGCCCTCGTGCGCCTTGGCGGCGAGCTCGAAGCACAGGATACGGTCCTCGGCCAGGTACATGTTGGAGGTGAAAACGTCGGCGTCCGCGCCGTGGAGCGACTCGCCCTTGAAGTAGGACGCCAGCGGGCCGCGACCTGTGCTCTCGTCGTTTTGCAGCGCAATGTACCGGTACGCTGGGTGGTCAGTAACCAGCTCCGCTTACGTGCCGCCACGTACCGCTAAAGGCACCAGGAAGCACTGTGATGTAGCCAAACACGGACTCGAGCGTCTTGTCGAGAATATTGCTCATCTTGTACTCAAAGTTCTGCGCGGCGACCAGCGGATTGAGCAGCGCGAGACCCAGACCGGCCTTGCCGCCCGTGTCGACGCAGATCTCGCCACAGGCGCCAGCGACGTTGGAGTTGTTGTCAAAGCTCTTCCAGAGGTGGTAGATAGACTTGTGCTCGGGCCGCGTACCGACGTCCAATAGGATGCAGACATTGGGCCGCAGCACCTGGGAGAATGCGTTAAAGAACCAGCGGTGGCTGTTGATCTTCTTGGCGTTCTTCTCCTTCAGGCAAAAGAGGATCTGCGTGGGGACAAGCCCTTTCTCTGCGCCCTTGAACTGCCGGTGCGAGTCGATCGAGAGCTGCGTGGTGTACTCGTACACGTGGGCCTGCACCTCTTTGTCGTCCACCATGTTCTTGGCCACCCCCTCCTGGTATACGCCGATCGCCGAAAGGCAGTCGAGAACGCGGGGATGGATGTTCTTGCGCCCGTCGGCGATGATGCCCACGACCACCTGTCTGTCAGCGGCCGTCGGCGACGTGCTCGAAACGCACCTTGGTCCAGCCTTCACTGCCCCACATGCGGCTCTTTTGCCGGGTGCACAGGTGAGCAACGTTCTTCATCACGCCATGCAGCGTGCGGCAGAACACTGCACGGTCAGTATGGCCACATTATCCCGGGCACACGTACGCGTCTCGTCCTCATTGTACATGGTAATCCCGACTGCCCGGTCAGCAAGAGAGCGCCTGGGCAAAGGCACGTACTGAAGATCTCCGTGTGCCGATTGTTGATTTCCTGGCGCAGCGTAAAGTGGTTGCGGACAAAGTCGTCTGGATCACACGTTACAGCCGAGTATCTGTACGTGGTCAGCACCCACCGAGCGTGCGCGTGGCACGCACCGCATGTGCGTAAACTCCTCATCGTCCCGTCGGTTCACAAACGTGCTGAGCTTGGTCGGGATGGGGCAGTTGAGGATCAGGTTGCCATAGGTCAGGGGTATATTACGACGGGTCAGGTGCCGCCGCTGCTGCCAGCCGCGCGGCGGCGCCGGGCCAAAGTGCTGGGTAGTGGGTACTGCCTCGACGGCTTTCTCGGCGTCCAGGACGTCGTACCCCTGCACCTTCTCGTCCGGCGGCGCCGTAGCCTGGTTGCTCGCCGCGGGATGCGCCATGGCCTGGCTGTTGGCTGCGGCCTGCGCCGCAGTCCGGTCGCTGGCCGCAGCGTAGTCGTCATATGCCTGGTGCGGCGCAAACGCCTCCGCGCTCTGCTCCTCGGGCGGCGGCGGGTAGTATGGCGCCTGCGTCACGTCCATCCCCTGCTCTGCAGGCCACTCAAGCGCGTATGGCGGCTGGTAATAGCCTGCGTTTTGGTCCTCCTCTTTTCCCTCGTCGCCGCCGACGATCGTCTCGTGGCTCTGCCAGCTCTGCACTTGTTCGTCGCTGTGCGCCGTGCTGCCAGAGAGGTGCTTGGAGTGCACACGCTCCTCGTCGTACGTCCATGTGCCAGGGTACTGCGGCGCCGCGCCGTCTTCGGACACGCCATAGTGCTGCGTCTCGGCCAGCGTCTCCTGGGAGGCGCCGTACTGCCACGCCTGCTCACCGTACTGGGTGCCGTGGGCGTACGTGCCTGTCTGGGCATCGTAAGTGCCGTCGTGCATCTGCATCCCCTCCTGCGCGTAGGTGCCGTCGTTCGAGTACGCATACTGGGCGTGCGCCGAGTACGCTGGGACGCCGGCGGCCTGCGCCTCGGGTGCGAGCAGTTCGGCCTGGCTCGCATTCGTGTGGTACGGGTCGTTCACGTACGCGGTGCTCGAGGCGTCCATCGAATACATGTTCTGCGCCGGCTCCTGCGCATACCGCGAGCTGCGTTGCGAGTTGCGGTGCGAGTCGCGCCGGCTCTGGCTGTCAGGGTATCGGGCCTCGGGGGCGTAGTAGTGCGTCGGCGCAGGGCGCTCACCGTTCAGTGCACGGAGCGCCTGGTCATAGAAGCTCTCACTGAGCGGCATGCCGCCGTGCTCCTCTGATGACGGTCTTCCGTCCCACGCCATGGTGCGGAGAAGGTGGCAGGAGGAATGGCGGCGTCCTCGCTCCGCTGACGCCGCCGCACGCCCCCATGAGAAGTTGCACTGCACATCAAGCTCCACAAAGACCTCAACATCTACGGAGAGGCGCCAGTTTAGTCAGCCGGCGTCGCGACGCGGCGCGCAAGCGGAAAATGAGGGAGCGTTATTCGCAAAATGGCCACAATTGGCATATAATGCAATTCGATCCACTACACGTACCCGGCATCCAGGCCGGGGCAGGCAAAGGGACTGGTGGAGGTGCCTCGACCATGTCGCGTGGCAGACACTACAGACGGCTTGCAGGGGCTCGCGCCAAGACACGTCACAGAAAAATGTGCGATTGCACACACTATCGAATACAGGGGGGTCACTAGGACACAACGTGGGCACCCGATTACTCGGCGCCGCCCTTCTTCTTGCCAGGGTTCTTGATCACTGTGAGGTGAGCGCGGTGTGCGGCGCAGGTGCGTGGGATACGTACGCGACTTGTGGATGTACGGGAGCACACCACCGCCGGCGATCGTGGCGCGGATAAGTGCGTCAAGCTCCTCGTCGCCGCGAATCGCAAGCTGCAGGTGGCGCGGCGTGATACGCTTCACGCGCAGGTCCTTGGACGCGTTGCCTGGAGCGGGTCAGTGGCTGCGGAGCGGGGGCGTGCACGCGGAACGTACCCGCAAGCTCGAGCACCTCGGCGGTGAGGTACTCAAGGATGGCGCTCGTGTATACGGCCGCCTTGGCACCCACACGCACGTTGTTCTGCGAGCGGCCCTTGAGGTACCGGTGAATACGGCCCACCGGGAACTGTTTGCGGGCGGTCAGCATCGCGCCGAGCGAGCGCCGGGTGGATACGTACCTGCAGACCGGCGCGCACCGACTGCGACACGGGCTTGCGAGCCTCAGGCTTCTGCGCGGGTCCCGTCTTGCCTCCGGTACCTGCCGCCATGCTGTTGGTGGTTAATCTGCAAACCGTGTTGACGACTCGCATCAACACTTAACCCGCGCGCGGGCGTCGCTCGGCCGAGTCGCGTCGGCGCCCCGCGACCCACGCGTGCGCGCGGCGGCGAGCCCGCTGACGTAATAGGCTCGCCACGACCGTGCGCTACGCCACCACTGGCACGGCCGCTTGGCGCGATGAGCCATGCTGCGGCGCTGCTTGTGCCGTTTGCGCTGCCTGGATGGGGCGTAGAGGGGGGCGCCGCCGGCGTGAGCCCCGCTGGTGTGGCGCCGCCGCGGCGCGCGCGCGACGCGGACGACCCGTGGGACGCTGCGGGTGGCGACGCCCGGCGGCTTGCCGACTATGCCGCGTGCAGCGCGGTGCCGAGCAGTGTGCCGACGGCTGTTTCGGCGCCGTGGTACCACGCGCTTGTGGATGTGGGTGCACGCAATGGACACGATGGCGCGCGCGCCGGCGAGGTGCGTGTCGCGCTTGGCTACGGGGACGGCAGCGTCGCCGTGTACGCCCGGCCCGTGCGGCTGCGGCGCGGCGCGGACGCGGGCGGCGCGACGACCCCCGGCTCGCCCATCTCGCCCATCTCTGCGGCGCTGGGCGCCGGCGAGGGTGCGCGGCGCGGCCACCGGCGCAGCGCGCGCGTCTCGTGGCATGCGACGACCGGTGAAGACGCGGCCGTGTCGGCCAGCAGCGCGAGTGCGCAGAGCAGCGCGGCGTCGACGGGCCGCAGCGACGATGCCTCGCCGGTGGACGGGCACTGGGACGGGAGCGATAGCGGCGCCACTGTGCGCACGTTTGCCGAGAACGTCTCGCCGTGGCAGCACCACGAGCGGCCGGCGCCGCTCCATGCAGAGCGCCTGCTCGAGACCCAGTTCCACGCGCAGACTCGCGGGCGGGTGATCGCGCACAGCGACACGCAAGCCGAGGAGGCGCCGCCGCCTTCCCCGCACGCGGCGCGGCGCCCCGAGCGGCCGGCGCGCCCGACACTTGCGCCGCCGCCGGCCGCCGCGCATCGCCGAGCGCCGGCCGGCGGCGGCGCCGCGGCGAGCGAGGAGGAGCAGCCGCTCCCGCCGCCCAGCTACGAGCTGGAGGACACCCCGCTCGGCTTGGTGCGCCGCCTGCTGAGCCCGGACGGCACACGCGTCGAGGCCGTGCGCCTGTTTGGCGAGGAGCAGCAGCTTGCGGTGCAGCAGGCGTCCGGGCGGGTGACCACCTGGTCCCTCGCGCACCTGACCATGGCGAGCACCGCGCTCGTGCGCGCGAGCCAGACGCTCGCGCCCAAGCGGCAGGGCGACGTGACCGTCACCCTGGACGCCGCACACCATGTGGGCGGCGCCGAGGCGGACGCGGCGCCGTTTGCGCACCACGTGCGAGTGCCGCACGCGGCGCCGACGCCCGTGCCGCCCAGCGTGCGCGTGGACCCTGTGCCCGTGTGCGCGGCGGCGGACGTGGAGGCGCCCGCGGCGCTCGCGAGCGCCTTTTTGCTCGTCCACTTCCCGCTCTGGCACGACGTGGCGCTCCTGCTGCGTCCCGACGTGGTGCTGCGCACGCTCGTGCCGTGTGCGGCGCTGCAGCTGCCCGCCGGACGCGGCGCTGCGGCCGGCGCCGCCCTGCACGTTCGCCACGGCGGGCGCCACGTCGAGGCGCACGTGCTTGCTGCGGGCGGCGCGGGCGGCGCACGCTGTGCGCTGGTCCGGGCCATCTACCGCCTGGACGCCGAGGCGCTCGCCCGCGGCGGTGCCGCGGCGCAAGCGCCGCGCGAATCGCCGCCGGGCGCGCCGCGGAGCCATGCGGCGCCGCCGCGCCTTGCCCGGGCGCTTACCCGGCGGCTCGGCGGTGCGGCGCACGTGGAGGCGTCGGCGCCCATCCCGGCGCACGGCGGCGGCACGTCGCTTGCGCCCGCGGCATGCACCGAGCTCGGCGACGTCGCTGCGCTGCTGCGGGCCGTGCATGTGGCCGGCCTGGAGGCGGACGCAGCCGTGGCGGAGCGCGTGGCGCACGCCGAGGGCGTCGAAGTGGTCCAGGTGCTCCAAGAGAAGCAGGTTGCCCTCGTGCTCGGCAGCGTGCCGCACGCGGAGCAGGCGGCGGCCGGGTTTGTGCTGCTGCTGCGCGCCGGCGCGGCGGGCGGCGGCGCGGCGCGCGGCAGCGCCGACGCTGCCGCCTACGCGCTGCCGAGTGCGCCGCGGGATGCGCTCCTGTGCGCGGCGCCCAACGACGGAACGCACGTCGTGCTGCAGTGTGCGGAGCACACGCTCGTGGTGCAGCTGAGCGCCGGAGCGGGTGCCGTGCCCGGCGTCGGCCCGGGGGCCGGCCCGGGTGCCGTGCCGAGCGCCGAGCTCGTGGAGGCGGCAGGCGCGGACGCCGTGCCGCTCGTGCTGCCCGATGGGCGCTGCGCACTTGGGGGCGCCCCGGCGCCGGCGGCGGCCACCGAAGCGCTCTCTGAGCGGCCGGCCTCCACCGAGCCGCCCTCAGGGCCGGCCTCCACCCAGCCACCCACCGAGGGCCACGCCTCCACCCAGTCGCCTTGCCAGGCGGGCGCCGCCCCCAGCCACACTGCGCCGCGTCCCGGGCGCCCGCGCCTCCCGCCGCGCCCGCCTCGGCCGTGGCGCCGCTCAACATGCAGCGCGTGGTCCTCGCGTCGGACACAGGGCTGTGCGCCGCGCCGCTCGACGGCCTGCTGAGCGGCGCGGCGCTTCCGGCGGCGGTGGCCGGCTCGCGGCCCACGTGGGACGCGGCCGTCACCCTGCTGCAGCTGGTGGGCAACCCCCGCACGGGCACGCGGCACCTGCTGGGGGGAGCGAGCGCGGCGACCTGGCTGTCTGGGACGCGGGCACGCTGCAGCTCGAGGCCGAGTGGTGCTGGTTCGCCGCGCCGGTGCAGACCGTGGTGCCGTTCGGCGGCGTGCCGCACACGTCCCGCCTGTTTGGCTGCGTGCTGTGTGTGGCGGCGGACGGCGCGGCGGCGCTCCTGTCACTGGACGACGTGCGGCTCGTGCAGCTGTTCCCGGGGTCCGACACCCCGCTGGTGCACGCCGCGGTGCACGACGGGGAGGAGCTGCTCCTGCAGTACGCGAGCGGGCGAGCGCGCATCTGGAGCCTGCGCACCCTCGAGCTGGTGCGCAGTGTGACGGCGGAGCAGACGCTGGCGCACCTCGGCGCCGCGCCGGGCGCCTGGCAGTCGTACGAGGTGCCGGGCGCCCCGCGCTGCGCCGTGCCGCATGCGCCGCCCGCCGGGATGCTGGCGGGCACGGGCGCGGCGCCGCCGGGCGGCACGGGCGTGCTTGCCGCCGACATGCGGCGCGCGCTCGACACGGCGGCGCGCACGCTGCGCGGCGCCCTGGGCCTGCCGACGCTCGTGCCGCTGTGTGAGGCGTGTGCGCGGCGGGTGGGCGCCGCGCGCACGCTGCCCGGCGAGGACGCGGCCGCGGCCGAGTTCGCCCGGCTCGTGCCGGACAGCGGCGACGCCCTGGACCGGCTGCTCGCCACGCTGCGCACGCTGATGCGCGTGGTGCTCCCGTGGGGCGTGGACCCCGCGCTGGACGCACAGTGCGCGGCGCTGCTCGGGCCAGACGCCACGCCGCCGGCGCCGCCCGCGTGTGCGGCGCTCACCCCACCGGGGTACGTGAGCGTGGGCCGCGGCGCGGCGCTTGGCACGTCGCCAGACGTGTGCGCGCAGCGGCTGCTGGCCACCACCTGCATCGCACTGCTCGCCGGCGCGGTCAAGCCGCTGCACGCCGCGGCGATCGACGTGCTCGCCGCCGTGTGCGACCCGGCACGGCTGCAGCGCGCCGCCCGCGGGCGGTTCGCCTCGCCGAGCCTCGCGGTGCTCGTGCGCCACGTACTGGACGAGAACGAGGTGCTCCGCTGCGCGGCGCACATGCTGTTTGCGCAGTATGTGCGCGCGGCGCCCGAGGCGGAGCTGGACGCGCTCATTGCGGCGTATGCACCGTGGCTGCCGAGCCGGCGGGCGCCGCCCGGCGGCGGGCGCCGCGGCGAGCACAGCGGCGGGCATGGCGACCGGGGCGGGCACGCCGAGCCGCACGGCGCTGGCAGCTCTGCTGCGAGTGCCGCAGCCGAGGCGGACAGTGCAAGCTCGCAGGCGCTGCTGCTCCTCGGCCTCGTGGCGTCCGAGCGGTATGCGTACCTGGCGCCGGCGCTGCTGCGGGACATGGCCGTGTCGATTGCGCAGGGGCTCAGTGCGCCTGGCGCACGTGCGTTTGTCGCGCTGGAGCTGTGCTGCACGGGCTTCGGCATCTGGCAGCACTACGTGGACGCGGTGGCGCTGGTGCGGGGCATCTTTGCCCGGGCCACGGAGCCGGATGCGCCGGCGGGCGAGGCGGGCGCGGCGCACAGCGGGGCCGTGGGCAGCGCGCGGCTCGTTGGGCTCACGCTGCGTGGCTTGGCGCGGCGTGCGACGCTCGAGATCGCGCATGCGCACGCGGCGCTGTTCATGAGCACGCTGGCGATGGACATTGTGCATGCGCCGTCGGTGGAGCAGAGCCAGGTGACGATCCGGCTCGTGGCGTTTGTGATCCACCAGCGCCCGCTGGTGCTGTACCCGAGCCTGCCGCGGCTCGTCGAGGCCGTGGTCAAGTCGCTGGACCCGACGATGGGCTCGATGCGCTCCGCCGTGGCACATGCGGCGACGGTGATGATCAAGGAGCTGGTGCACACGTACCCGTCTATGGCATTCCACGAGCGCAGCCAGCGGCTCGCGGTTGGCACGCACGAGGGGCC
Source organism: Malassezia slooffiae (assembly GCA_010577765.1). Lineage (NCBI taxonomy): Eukaryota > Fungi > Basidiomycota > Malasseziomycetes > Malasseziales > Malasseziaceae > Malassezia > Malassezia slooffiae. The sequence goes on from SBHY01000001.1 coordinate 1,196,063, forward strand.
CGTGGTGCTCTACGACCTACACACCGCCACGCGCCTATACGTGCTCGAGGGGCACACGCACCCCGTCACCGCCTGCAGCTTCTCGCCCGACGGGCGGCGCTTCCTCTCGATGAGCCTCGAGGAGCAGTGTGTGCTCATCTGGCGGCTCAGCACGGGCGTGTTTGACATGTTTGTGCCCAGCGCCGTCTCGCGGCTTGCCAGCTCGAACAACAGCGCGGCCGCCTACCGCACCATCCGCTTCCACCTTGGCGACGCCGCACGCCTCTCGCCCGCCGAGTCGCTCACCAGTGTGGCGTTCGAGTGGCCCAACGACCAGAGCGTGCACCTGCGCGTGGGCGAGGCGAGCGTGAACCTGGGCGTTGTGTAGACTGCCGCAGCCCTGTCCACGCGGCAGTCGCGCGCGCGGCCATCCATAGGGTACGTCTATCTACCTCAAGTCCCTCGCTTTGTGCATGCCATGTGGAGGCGGCGCGGCCAGCACAGCCCGCGGCGCCAGGGCCGCTACGCTGCGGCGCCAGGGCCGCTACGCTGCGGCCCCAGCGGCAGGGCGGCGCATGCTGGGCGCCCCGCGCCGTGCACGGCGGCCGCGCCGCGCACGAGGCGCTCGCCTTTCGACGATGTGGCGGCCTTTCCCCTCCCCCCGCGGCGGCGATGCAGGATGGCCTCACCTGCGGCACGAACGCATGTGGAGGCACTGCGCGGGCCGCGCCATTACGCGGCGTTACGACCTGCATGTCGCTGCCCCTGCCGCCGGAGTACAACTTTGTGCAAAAGGCGGTGCGCCACCTGCCTGGCGTGCTGGACGTGTTCCCGCAGGCCGCGGTGCCGCTTGAGTCGGTTGCCGCGGCGTTCGGCATGCGCGTGCTGCGCTTTCCCACCGTGCACGAGAGCATCCCGCTGTTTGTCGACCAGATGACGATGACTTTGCTCGAGACCATCGCGTTCAGCATCGTGGCCCGCTACCTGTACCGAGCGACCGCGCACGCTCCCCACAGCGTGCGGCTCTGCGTGACGCTTGCGCTGGTGAGCGCACTGGCCATCTGGCCGCTGGTGCACACCGAGGAGCAGGCCATGGCGCTGCGCTTTATGCGCCCGGCGTTCAGCTTCCGCACCTCGCTGCTCGTCTGGGACGTGTTCCAGATCCGCCCACGCGAGGAGGTACGCACATGGGACATCAGCACGTTCCTGGCGTACCTCTGGGCGTTCCCCGTGGAGGGTCAGGGTCGTGATGCGGCTGCGAAGCGCAAGGGGCGCATCGCGAGCGTGCGGCAGGCGGGCCCGGCGGTGCTGCTGGGCATCGTCGCGGCGGCGATGCAGTTCATCGTGCCGCCCGCAGCTGTGGTGCCGACGCTCTCGCGTGCGGCGCTGCATGGGTACTGCCTGCTGATGGCCATCAACGTGTACCTGCTGCTGTACTCGACCGGCACGCTCCTGCTGTGCATGCTGGGTGTGGTCATCGGCGTGGAGCAGCAGCCGCTGTTCGAAAACCCGCTCACCACGACCAACATCCGCGTCTTTTGGTCGCGCTGGAACCGGCCGATTGCCACCGTGCTGCACCGGGTCATCTTTGGCGGCGAAGGCACGTTCAAGACGATGGACCAGCGGAAGCGCGGCGCGGAGAAGCAGCAGAAGCGTGCGGAGCGGGGGCTCGATGCACGCTTCTTCAAGACCTCGGCGCTGGCCATGGTCACGTTCCTGGTGTCTGGCCTGTTCCACGAGTTCCTCGTGTGCATTGGGCTGCAGCGCACCGACCTGCTCGGCAGCAACACGCTCTTCTTCCTGGCCAACGGCGCCGCGACGGTGCTGGCCAGCGCGCTGCCCCGCGTGTTCCCGCGCACCTGTGCGCGGACGCCGGCGGCGGTGCCGTGTGCGTGCATGTGGCTCTTTGCCTACTCTGCGCTCACGCTGTTTTTCGCGCCCCTGCTCGAGGCGGACCTATTCCCTCGGATGCAGACTATGGTGCTCGCCGCCCTCGGGCGGCCGACGGCGGCGCCCTACTTTGTGTACCTGCTTGGCTCGTGACGCGGCCGGGCGCTCTTTGTCTACCGGTCGCTCACGCACTTGTCTCCATAGCACTTGACGCAGTGGGCGGCCGGCGGCCGCACCCTTCTTTGTCTACCTGCTGGCGATGCGCTGCGCCGTCTACATAGGCACGCTCGGCGGCATGGGCGGCGGCGCCGCGGGGTCGATGGGCTCCGAGCCGCTCTCGATCGAGACACCAATGCCAAACTTGGAGCCGCCGCCGAGGTGGTCGATTTCGCCCGAGAAAAGGAAGGCAAACGCCGGCGAGATGCGCGCCTCGTACACCGAGGTGAGCTTGCCCAGGCTGTCGATCTGCGCACGCAGCGAGGCGGTGCGGAACGAGTAGCGCGCGCCGAACGTGGCCTGCGCGTCGCGGCGCTGCGGCAGAGAGATCATCTGCAGGTCCGCGGCGACGTCCACCTGCTCGCTGAGCTGCTGCCAGTAGGTGAACTGGCCCACGCCCTGCGGCTGCCACTGCGCCGTGGCGATCCAGTCGCGCTTGTCGCCCACGAGCTTGGCCACGTAGCCGATGCTGGCCTCCTCCGTCTCGGGGCTTGGCCGCTGGAACACGGCCTCGGCGCCGAGCGCAAAGCGCGGCGTGAGCGTCTGGAGGTAGTTGGCCACGTAGATGCCCGTGGCGTTCACCGGCGACGGGTTGAGCGCCTTGATGTTGGCACTCGAGTCCGCGCCCTGCCAGTCGTGCTCCAGCTGCACAAACGTCTGGCCGCCCGCCGGCGCGAGCTGCGCCTGCACCTTGGAGATGTTCGCCGCGTCCCAGCGGTGGTTGAGCCGCATCGTGACGTTGCCCAGGTCATCGAGGCCCGCCTGCCAGAAGCGCTTCTCGTCGCCGAGCACCGCACCAAAGTTGTACGCATTCTTGCCCTGCGCACCGAGCGTGAAGGCGTGCGTCACCTGGAAGATCGGGTTGATATTCAGCGCCTTGGTCAGGTCCGCACGGGCGCCCTCGAACTGGAAGTTGGTGGTCTGCACCGCCTTCACCTCGTTCTGCAGCTTCTCCACCGTGCCCAGGTTGGGCAGGTTCAGCTCACGCCGCACCTCGCGCATCGCCGCCCAGACGTTGGCGAACGGGCGCACCAGGGGGTCCAGCGTCATGAAGTAGGAGCGCAGCGTGCTCGTCACCGGCGGCTGCGCCGCATCCGTAGGCACGGGCACCACATGCACTTCCTTCGCAGGCGCAGCGGTCGCGGGCGGCACCGCGCCCGCGCTCGCTGGGGGGACACTCGCTGCCATGCTCCAAGCTCGAGACAGTCGCTGGCCAGCCGACGTGCGACGCCCGAAGAAGACGCGGAAAGAGTCACGTGACCCCACACCCTGCCCGCCACCGCCGCCGCCGTCGTCCGGTGCAAGTCCACACTACGTAGCTGAAGTGGCGCCGATCGGTAGCGAGGAGTGCGAACATGCCGTCGCAGGATGCGTCTCTGCGCCGCGGGCAGCGCGCAAAGCGGCCCACGGCGCGCTATGAGCCCGAGGAGCAGCAGCACGCGTCCCAGTCGCGCGCCAAGCGCCCACGTGCCGCCACCACGCGGCGCAGCGCACGGCGCAGCGCGGACGACGCCGAGGAGCAGGAGGGCGACGCGGTATACTGTGTGTGCCGGAAGCCCAACGATGGCTCGCCCATGATCGGGTGCAGCCGCTGCGACGAGTGGTACCATTTCCGCTGTATCGGTCTGAACAAGAAGCGCGCCGCCGATATCGAGGAGTACGAGTGCGATCGCTGCGGCGGCGGCACCCGCTGGAAGAGCAAGGGCAAGGCGGGCAGCAAGGGCGAGGACGACGGCGACGAGTATGTTGATACCGGCGACGCCGTCGAGGACGAGGAGGAGGACGAGGAAGAGGACCAGGAGGACGACGACCAGGACGCCGAGCCGGAGGACGACCACGCCGGCGAGGACGAGGAAGAGGAGGAGGAGGAAGAAAAGCCGCGCCGCACGACGCGGCGGCAGGCCGCGCCGCGCAAGCCGGCGGCCGCGCAAAAGAGCCGCGCAGGCGGTGCGCTCGACCCGCTTCGGCAGCATGTGCTCAGCACGTTCACCGGGATCCTGGAGCCGCTCTACGCTGGCGCGGGCACCGAGGAGCCCGCGGACGCCGCGGCGCAGTATGCGGGCGAGCTGGAGGCGGAGCTGCATGCAACGTACCCGGCTACGGCTGCGTACAAGGAAAAATTCATCTCTTTCTCGTTCAACCTCAAGGACAAGCGCAACGTGACACTGCACGAGCGCATCACCGCCGGCGAGCTCCCGCCCAAGCAGCTAGCGCACCTGACGAACGACGAGCTCGCGAACGACGCGGTGCGCGAGGCGACCGAAAAAGCGCGCCGCGACGCGCTCCAGCAGAGCGTGCTGCGGCAGCAGGACGAGGGGCCCGCCCGCAAGATCACACACAAGGGCGAGGTGGACATTGAGCGCGACGAGCTCACGCAGAGCACCGCACCGGACGTCTCGCTCGATATGCAGCGCGAAGAGAGCGCGGTGCGTCCGACCGACGACCCCGCGGATCCCGCTGCGCGGCCAGCGGCCGGCCCGGCGCCCGAGCTGGCGCCGCCCGCCGAGAAGCCCGAGGAGAGCCCCAAGCCCTCGCCGTTCGACTTTAAGCCCTCGTTCGAGCAGAAGGAGGGCAGCGGCGAGCAGCTGATCGACGAGCCCGTCACCGAGGAGCCGGTGGAGCCGCAGGACGGCCAGGAGGACGCACCGGCGGCGGACACGTTCATCGACGACTTCCTCGGCGAGCCAGGGCGCGGCGCGCCGGCGGAGGAGCCACAGAGCACCACGCCGCCGGGCTCTCCGCCGCGTCCGCGCGGGCCAGCACAGCCGCTCTGGGACGGCGTGGTGACCATGCCCGAGTACACATCGGCGCATGTGACGGCGCGGCAGCTTGCCGGGCGGCCGCTCGCCGCGGACGCCGCGGTGTGGCAGCGCTTCTTCCCGACGCCGGAACGCGTGGTGGAGGGGCGCCTGCCGAGCCAGGCGGCGATCGACTACCTGCTCCAGGTGCGCCACTCGTCGCGCAACGAGATCCTCCTGCTGCAGCTGGAGCCGGGGTCTGAGTCGCCGCAGTTCGCCAAGCTGACGGCCTACTTTGCCGACAAGCAGCGCTTCGGCGTGCTGGGCCCGGCACCGGGCGCGCAGGGCTCGCTCGTCAAGGACTTTTACCTCGCACCGCTGCGTGCCGACGCACAGGTGCCAGAGTGGCTCGAAGAGATATACCCGGGCGCTGTGGCGCCGCCGCCCCGTGAACGGGACGTGCTCCTTGTGGTGCTTGTGCTCTTCCGCAGCGCGCTCGAGGCGGAGCTCGCCGCGCCAGCGGGCCCGCCGCCGCCCGGCCCGCCGCCGCAGGCGCCGCGCCCGCCACTCGGCCCCGGGCTCTCGCCGTTCGGCGCCCTCTCGCCGCCACAGGCAGGCGGTCTGAGCCCGGTGCCCGGCGTCGGCGCGAATGCCACGCCGCCGGCCGCCGGCGCGCCGCCGCCCGGCACCGGCGGCACCACCTCGATCGACGCACTACTCAACGTGAACAGCGGCGCGATCCAGAACCTCTTGTCGACACTCGGCCGGGGGAACGCACCGCCACCGCTGCCTGGCAACCCATGGGGGCCCGGGAACAGCACGCCGCCAGGCGGCCCGGGCGGCCCGCCGGGGCCCGGCGCACCGCCCGGGCCGCCGCCAGGCTTCCCTCCGCGCCCGCCGCCCGGCATGGTGCCGCCGCGCCCAGGGATGCCGCCGCCAGGGATGCCGCCGCCAGGGATGCCCGGGCGGCCGTTCGGCGCGCCGCCGGGCGGGCCGCCGGGCGGCCCGCGCCCGCCGCCCGGCTGGGGGCCGCCACCGCCGGGGCAGATGCCGCCGCCGCCGCCCGCGTGGCCGAGCTCGCGCGGCGGCTGGTACGGCGGGAACCCCGATTCGCACCGGCGCCACGGCGGGCGGCGCCGCCGGTAGCATGTATAGCACGTCGCACTAAATAGGGCCACGTGGCCTCGCTGCATCTAATTGTGACTAAACTGCAGGGCGTCGGCGCCGACAGCTCAGGGTACGATCGACGTAAACCCCAAGAGGGAGGCTGGCGTGATGGCGAGTGTGCTGGCGTCGGGCACAAGCCCGAGTGCGCCGCGGTACTCGGCTTATCCGCTGCCCGAGTACCATGCAAGGGACGCAGACGAATGCTTAGACTATGTGGCGGCGCTGCTGCAGTCGCTGCTGCATGCCACGCCGCATGGAGCACAGCCCACGGCGCCTGGTGGCGCGGTGGACGGTGCGGACGATGGGGCGGCGCCGCGGCGTACGGAGCCGGCCTCGTACGCGTCTGCGGCGGCGCGCAACGGCCTCCACGCATACGACGGCCCGCCGTCACGCAACGGTGCCGCGGCGCAGCACCCTGTTGTGCTGCCGCTCGCCGCCTTGCCGACCGATGCGAACGGGGCCAAGGTGGGCGTGATCCAGTGCCGGATCGAGCGTCTGGCGGAGCGCATGTGGGCGGCCGAGGAGCGCAGCGGCGCTCCCCTGGACGGAGCGGCGCGCACTGCACCGCCACCGGGCAGGGCGCCGGCATCGGCGCCCGTGGTGCGTCACCCGGCCCAGTCGCCGCCAGGCGCGGGGGAGCGGCAAACGTTCCGCAAGAGCCTGCCGTACCCCTTGTCGAATGCACAGCCGCAGAGCTCTGCATACCCGCTGAGCTACCCGATGGGGATGGGCGACCACGGCCCGGTGCTGCTCACCTGCAACAGCTCCACGTCGCCGCGCCGCGGGCGCTCGCAGCCGAGCGCCGCGGAGGGCGCAAACGGCGTGGAGCGGAGCGCCGCGGCGGCCGCCGCGGGTGCGCGGCGTGCGAGCGACAAGACGGTGCGGACGCCCGAGGCGATTGTGGACGTGGACCCGCTTGAGATGCTGGAGCGGTACAACGACGAGAGCGGGCTGAGTGCCGAGGAGGAGCTGCGCCTGCTCAAGGCGCAGGTGCAGGACATTGCACGGGTGTGCAAGGCGGTGGCGCTGGGCGACCTGACGCAGCACATCACCGTGCCGGTGCAGGGCCACGTGATGGTGGAGCTCAAGGAGATCATCAACCAGATGGTGGACCGGCTGGGCAACTTTGCGAGCGAGGTGACCCGTGTCTCGCTCGAGGTGGGCACACAGGGCAAGCTCGGCGGCCAGGCGGGCGTCGAGGGTGTCGAGGGCACCTGGCGCGAGCTCAAGGACGTGGTGAACCGGCTGGCGGCGAACCTGACGAACCAGGTGCGCGGTGTGGCGCTGGTGACCAAGGCGGTCGCCCGCGGCGACCTGAGCAAGAAGATCGACGTGCAGGCGGACGGCGAGATCCTGGAGCTCAAGGTGACGATCAACGTCATGGTGGACCAGCTGCGGCACTTTGCCAACGAGGTGAACCGGGTCTCCCGCGAGGTGGGCAGCCAGGGCCGCCTCGGTGGCCAGGCGCACGTGCCGGGCGTGCGCGGCGTCTGGAAGGAGCTCACGATGAACGTGAACCGCATGTGTCTGAACCTGACGGAGCAGGTGCGGTCCATCGGCATTGTGACCACCTCGGTGGCCAAGGGTGACCTGACCAAGACGATCGAGATCGAGGCCGAGGGCGAGATGGCTCAGCTCAAGGACACGGTCAACAGCATGGTGGGCCAGCTGCGTGTGTTTGCCTCCGAGGTGGTGCGCATGTCCATGGAGGTGGGCACCTACGGCCGCCTCGGCGGGCAGGCGCACGTGCCCAACGTCGAGGGCATCTGGAAGGACCTCACCGAGAGCGTGAACAAGATGGCGGACAACCTCACCTCCCAGGTGCGCGAGATCGCCCGTGTGACCAAGTGTGTCGCCGAGGGCGTGCTCACCGAGTTCATCACCGTCGACGTGAAGGGCGAGATCCTCGAGCTCAAGAACACGGTGAACAACATGGTCCGGCAGCTGCGCACGCTCTCGGACGAGATCATCCGTGTCTCGGTCGAGGTCGGCACCGAGGGCCGCCTCGGCGGGCAGGCGAATGTCGAGGACGTGCAGGGCCAGTGGCACGTGCTCACCGAGCGGGTCAACATGATGGCCAGCAACCTCACCACCCAGGTGCGGTCCATCGCCACGGTGAACACGGCGGTGGCGCGCGGCGACCTGAGCAAGACGATCAACGTCGAGGTGCGCGGCGAGTTCCTCGACCTCAAGCTCACGGTGAACAACATGGTCGAGTCGCTGCGTACCTTCTCGACCGAGGTGACCCGCGTCGCCACCGAGGTCGGCACCGAGGGCAAGCTCGGCGGCCGCGCCACGGTGCTGGGCGTCGGCGGCACCTGGAAGGACCTCACAGACTCGGTGAACACCATGGCGGCGAACCTGACGCTCCAGGTGCGCGCCATTGCGCATGCGACCACGGCCGTGGCCCGCGGTGACCTGACCAAGAAGGTCACGATCTCGGTCTCGGGCGAGATCCTGGACCTGGTGAACACGATCAACAACATGATCGACCAGCTCTCCTTCTTCGCCTCCGAGGTGACCCGCGTCGCCCGCGAGGTCGGCACGGAGGGCAAGCTCGGCGTGCAGGCGCAGAAGAAGGACATCGAGGGCAAGTGGGCCGAGATCACGGACAACGTCAACATCATGGCCAACAACCTCACCTCCCAGGTGCGTGCATTTGCGCAGATCACCGCCGCGGCCACGGACGGTGACTTTACCCGGTTCGTCACCGTGGAGGCGAGCGGTGAGATGGACTCGCTCAAGACCAAGATCAACCAGATGGTCTACTCGCTGCGTGACAGTATCCAGAAGAACACGGCGGCGCGTGAGGCGGCCGAGCTGGCGAACCGGAGCAAGTCCGAGTTCCTCGCCAACATGTCGCACGAGATCCGCACGCCGATGAACGGCATCATCGGTATGACCGCGCTCACGCTCGAGACGGAGCTCTCGCGCGGGCAGCGCGAGAACCTGGTGACCGTCTCGACGCTCGCGGCCAACCTGCTGGCCATCATCGACGACATCCTCGATATCTCCAAGATCGAGGCCGGCCGCATGAACGTGGAGGAGGTGCCGTTCAGCCTGCGCGGCATCGTGTTCAGCGTGCTCAAGACGCTCTCGGTGCGCGCCACGCAGAAGCGGCTCAACCTCATGTACGAGGTGGCGCCCGAGTGCCCCGACCCGCTGATTGCCGACGCGCTGCGTCTGAAGCAGATCATCACGAACCTGATCGGCAACGCGGTCAAGTTCACCGACGCCGGCGGGCGCGTGGCGCTCACCTGCAAGCTGGCGAAGCCCGCCACGGAGAACGAGGCGATGCTCGAGTTCTGTGCCTCGGACTCGGGCATCGGCATCAAGCAGGACAAGCTCGACATGATCTTTGACACCTTCTGCCAGGCGGACGGGTCGACCACCCGCAAGTACGGCGGCACGGGCCTCGGGCTGAGCATCTCGCGCCGCCTGGTGAATCTGATGGGCGGCGATCTGTGGGTGCGCAGCCAGTACGGCAAGGGCTCCGACTTCTTCTTCACCATGGTGGTGAAGCGGGACCGCTTCTCCAAGGAGCAGCTCGCGGACAAGATGCGGCCGTATGTCGGGCGCAAGGTGTTCTACCTCGACACCAAGCACGACCAGACGGGCGTGCACGATATGCTGCTCGAGCTTGGGCTCAAGCCGCTCATGGTGCACTCGATGGGCGAGGCCCACCAGGTGCAGCACGGGCTTAGCCGGGTAGACGCCATCATCACAGACTGCACCGAGGCGGTGACGGAGCTGCGCTCCGTCGAGCAGCTGCGCTACATCCCGATCAACCTCATCTCGGCGCAGCCCATGACGCTCAGCCTCACCTACTGCCTGGACAACGGCATCTCCTCGTTTGTCAACACGCCGCTGCATCTCGAGGACCTGTACTATGCACTGCTGCCGTCCCTGGAGAGCTCCACGGCCACCCCCGCCGAGGGCAACAACGAGGTCACCTACGACATCCTCCTTGCCGAGGACAACCTGGTGAACCAGAAGCTCGCCTGCAAGATCCTGCAGAACCAGGGCCACCGCGTCGAGGTGGTGGACAACGGGCAGCTGGCCGTGATGGCCGTGCAGCGGAACCACTACGACGTGATCCTGATGGACGTGAGCATGCCAGTGATGGGCGGCATCGAGGCCACCATCGCCATCCGCGAGTTCGAGGAGGAGTACCACCGGGACAAGGTGCCCATCGTCGCGCTCACCGCACACGCCATGCTTGGCGACAAGGAGAAGTGCCTGCAGGCAGGCATGAATGCTTACGTGAGCAAGCCCATCCGCCGTGTCGAGCTCATCTCTACACTCCACTCGCTGCTCAGCCACAAGGGCCAGGATTCGAACGCGTGACCTGTGGATGACCAGGCCGACTACCTTGCACGTATCACGTAGATCCTTAGCTTATGTACTCTGTGCGTGTTTCCGCAAACGATCGATCCACACTCGCTCCACGGCAGAATCCACGAGGGGCATTACGGTACATTGATCACCTTGGGGCCTTCGGTGATCCGGCCCTGCGGTACGTGCTCCTTGGGTGCCGGCTCCGCAGCCGGCTGAGCAGCGTGTGGCTCATCCAGTGAGTCCGTCTCCTGTTTCACGCCCTTGTCTTCGTTGCCCGTGGCGGCCGCCCGTGCCTCGTCCTGGGGCGCCGCCGTCGCTCCGCTGGACCCTTTCTGGAGCGCACTGAGCGCGGCGCGCAGCCGTACGACCTCCTCGCTGAGCGCCTGCGTGGCCGCGTCCCGGCGCTCGATGCGGCGCTTGAGCCGCACCAGGTATTCGTTGCTGTGCCGCAGGAGGAGCACCTTGGCTACCGACCGGTTTGCCTCGCGGGCCTGCTCCGGGGTATGTACCCAGATATCGGGGCGCAGGCCCTCTTCGCTGTTGGTGTTGGCCGCCGCCTGGGCCAGCGCTTCAGGGTCAAAGCCCTCGGCCAGCTGGTCCTCGCGGGTGCCGTCCGGGCCGAGCACACTGCCGCCGGGCATGGCGTCGTCCACCGCGATGCCCGGCAGCAGCCCACGCAGCTCGTCGAAGCAGTGCTTGAGCGAGTCGCGGCGCTTCTGCTCCGCGGCCTTGTGCGAGGTGCGCCGCTGGTCCAGCCCGCCGCTGCCCATCCGCTGCAGGTTCATCCAGGCGTTGCGGTCCACGGGCGAAAGCCCGCTGGGCAGGATCGGCTTTGGCTGCGACACCTGCCCGTAGAAGGGCGAGCCACGCGCATTGACCGCGCCCGAGAGCGCAGAGGCGGCCACCGCCGAGACCGCCGCGGCCTGCGTTGGAAACTGGCCGCCGGACTCGAGCACGTCGCCGGGCAGCCCCGACGGCTGCCCGTAGAGGACGTTGCCCTGCCGGCCGTTGAAGGGGGCTGGCTGCTGCATCCCCTGCTGCGCGTACAGGTCGGGCGCCTGCTTGGGCGCAGCACCCTGGCCGGCGCCCGCGCCAGCCTCGTCGTAGCCGCCCGGCTGCGTCGGCGAGCCGCCGTGGGCTATCCCCATGATCAGCCCGGGCGTGACGGGCGTCTGGTTCGGCGACGTGTCGCCGCCGCTGCGGCTCAGGTCGATCGGCGAGGGCGAGTCCTGCGCAATGTTCCCAGCGCTGCGCGCCGCCTCGGAGCTGAGCGAGCTGCGCCGGCCCTCATCGACCTCGGTGCTGTCGCCCGCGTCCAGGCTGCGCTGCTTGGAGCGCGAGCGTGCCTGGCTCAGCGCGCGCTGCGACTGTGCCTGCGACACGGACGACATGGACGCCGGGGAGAGCGCCGGCGACGGCATCGAGAACCCGCTTGCCTCCTGCATCGTGTTCGAGAGCGACTCGAGCGCGCCGAGCGATGGCGACGTGTGCGCGTTGCGCAGCTGCGAGCTGCCCTTGGAGCCGCCGCGTGGTCCCACGCGCGGCGAGAGCGCCGAGATGTTCCCGGAATTCCCGCTGGGGCTCGGCGCCGGCTTGACCAGCGGCGACGGACGCACCTTGGAGGACTTGCTCTCCGCGGTCACGCTGCGATTTCTCCGCTGGTTGGCGGTGCGGTCCGCGCTGGGGAGCGGACTGGAGCCCGACGAGGTGCCGCGCGACTCGGTGAACGGCGTGGCCCGTGCCGGCGAGACCGGCGTGGTGCTGCCGGAGGCGTGGCCGACCGACTGCGCACGGTACTGGCCCATGTTCGCCGCGGCGTTGGACAGCACCGAGTCGATAAACTGCTCCTGCTGCCGCTGCTGGTCCAGCTGCGGGTTGAGTGCCGGCGACGAGATGGGCGAGAGGAAGTCGTTCGTGCTGGCACTGCCCATCGAGAACACGCTGGCCGGGGTGATAGCCGGCGACTCGAGAGGGGCACCGCCACCGCCGCGGCGCTCGAATCCAGACTGGATCTGGGTAAAGCTGGGTCCATACGACGAGGCACCTGAGCCTCCAGAGCCTTGGCTGGGTCCCTGGCCGTACCCGCCCTGATGATGCGTATCCCGTGCTCCGTACAGATAGGCCATGTTGTCCGGCATTAGGGGCATCTGCGGGTTCTCCTGTCGCTGGCGCATCTGCACATCGTACATGAACGGGACCGCGAACGGTTGAGCGTTCGGATTCGCGTCCGGGTCCGGCCGGGCGTCCGCGTTGATCTCCGTGTTGGGCGGCGGATGCTGCCGGTCGGTAGGGTGGCCAAACATCGCGTGCATCTGCTCCGCCGAGAGCGGGTGCCCGCCCTGCGCGCTCTGGTGGCCACCCGCGCCGTGCGGTCCAAGATGAAGCATGGCGTCGTCCGACGCCGGCTGCCCGCCTTTCTCCTGCAGGCCGGAGCCACCGGCGGCGTTGTGTGCGGTATATAGCGAGCTCAGCTCGTCAATATGCGATGTAAGGGAATATTCATTGCCAAAGTCGAGGCCGTCGATCCCACGAGACACCCCTTCTGACCCGTGTACCGTCATGTCGGAGGGCGAGTAGGATCGATTATGTTGGTATGCTTGGTCCATCGCACGCGGGCGTGGCGACGGACTCCTGACACCTGGGGCAGCCCTGCGACCGGCGGTAATTTAGTCGGCCGCCGCCGGCATCTGACAAATCAAGTCGCTAGCTCAGTTTTCGGCCGGGCATATGCATAAGATATATCCTGCAGGTAGCCTATGGCGATCGCGGCTTGATCGGGCTGCAGGGTCAGCTCCGCATGCGTGAAACGGGTGCCTCCACACGTACCAAGCGCTGGCCCAGTGGCCCTCCTGTTGGCATCGATAGCACACATCCTTGCTCTTGCCCTTGGACGTGCGCCGTGTGCGACGCTGGCCCGACGTCCTCCGCGTGCTGGGCGTCCGCCGCCGGGCGGGCGCCGCGGGGGGCGGCGACGCTCGTGGTGCCGACCCAGATCCTGAAGCCCACGCAAAAAAGTCGCATCTGGCGGTTAGCGGAGTTAGCCGGCTTGGCGACGCACCTAGCGCGTTTACTCTCCTTCGGACACACGTAGAACGCACGGCCGGCATTATCGCCCTGACGCACGTGGCACAGTTTCGCGCGCAGATCGCAGCTGCACATCTGCGGGCGTCCCGCCTCCATGCGGTTCGTGTCGAGCCGCTGGAAGGAGCGGGGTGGCCCGTCGCGGTTGGCGCCGCCCGGCCCGCTGTCCGGCGGGTCGTCATCCCGCGGGTGCTTGCGCCCGCGCGGCGGCGCGTTTGCGCACCAGAGGAAGAACCCGCAGGAGTCGTCATCGCCGTCGTCTCGGGCACAGGTCCAGTAGGACCGGGAGCCGTCCGTGCGGCGCTGCGCCGGCGTGCCGCAGTGGCATGAGGGGCGACCCCCCGGGCTGCTGGGCGCAGCGCCGCTCCGGCGAGAGCCGGGCTGCGCTCCCGCGGCGCTGGGCGCCGCACCGGTGCGCCGAGGCGCGGGCTCGGAGTCGGCGGGGCTGGCCGCCTCCACGCTGGGCACCGCCTCGAGCGGCTCGCCACGCAGGAACTTGCCTACGTTCTGGGTCAGTAGTGCAAACCGCTGCTGCACCGTCGCATAGACGGCCCGGTACTCCTCGATGCTCTCCTCAATGGTCCGCTCCTTGGTGACCGCACCAGACGCGATGCGGTGCAGCTTCTGCTCCGTTTCGCGGCGCAGGAGCGGCTTGCAGAGGCTCTTGTCAAACTTCATCTGGTCGTACCCTTCGACGAGGCCCATACCCAGTGTAGACGGGAGCAGGTACGTCGTCTTCCCCTGCTTCTGTGTCATGACGTACTGGCGGTCGATCACCTTCTTGATGTGCTCGGCAATGGTGGCGTCAGTGCCGATGCCATTCTTGTCCATTAGGTTCACGAGGTCCGCCTCGGTGAGCAGGTTCGGCCGCGTCGTGCTGCCCTGCTTCACCTCGCAGGAGCTCGGGCGGAAGCGCTGCTGTGCCGTGTACTGGGGCATCCACTTGTCGCTCCATTTTTCGTACACAAACACCTCGAGGTAGTTGAGTGCGCGGACCATGAGGCCCGTCGCATGGAACCGCTCGCCGCCGAGCTCGATCGCCACCGTGGTTTCGTCGCCGAGCGCGTCCGTCGAGCAGCTTGCGAGGAAGCGCCGCGTCACATAGTCGTACACCTTCTTTTCGTCCCCACTGAGCCCGTTGGCGTGAGAGGACGGATGGATCGGCGGATGTGCCTGGTCGTTCTTACTCCCGTTCCGCGGCCGCTCGAACGTGTGCCCGCTGCCACCACCGGCTGCTGAGTCGGCGAGCTGCGCGGCGAACTCGCCCCAGGCGGCGTCGTTCCGCTGCTTTTCCAGGAGTGAGGCAAAGTCAAAGTTCTTGTCGTACTGGTCCGTCTCTGTCCGCGGATACGAGAGCAGCCCACGCTGGTATAAGCCCTCGGCCACATCGAGCACGCGTTTCGGCGAGATGCTGAACAGCCGCGATGCGCTCTTCTGCAGCTCCACCGTGGTCAGTGGTGACGGCTTCCGCTTCTTTGTGGGTTTCTGTGTGGTGCTCAGCACGACCGCCTCGTTGGACGCCGCACACTTGGCGTGCAGCGCCCGTACAATCTGCTCGTCGAACAGATGCTTCCGGTCCCAGAGGAACTGGACCGTACCGCCACTGCGGCCGCCTCCCCCGACCTTGTGCGTCACGTCAATGTACCAAAAGCGCTCTGGCACAAACTCTTGCACGCGTTTGTAGTGGTCCACGACGAACCCGAGCGTCGGGAACTGGCACGGCCCGTAGCTGATGAGCAGACCTTCGAGCTCGCGGATGCCGGCCTTGAGCCCCATTGTCTGCAGCCGCGTGAATGCGGCGCCCGCACGCAGGTCAATGTGCTGCCGCGCCTCGACGGCCGCTGCTGCTCTCAAGTCCAGGTCCACGGGCGCTTGGCATGCCTGCTTGATCTGGCTGGCAATCAGTGCGCTGAACCGTGCTCGCTTGACGACCAGTCCAGGACGTTCCCTCCGACAGTGCTGCGCAACTTCGTAGCCGATATGCTCGCCCTCCAGGTCGCAGTCGGTCCAGATCATGAGCATGTCCGACCGCCGTGCCTCGCTCGAGAGGTTCTGTGCGACTTTGAGCGCGTCCTGCGGGGGTAAGCAAAGCACCTTGCAGTGCGCACGTACACTGGCGATGCTGGTTTTGATTGGCGCCGAGAAGAGGCGCAGCGGATCGCACTTGCCCCACTTGTACTCTTCCGGAAAGTCGAGCTCCATCATGTGGCCACGGACCGACGTGAATGTCATGTCGACAGACACCATCGCACCGCGCGCACTGGACGACGGGTCCACCACGCGCCGCGGCAGCCTGTAGGTAAAGTCATAGTTTCGGCAGTACTTGTCCTTGCCAGCCCGCTGCGTCGGTCAGCGCGCGGACGCCACGCGTTTCACCATGCATACGTTACTGAATGAGCCGCCGGAGAGGATGAGGGTGATCGACTTGGCGATCGACGCTGCCCGTGAGCTCCACCGCCCTTCCACGCGAGTACGCACGCTTTTCTGCCACACACAGCACACGCATCTCGTACGCTGCGCCTCTCCGCTCACCGCGTCATGGCCGCCGCCTGGAAACCGCCACCGTAAGCAACACGACGCGTCGTCATGTGGAGATGTCGTGACCTACTAGGCTATGTCGCGAATGTGCCGCTCAGCGCCAGCTCCACGCGTGGAGGGTGGCGTCGTAAAAGGAACAGCTGTACACAAGTCTCTCGTCCCCGTCGAGCAGCGCGCCGCGCTCCCAGTCACATCCGTAGGCAATACTCTTGTGCTCGTCAAAGCGGCACACCACATCCATCGGTGTGTCCGGCACGCCTTCTGGTTCGGCCAGGGCGTCACTCTGCAGGACCTTGCAGCCGTCGTGCATACAGCCGACCAGCAGCGTCGAAGGCAGCGTCGGGTGCCACTTGAGCCGCCACACGCCGCCGCCAACATGCGTCTCGCTGAGCGGGCGCCGCGGCTGCCGTGCGTCAAAGAGCCGGACGCGCTCATCGTAGCTGGGTAAAGTCAGTGGACGGATGCAACCTTGTGTTCACCCACCTGCCTACTGCCCAGTAGTGCTGACGCGTCGCGTGGCTCTGGATCGCCGTCACGCCTCCGTCAAAGCTGTTGCGTGAGCAGCTGCTTCCTCCGGGCGCTCGGGTACGAACCCCTTTTGACAGGTAAATGTGGGCTTCCGCTCTCCGTTGTGGATCGGCTCCCGAAGATCCCATCCCTTGAGCGTAAGATCATCTCCACCTATCCGGCGTCAGTTGCAGCCGAGCACAGCGGCTTCACGCACCACTCCACGCAACCGTCCCACCGCTCCAGCAATCCCATGCCGCGATCCACGCTTCGTAACCATGTGCATCCCATGTCTCCATACCCGCGGGCGTGCCTGAATCACAGGTTACACTGGGCACAGTGGCCAGCGTCCCGTTGCTCTGGCTCACCAAGAGCTGAGCATCTCTGGGCACATCATACGGCGCTGCCGTGCGATCTGACCAGTCCATGCTCAGGCAGAGTGCCGACTGGCTGTTGAGTTGCCACTCTTTCCAGCGCCGCAGCCGCAGCGCAGATGGCGATACCAACGGGTCCGCATCGCCGGACTCGAGGCGAAAGAGCGAAACGCTGCCCATGGCATCGGCCAGACTCAAGAGTCCATATGCGTAATCGGCGGTGGGTGTCCGCGACGCAAGGCACCTGGCAGAATGAGTCCTGCTCGCTGCGCCACAAAAAACCTACCACTTGGCATCCAGGATGGCAGCGCCCTCGACCATGTCCAGCACGGTGCTACAAGGTGAGCGATGCACGGCAGGCAGTCTTACGCACTTTCCGACGTTGCCGTCCTCATGCAGCTCCGTATGCCGTAGACGACACCGCCCGCGTCGGGTATACGAGGGACTGCTCGGTTCACTTGCATCCGTACCATCGTCGTGCTTGTCCACCTGGTATGTCGACTCGGCAAATACGTACGGTAGCGCCGGATGCGCCTCTATCGAGTCGGCTGACAGCTCCGTTGATGCCTTGTACAGGCTAGGTGCTATAGCGTGCTGGTCAGCGCCCGCCACCATGCCTATCATGGTCTGCTCACCTTGATGCATAATGACAAGGATGCAAAAAAAGTGCAGCCCTCCACATTGGTCGCCGCACTGGCCGCGTCCAAACGCATATGCAGCTGCGACGCGGGTGGCGCTGGCGACCGCTGGACGTGTGACGCGCCGATGTAGTGCACATAGCGACCGCCATGGCGTGGGATGGAGACGCAAGGTGCGCTTCGTACTTGGGCGCACCTGCTGATCGGCAGGGAGCGCAGCCTCCAAAAAATCGAGGCGTTCACCAACGAGTTTCTCCGGCGGGTCCAGCAGCCGCGTAAATGCCCCGTGGCCACATTTCGCATTGGCGCGCCTCGCGCGCGAGAAAAACATGCTGTGCGCTGGGTGCTATGGGAATATCCCTCGCGACGCGAGGAGCGCATGCAGCAGTGGGCCCAAATGTTCCGTGTCCTCGAGCTGATGCATACGGCGCTTAGCTCCAACACGCATATGACCAAGCGCGATATTTTCTACCGGGACGTGGGTCTCTTTCTCACCCAGCGCATCGTGGACTCGATGGTGTGCCGAATCGAGCTCACGCTCGGACTGCCGCGCTCGGCGCTCGGCGTGAGTGCCACACCCAAAGGCATGGTAACCGGACCCGTCTGTTTTCGCATGGCGCTAGGGTACACTGGTAAGCGTAGCGGGACATCCCAAGCACCTTCGGTGGGAAGCACGACAGAGCAGGTGATCCCCGACCTTTCCGCATACACACGCGCCACCACATCAGCCAGCTGGGTGCTGATCGTCGAAAAGGATGCAGTCTACGAGACACTGCGTGCATGCGATTTTCTCTCACAAGGACGCCAATTTGGTGTCCGGTCACCTGGCGTGCTCCTCACCGGGAAAGGCTACCCCGACGTATCCACACGCTGGCTTGTCCGAGAGCTCGCCCTTGAGCCTGTGCACCTCTTTTTCCTCATGGATGCTGGTAGGTGCGGTCACGTACGCGTCGCGCTGACCCCAGACCCACACGGCATCGACATCCTCAGGTGCGGCTTTATCGCGCCACATGCCGTTGACACTTAGGACGTACACCGAGGCACTCAGCTCGCGATACTTTGCCTCGCTCAAGCCGGAGCGCACCGGGCCTCAGCGCGGCAGCACGCACTGGATTGGCCTGCGCACGGACGAGTGGCTGCAGCGGGGCTCAGCGCTGCCTGTTGTGCCACTCAGTGCCGTGGACCGAAAGAAAGGCTTGCAGTTGCTCCTGCATCGTTCGGCACTGCCATTACAATGGAGGTGCGCACGGTCATCTGCCGCCAGTACAACTGACATTAGGCACGAGTTGGCTCGGCAGTTGCACACCGGATACAAGGGCGAGATTGAGCTGCTGTGCTCGCCGCAGTGGCGCTGTGATGTGCCGGCGTCCGCAACTGGCGATCTTGTCCGATATGTGTACCAGGCCCTTAGTGCCGCATTGGGGTCCAGGGCGCATTACTCGACCGCTCGGAGGAAATAGAAGGGGAGCAGCACGTGGTGGTAGACATGGTACATGCAGATGCCGACGACGGCGCCGAGGATGGCGCCCGAGAGCACGTCTGTCGCATGGTGCCGATAGTCCATCGTACGGCTCACACCGACGAGGGCGGCGACCGTCATGAGTAGCATCGGGAGCACGACCGACGTTGTAGCCATGGCAGGATGCCACAGCGTATCCTTAGATGGCACTCCAGCTTCAGGCAGCAGTGCGTTGTCCGCGCGACTTGGTTCGCCCTCGCCGGGCGTGTCCTGTCCTGGCTCGAGGCCAGGAGCATCCTGCGAGAAACCTTCGTAGCGAGACGATGCGTTCTGCATACGCTGGGAATGCCGCTCTAGCATACATGCCACGAACTCGTTGCAAGCATCCCGGACAAAAAGAGCGAGAAAGACCATGCCAGCAAAGACGGTGCTAGCGTGCCCACTCGGGAAGCTCTTGAACCCGTCGGCGAGCCTGTGGCTTGTATGCGGCGTGGTACAGATGGAATCGTCGAACAACCTGCTGTGGTAAGTATTTGGATTGGTCACTGGTGGGCCCGAGCGGGGCTGGCACCGGTCCAGTAGATCTGGGCGTGGCCGGCCGGCGCACAGCTTGACCACATTAGTGATAACGCCAGTAAGCACCAGGGTAATGAGGAGGCCTGCGTGGTCAGCGAGTGGCGCAAACCTGGCGTACGTACCCAAAATGCCGTTATGCGTCCGGAGCACAGACCGGCGCAGCGGCATGGACATCACAATAATGAGCACGACTGGGGCGACGATCGAGATGAGCATCAGGGCGTATGTGGGCACGCGTTCGTGTTCCGCATAGCTGCGTGTAAGTAGGGTTATGCGCTCGCATGGTACGCACGGGTGCTGGATCGACGTATCAGTGAGGCTAAACTGGCGGCGGAAGCCGTTCCGACGGGAAGCGACTACGCCCCAGATGATAGCCAGGATAATCAGGAGGACCCAGTCAACCGCGCGGCTGCGCACCTGCGCTGCGCCGCGCTGGAACTCCTCCTTAATGCCGCCTCTGCGACGCGGTTCACCGGCTGGGCCCGTCTGCATCGCACTGGCTCGAGCGAAGCGAGTTGACGCGGCGCACGGCGCCTATTGATCGGGTGCCAATATCGGGCATTATGTCATCTGTGGGTTGCCCTATCGGTCGTGCTAATTACGACTGGGCGGGCTTGGACTGCTGCTCCTGCTCCAGCTGCTCCTCCTTGGCCTCCTCGTTGTGCTCGGCGGACTCGAGCGCGACGCTGGCGATCTGCGCATTCCACAGGTTCCAGTAGAGGCCGTGGTGGTCGAGCAGCGCGTTGTGCGCGCCGCTCTCACACACCGCGCCGTTGTTCAGCACGAGGATCAGGTCCGCGTCGCTGACGGTGCGCAGGCGGTGCGCAATGAAGACGGCAGTGCGCTGCAGGCGCGCGACGGTCTGGTTGATGTTGCGCATCAGGTCCGTCTCGGTGTGCGAGTCGAGCGCGGAGGTGGCCTCGTCGAAGAACAAGATCTCGGGGTCCTTGAGCAGCAGGCGCGCAATGGCCAGGCGCTGCTTCTCGCCACCCGAGATCATGAGCCCACGCTCACCCACGCGGGTCTGGTAGCCGAGCGGCAGGCGCTGGACCACCTGGTCGACCCGCGCGAGGCGCGCGGCTTCGCGCACCTCGTCGTCCGTGGCGTCGATGCGGCCGTAGCGCAGGTTGTTCCAGATGTCGTCGTTGAAGAGCGGTGTCTCCTGGGGGACAACGCCCAGCGCCTTGCGCAGGCTCTCGAGCGAGACGTGGCGGATGTCCTGGCCGTCAACAAAGATGCGGCCGGACTGCGGCTCGTAGAAGCGGAAGAGCAGGCGGAAGATGGTCGACTTGCCGCAGCCGGACGGACCCACCAGGGCGGTCTTCATGCCCGCGGGGATGGTGAAGGAGCAGTTCTGGAGGATCGGGCGGTCGGGGTAGTAGCCAAAGGTGACATTCTCGAAGCGGATCTCGCCGCCCTTCCACTGCAGCGGCGGCGCGTTCGGGTCCTCGGCCACCTGCACGGGCTCGTTCTCCAGGTTGAACATGGCCTCCATGTCGATCAGGCTCTGACGCAGCTCGCGGTACACGGAGCCGAGGAAGTTGAGCGGTAGCGAGAGCTGGAACACGAGCTGGTTGATCATGACCAAGTCACCGATCGTCATGGCGCCGTTCGCCACGCCCTGCGCCGCCATGAACATCATCAGCGTGAGGCTGGTGGAGAAGATAGCGCTCTGCCCCGAGTTGAGCGCCGCCAGGCTGGTAGCCACCCGCACGCTGGCGCTCTCGTAGTCCTTGAGCGCCCGGTCATACTTTTGGATCTCGTGCTTCTCGTTGTTGAAGTACTTGACCGCCTCGTAGTTGAGCAGCGAGTCGAGGCTGGCCGTGGCGCCGCGCTGGTCCGCGGCGTTCGCCTGCCGGCGGAACTGGGTGCGCCAGCTCGTGGTGCGGATTGTGAACCACGCGTAGGCGACGATCGTGGCCGCAGCGACCGCGGCGAACGACGGGCCGCACTTGTAGCTCAGGATGCCGCAGACCATCGAGATCTCCAGCGCAGTCGGCACAATGTGAAAAAGCGTCGAGGAGAGCAGGAACGAGATACCCTTGGTGCCGCGGTCGATCGCTCGGGTGAGCCCGCCCGTCTGCCGCGTGAGGTGCCAGCTCAGGTCCAGTGCGAGCAGGTGCGTGAACACGCCGCGGGCCACGGACCGGATGGACCGCTGCGCCACATTGGCGAACACGGCGTTCCGCAGCTCGGAGAAGGCCGACGCACCGACGCGGGCCACGCCGTATCCGAGGATGGATGCGCCGGCGACCACCCAGAGCGTGTTCGGGTTCGTGAGGTCCAGCTGCATGTTCACCGCGTCGTTCATCTTGTCGATCACCGCCTTGAAGAAGAACGGTACCTGGACGTTGAGCAGCTTGCCCGCCAGGAGCAGCGCCACCGCGAGAACCACGCGGGCCTTGGTTCCGTTGTCGCCGCGGGGCCAGGTGTGCTGCATCAGCTTGCCGAGGATGCGCCAGTTGGCGCGCTCCTTCTGCTGCTGGGGCGGCGTATCAGACATGTGCTGGTGCCAGCGCACAGACGGCATCTGGGCCAAGCGCAGCGCCGGCGCGCACGGCTGCGGCGCGCACACACGCGCGGCGAGCACCGGACGCACGGTGGCGAGCGCCGCAGGCCGCGTGGCGCAAGGCCGCAGTGCGCTGCACCCAGAGAGCCCCGCCACGATCCGACCGTGCATCGGGAAGTGTAGCAAGGTGCGCGCTCCACTCGACCGGAAGGGTCCCCTGCGCGCTGACGTGCGAGGGATCACGTGCCGACTGTCGTAATCTTACCTTGCTACTCCTCGACTATGGATACAACATTGAGGAGCGGCTCTCACCCTGTATAGGCGCCACGGTCTCCGTCGCCATGGTGTCCGACGGCCGTGCCGCCTTCTGCGGCGCGCGCGGCACCTGCCCAGAGAGAAAATCGTAGTGCATACCTGCTGCGTCTGGTACACGATTAGTCGTATTTCGGGGGTTCGCCTCAAGCGGCGCGCTCTTGTCCATCTCGCCCTGCTGCTGCGTCCGGGAACGCACGCTGCCCGGGGTGGCACGGCTGCGGGTGCCGGACGTGGCCGAGGACGGGTTCCTGCGGCTCTCGCGTGTGTTGCCCGTGCCGCTGCGGTTGCGCTTCTTGATCACGTCCGACTTGAGCGACAGCGGGCGCATGACGCCGTGCAGCCGCTGGAACAGGCCGCAGGCATTGCACAGCGAGTTCCCGTTCGCGTCGCGGCGCCACAGCGGCGTCTTGGTCGTCTGGCAGTTGTAGCAGACGGTGGGGGGCGCCTCGCCACCGGCGGGCGCCTCGGGGCCCTCGGCCGCCTTCTTGGGCACCGTGGTGGTGCTGCTCGCCACCGTGGTGGACAGCGGCGAGTCGCCCTCCGAGGTGGTGTCCTCGGAGCCCTGCACCACGTCAACAGACGAGCTGTTGGAGTTGAGCTCCCCGCTGCTGGCCAGGGCGGTCTCGGGCACGGGGTGTGCAAAGGGCTTGTGGCCATGCATGCCCATCGGTTGGAAGATGGACGTGTAGAACGCGTCTGTGGGCGTCGGCGCGCGGTACGCCTTGTCCGCGTGCCCCGGCGAGCTGAGCGCCACGTTCGGGTCCAGTGTTCCTGGCGCCGTGGCCGCGGCGCCCGTGTCTGTCCGCGGCGGCGACTGCGAGTCGGATGCACCGCTGTTGAAGGTCTGCATCGAGTTGTTGCGGGACAGCAGGTGTGTCGGGTCCACGTGCATCGTGAATGCCTGCGAGTCTCCTGCGAGTGGGTTGTGCATGGGGTATGAGATCGTCGGGTCCTGCGCCACGCCACCGAACGTCGGCTGCGGCTGCGAGGCGCCCCCGGTCGACTGCGCCGCATGTGCGGCGAGCGAGTTGAGCAGGGGATCGTCCACCAGCGGGGCTGCTGGCGTGTGATCCGTCGGCGGCGGGAGCGAGAAGTCAAACGACGCCGAGGGCATGTACTGCATCAGGTCCGTCCCGTACAGGGTCGGCAGCTCCCGCGAGAGGCCGGACGCCACCCGCTGGTCCGTTGTGGTGGGCATGCGCATCACGGGCGACATGTCGCGGTAGGCGCGTTTCCGGTTGCTGCTGCTCGAGAAGCCCTCGGCACTCGTGGTGCCCATGTGCTCGTCGAGCAGCTCCGTGGCCCGGGTGCGCGCCGGGCGCGACTGGCTCCGTTCGCGCACCTTATGGTCGAACGAGGTCTTGCGCACCAGCCGCGGCAGGAAGCCGTACTCGGGGTGCTGGTTCGCCTCGTGGCCGACAAAGTCGCCGATGCCTGGCACACTGTCGAGGTGCAGATGCGGCTGCAGGAACGCGTCGTCCCGGTCAAACAGCTGGCCGAGCCGACGTGCCTCGCCGTCTGAGTTGATCACCGTGTGTGCGTGCTGCTGCAGCGGGGACACGGCGGTCCAGCTGCTCGTGTCCTGGCCCGCTGAGTCGAACAGGCTCTGGTGCACCGCCTCGCGGAACGAGTGCAGCAGGCGCTCCCGGGACCGCGAGCGCTGCGCATCCACCGCGGAGCCCGCGTCCGCCGGCTCGGGCGCAGACGGCACCGCGGCGTTCTGTGCGGGGTGCACCGGCGGCATCGAGAACAGGTCGGTGCCGGCCTCGAGCCCCAGATGCATGTCGCCCAGAGGCGTGTGGTCGTCCAGCGCGAAGGGGGCGCCAAACAGGGAGGCGGGCAGGTCCCCGACCTCCGAGAGCCCCGCGTTGCCCTCGTCGCTGATCGTGCCGAGCATCGAGTGCGCGCCGAGTTGTGACGGCAGGTGGCGTGAGACCCGCGTGCGTGAGATCGATCGCGGACGCGCGCTATCAATGTCCATCGAGCTCACTGAGCGCGAGCGCGAGCGGTGCATTGGTTTCCGCTGGACACTGTTCCGCATGCGCTGTTGTTCAATGGCTTCCACAGCGCTGCGCTCGCTCGAGTCGAGCGGGCGCACACTCTGGTTGCGGCCACGGCCGCGGTCAGCGTCCGCGTCGCGGTCCGCCGCGGCGCCCGCGGAGTGCAGCGCGCCGCTGTGCGCGGCCGCGGGGGGCTCGGCGGCCTCCTCGCCGCGCTGGCGACGCAGATTCATGGCCATCATCCGCCAAGTCAGATTCTCCATACGAGCAGCATTGGGCAGAGTCTCGCGCTGCTTGGCGTACATGCGCCACACCTGAGTGGCTAGTGGATCGCTCTGGGCCAGCGCGGCGGGATCATTAGTCTCGCCGAGCGGCCCCGGCGTATCCCCGCGCGATGGCTGCATTGACGAGAACGGTCGTAGCTCCGCACTGGACTGGAGCAACCGAGTTTAGCTGGCAACGTACCTGTCCGGGCAAGAATGCGTGCTTAGGCAAGCGTTGATTTGCCACAGCCCAACTGCGCTTGTATAAATGAGCGATAGCGCACGTGGCAGATGCAGCGCCCCGCATCACCGGGCATCCCTCCACCGGGGCCGGTCCACGTGGGGCGCACCTCCATCAATCCGCGCGGTTCTCCAGTCGCGTGTTGCACGGCGCTACGTGTCGTCGACTGGAGTCGAGGATGGGGGCCACATTCTCGTCGCTCTATGATGCGCTATACTTTTGGCGACGTAGTGCGCCTGTCCGTATCCTGATGCTCGGGCTCGACAGGTGCGTGAGCCACCGGGAAGGGCCGCTGTTGCTGACGGACGCGCAGTGCGGGCAAGACTACAATCCTGTACCGGCTGCAGCTCGGCGAGGTCATCTCGACCATCCCAAGTACGTCGTGCGGCGCGTGGCGTGCGCTGACGCAGCGCAGCGATCGGTTTTAATGTCGAGACGGTCGAGTACAAGAATATCCAGCTGCAGGTCTGGGACCTCGGTGGCCAGTCGAGTATTCGGTACGTATTCGCGGGGCGGTACCTCGCTGACGGCTAGCCCGTACTGGCGCTGCTACTACGCGGACACGGCGGCGATCATCTACGTGGTCGATGCGACGGACCACGAGCGGCTGCCCACGGCGCGTGCCGAGCTGCTCGCGATGCTCGCCGAGGAGGAGCTGCGTGGGTGCAAGCTGCTCGTGTTTGCGAACAAGCAGGACCTGCCGAACGCGATGGACGAGGGCCAGATTGGCGCCGCAATTGGTCTCAATGAGCTGCGGGACCGGCAGTGGAGCATCTGGCCCTGCTCCGCCAAGCAGGGGACCGGGCTCAGTGAGGGCCTCGACTGGTGCGTCGTTGGGTGCTGGACTTGCGGAGCTGACACGCGCTTTTCCAGGCTGGTTGACGCGATCCGCGCCAAGTAGACACACACGCGACCGTGTCGCGTCTTACGATTGCATGTATACCATCATGATGGGACCTACGGGAAGCGCTAGCACAGGGGGCTTAGTCCACCACCACGTAGCGGGACTTGAGTGGGCGCTTCTTCGCAGCGCCCGAGGTGGCCCGCTGCTGCGCGCTGCTCTTTCCGTCGCGCCCCTCTTCCTTGCTGGGCGGGTCGCCCAGCCCCGCGGGCCCCGTTGCCGGCTTCTTGGCGCCTTGCGGGCCGCCCGGGGCGCCGCTCGGTGGCCCCCGCGGCGAGCTCTGCGCGCCGCCGCTGGGCGGCGCAGAGCGCTTGCTCGGGCTCGCGCCGGGCCCGGCGTCCTTGCTGGGGCCGGCACTAGGCGACGGCGGCGGCTTGGGCTTCGCTTTGGGCGGCGGGGCGAGCGGCTGCGTGGTGGGCTGCCCCTGGTCGCCGGCGCGCTTGTTGACCCAGGTCTTGCGCTCTTTATCGTAGTAGAACGAGTTCTCCTCGCCCAGGTGCGCCTTCTTGCCCTTGCTTTCGTCGTGCTGGCCTTGCGAGCGCCAGCTAAGCAGGTTGCCGAGCCAGGAGCTGCTGGCCATGGGCTTGACCTCCTTGGCTTTGTTCTGCTCCTCCTTCTTCTTAGCCTCGGCCTCCTCCTTGCCGGTGTCCTTGCGCTCCGCCTTGGGCGCCGCGTTCCCGAGGCCCAGGTCCTCGTCGTCCGCCTCGTCCACGTCCTTGGAGTCGCGGTGCTGCGGCGGCTCGTACGACTGCGGCATCGGCGCAGGCACGTCCATCAGCGACACAAACCCGCTCGACTCGTCCACCTTCATGGGCGCCTCGTCCTCGCCGACGCTGTGCAGCGCAGGCGCTGCCGGCGGGGCGGGCTCCTCGGCCTCGGCCTCGGCGGGCTCCTCGGCGGGCTCGGCTGGCTCCTTGGCGGGCTCGGCGGGCTCCTCGGCGTGCTCCTCGACGGGCTCCTTGGCGGGCTCCTCGACGGGCTCCTCAGCAGGCTCCTCAGCCGCCGGCTCTTGGGCCCTAGCCTTGACCGGGCTCTTGGGCGCCGGTGGCTTGACAGGCGACGCCTTCGGCGGCGGTCCCTTGGGCGGCGGTCCCTTGGGCGGCGGTCCCTTGGGCGGCGCATCCTTGGGCGAAGCGCTCTTAGGCGGCGCACCCTTGGGCGGAGCACCCTTGGGCGGAGCACCCTTGGGCGGGACACCCTTGGGCGGGGCGCCCTTGGGCGGCGGTCCCTTGGGCGGAGCGCTCTTAGGCGGGCCGGGGCGTTCTTGCTCCTTGGGTGCAGGCTCTGTAGCAGGAGCCTCGGGCTGTGGCTCCTCCGGCGGCTGCTCCTCGGGGACGTACTGGTCCTCGTGCTCAGCACCGCCCTCGGGAGCGTACTGGTTCTCGGGAGCGTATTCGCCCTCGGGCGCGTAGTCACCCTCTGGAGCATAGGCACCCTCTGGCGCGTATTGGCCCTCTGGAGCATACTCTCCCTCGGGAGCGTACTGATCCTCCGGAGCATAGCCTCCCTCTGGAGCATACTCGCCCTCTGGAGCATATTGGCCCTCTGGAGCATACTCGCCCTCTGGAGCGTACTGGCCCTCTGGAGCATACTCGCCCTCAGGAGCATACTGGCCATCGGCAGCATACTCGCCTTCGGGAGCGTACTGGCCATCGGCGGCGTACTCGCCTTCGGGAGCGTACTCGCCTTCGGGAGCGTACTCGCCTTCGGGAGCGTACTCATCCTGGGCGTACTCGCCCTGACCATATTCGCCCTCTGGAGCATACTGGCCATCGGGCGCGTACTCGCCCTCGGGAGCGTACTCGCCCTCGGGAGCGTATTGGCCCTCCGGAGCGTACTCGCCCTCTGGAGCATATTCGCCCTCCGGAGCGTACTCGCCCTCTGGAGCATACTCGCCCTCTGGAGCATAGCCTTCGGCATAGTCCTCCGCGGCGTATGCGCCCTCGGCGGCGTATTCGCCCTCGGTGCCATACGTCCCCTCGGCAGCCTGCAGAGGCGCAGATTCGGGCGCCTGCACCGGCGACTGCCGCGAGGCGCCCGCAGTCTCGGGCGTAATGGCCGAGTAATGCGTAAACGCACCCACCTCCGGCTGCTCCGGCTGCTTGGGCGCACCGCCCTGCTCGTCTTCCTCGCCGGCGATAAACTTGGTGAGCCGGCCCTCGAGGGCGCCCCAGACGCCGTCGAGCGTGGGCCGCTGCAGCTTGCGGCCCATCCAGCCGGCCTGGTCGCGCTCGATGCCCTCGCCCGAGATGCGGCCGAGCACCTCGTGCACCTGGCTCAGGAGCACCTGGCTGATGCCCGAGACGCCCTTGGCGTTGGCCAGGACCGCCTCGCAGTACTTCTTGGCCCGCGCGTGCTCGCCGAGCTCGTCGAGCGTGGCGGCGTGCCGCAGCTTGTGCAGGGCGAGCGCGGGGAAGCCCGTGAACGGCTCGCGGCCCTTGGGGGTGGGTGTGAGCGCGTAGGCGTACTCGAGCACCTCGGTCATCAGCAGCGCGTCCAGGTCGCGCTGCGCCGCGGCGTCCGCCGTGGCGCCGACGAGGCCGGCGTCCGGCGCCCGCATCTCTGCCCGGTGCTCGCTGCGCAGCAGGTAGCACACATGCGCGGCTTCCGGCAGGCCCGAGGCCATAAGCCCGTCGCCGATCGCCTTGAGCACGGTGCCGTGCCCGCCGCCGCGGTTCGAGATGAGCGTGGCGACCGACTGGCGCCACTGCGCATGCTTCGCCTCAGGCTGGAGCGCACGGCTGTTCTGCTCGCTGCCCGGCCCGAACATCTGGACGATCTGCTCGGGCGTCTGGTGCGAGTAGAGCGCATAGGCGACCTTGACGCTGGTGCGGTCCTTGAGCATCGAGTCCTCGCCCTGGTCGGACGAGTCCAGCTCGTAGTGCATGAACTGCTGCATCACCCGGTCCTTGGTGGTCTGCCCGAGGTGCTGCGCGACGGCAAGCGCATGCGCCCACATGCGCTCCCGGAGCGCAAGGTCCACGGCCGCCTCGCACTCGCCCGCCTGCAGCAGCCCCTGCAGCTCGTCGAGGAACGACTGCCGCAGGGCGTAAGTGCGCAGCGGGCGCGACTTGCCGCCGTGCGGCGTGCTGCCGTAGGTGGGCACGGCAAACGCCGAGAAGCCCTCGCCCTCGTCCGTCTTGCCTTGCAGCATGTTGCTCACCGTGCGGGCCAGCGCTGGGTCCTCGAGCAGCCGGCCGTTGTGCTCCACAAGCAGCGAGAGCAGCTTGAGCAGCAGGATCCGGTCCTCGGTGCGCCGCCACTCCTCGACGCCCGCCTGGTACGCCTCGCTGTCCCGCATGGGGCCAAGGGTCGACTTGCGCCGCAGGTAGCCCACGCCGCTCGCCGCCTCGCTGATCTGCTCGTGAAGGAAGTGGAGCACGGCGGCCTTCTTCTGCTTCCCGGCCGAGGACGTGGTGCTCCGCGGCCCCTCGAAGAGCGGCCCGGGGAAGCGCAGCAGGTCAAACGACGAGATTGCGCGTGGCCCGACGTACGCGTTCAGCGCGTGGATGCATACAGGGGCCTTGCGCCGTGGCGCATCGTACCCGTATGCGTCCCCAGCGCTGTCCGCGCTCGGCAGGTACACGACAAGCTTGCCGCCGATACCGAACGAGGCCACCGGGATCTTGGCCCCGCGCCGCTGCTGCACCGGGTCGGCTGGGCGCCGTGCGGCGCCCGCGGCGGACGCAGGGCGCGGCACGCGAGCAGCCTGCGGGGCGCCAGGGCGGCCGGCGGCGCGGCCAGTCGGGGCCGCGGCCGGCGGCTTGGGCTTGGCCTGCGGCGGCGCGGCCCGCTGCGCCGGCGGTGCCGCAGGAGGAGCCGCCGCGGGCGCCGCGGGCGGCTGCTCGGCAGCTGCCGGCTTGCGGCCAGGACCATGCGCCGGCTGCTTGGCGCTCGGCGGCTGAGGTGCCGGTGGCTGCGGCTGCGGCGGCTGCACCGCCGGTGCAGAGCGCGGCGGTGGCGCGTACCGGTTTGCCGGCGGCGGAGCCTGCTGGCTGGGGAGCGGTGCGCTTGGCGGCGCCGCCTTGGATAGCGACGCGCCCTTGGGTGGCGGAGCCTGCGTCGGTGGCGCTGGCTGTGCAGGAGGCGCCGCTTTGGTTGGCTGCTCGACCTGGGTGGGTGGCTCGGCCGAAGGCAGCTGCTCGCCCTGGGTGGCCTGGTCCCACTGCTGTTCTGCCCAGGCCTGATCGTCCCAGGCCTGGTCGTCCCAGGCCTGGTCGCCGGCCTGCTGCTCGGCGGGCGGTTGCTGGTCCCACTGCTGGTCGCCCCACTGCTGGTCGTCCCAGCCCTGGTCGCCGTACTGCTGCTCGGCGGGCTGCTGGTCCCACTGCTGGTCGGTGGCTTGCTCGTCCCACTGCTCGCCCCACTGGTCGTCGGCCTGTGGCTGCTCTGCGGCGCCCTCGGCAGCGGGCTGGCCATCCTGCGGCGCCTGCTCCTGCCACGCGTGCGGCTCGTAGGCAGGCTGCTCCGCGTACGGCTGTGCCTCTGGAGCATACTGCTGAGCCTCGGGCTGGTACGCCTCGCCCTCGGGGGCATAGGCGCCCTGCTCGCTCTTGGGCGCCGGCTCAGGCTCCGCCGCAGTGTAGGGCTCGGTCTCGGGGGCGTACGACTGCACACCAGCGTAGGGGTCGGTCTCTGGCGCGTAGGCAGGCTGCTCGTCCTGGGCCTGGTCCTGCTCGTCTAGCCCCCAGGCAGTGTCCGCACTCGACTGTGCCGGAGCCGGCGGCTGTGCCGGAGCCGGCGGCTGCGCCGGCGCCTTTTGCTCTGGAGCACCGCGCTTTGGCGGCTGCTCGGCACCGGGCCCGGCCACCTGCCTGCCCAGCTTGCGCTCGAGCGACTCGTCGGTCTCGGGCTCGATCTTGAAGCGGGGCTGCCCACGAGCGCCGGCCCCAGGCCGGCCCTTGGCCGCACCGCGCGGCGGGCCGCTCGGCGGGCCACGCGGCGGGCCGCTCGGCGGACCACTCGGCGGAGCACCGGGGGGACCACGCAGAGGTGCCGCCTTGTCCGCCGCGGGCTCTTCGGCGGGGTGCTGCTCGGCGGAAGGCGCAGGGGGCGCGGCTTCGGCAGGCGGCGCGGGCATCGGCGGCCGCTGCGCTGCCGGCGGCCGGCCACCGGCCCGGCTCGGCGTCTTGGTGGGGGTGTCCATGGGCCCCGTCGGGTGCTGCATCGTGGGCGGCGGCATGGGCGCGGTACCCTTGGGCGTCCGGTCCGCGGCGCTCGGCGGGCCGCTCGGCGGAGCACCACGCGGCGGTTCCGGCTGCGCAGCGGGCGGCGGCCGAGCTGCTGGCGGCGCAGGCTTGGCAGTCGCCTGCGGCAACTGCGACGCTTGCTCGATGGGCGAGGTGGCCGGGTCCTTGGGCTCGCTCACATGCGCAGCGGGAGCGAGGCCGGCGGCGGCGCCCTCGGGCGCCTGCGGCGGCGCACCAGTAGCGCCTAGCACATCGTTGAACTCGGCCTCGTACTGCGACGGGTCGAGGAACGGCTCGGCGTCGGCACCTTGCTCGCCCTGGCCAAATGCAGCACCATCGTAGCCATAGTCGAGGTTGCTCGACTCTTGACCGACATCGTATGCCTGCTGCGGGTCGAGCTCTTGAGTGTCGAGACCGAGGCCCTGGACTTGGCCGTACTGAGGCTGGCCATACTGGGGCTGGTCGTACTGGGGCTGGCCGTACTGGTCCTGGACATACTCTTGCCCGTCATGCTCCTGCCCGTATTCTTGCCCATACTGCTCCTGCCCGTACTCCTGCCCGTACTGCTCCTGCCCGTATTCTTGCCCGTACTGCTCCTGCCCGTACTCCTGCCCGTACTCCTGCCCGTACTCCTGCCCGTACTCCTGCCCGTACTCCTGCCCGTACTCCTGCCCATACTCTTGCCCGTATTGCTGGTCATACGCGCTGTACGGGTCGTGTCCGTCGTGGCCCTGCTCGTACTGCTGGGCATAGTCGCCATACTGCTCGGCTTGCTGGTCATACTGGCCGTACTGGTCGTACTGCGCGTATTGGTCGCCCTGCTGGCTGTACTGCTCCTGGCCATAGTAGTCCTGGATGTACTGCTCCTCGCCGTAGCCCTGGTCGTAGGACTGTGCATAGGCCTGGTCGTACTGCTGCCCGTCGTTGTGCTCCGCGGCGGGCTCCTGAGCCTCGAGCGGCGGCTGGAGCGCCGCGCCGGCGCGGCTCGGGCTGGGCGCATGCAGGGTGGACTCGGACGACATGCCAAGCCACGAGGGCGAGTGAGACAGGCCAGCAGCGTCGGGCGCGGCCGCCTCGCCACCAAAGAGCGACGCGGCGGGCGCCACGCTTGGCTGCTGCTGGTGCCGGTGCGGCGCACCGTGCGCAGGCGGCGCGAGGCGGTCAGACGGCGGAGCCTGGCCGCCCGGGGCGCGAGCGCCAGGCGGCACGCCCGGTTTCCGGTTTCGCTGCTGCGCTGCCATCCTCGACACGCGCAGGCCTGAATGGGGTTGGGATGCGACCGCGCTCAGGTGTTCCACAGCACGTGAGGGACCGAGGTGTGGATCTGCAATTAAGATTCCAGCCCCGGGGGTCAACGTGGCACCCGCGTGGAGGTGGGGCTCTATGGACGTGGTACGGGTGGAGGACCCGGGGAGGGGGGTGGGCTCAGTCGTCGTCGTCGTCGCTCATGAACTCATCCTCGTCGTCTTCGTACATGGCGATCTCGTCGAACGCGACCTTGTAGCGGAGGATGCCGCCGATGCCACCAAAGCCCTTGCAGAACTGCATGCCCTCCTGCGACCGGTCGGTGACGAACTCGAGGTTGGTGCCGAACTGCTTGTAGTTCTCCGCGATCCACTCAAGCAGCGGCTGCGGCTCCTCGACCTGCTCCATCTCCACGCCGGTGGCCTTGTCGAGGAAGCGGGAGCGGTCCTTCTCCTGCTCGGGGTCGAGCATGAGCACGTGCTCCGAGTCGGTCGAGTCCTTGAGCACGTAGCGGGTGAGCTCCAGGTTCTCCCAGACAATGAGTGTCTCGACGGCGCCCATCTCGAGCGCGCGGAAGGTGTCGTCGAGCCCGAAGCAGTACTTGCCCGTCTCGAGCGAGATCTCGTCAAAGTACTTCTGGATCAGCTTCTTCTCCTGCACAAACTTGACGCTCGCGAGGCTGTCCGCGGCGAGCTCGATCGCCTGGTTGAACCCGTTCTCGCCACCGTACGACACGTCCACCACCGAGACGATCTTGGGGCCCAGCCGGTAGTCGAGCATGTCCGTCTGGCTCAGCTCCGTCTTAAAGTCGGCGGAACCGGCGAGCACGAGCCCGGCCACGTTCACCTTGTTGTCCGTGATATAGTGCTGCGCGGCCAGCTCGGCCACCTTGCGCACGTAATTGTGGCGCGCCTCTTCACGCAGACGGGCGAAACGCAGTGCGGACTGACCACCACGCCCGTGCTTCTTCGGCAGGTCCACCGAGAACTTTTGCAGCACCGTGCGCGTGTTGCCGGACACGGCGCCGAACAGCGTGCCGTTACCGTCCATGATGATGAAGCCGAACCGCGCGTCGGCCTCGAGCAGCTCCGCGAGCGCCTCGGTATGGAACTTGTTGTCGCACAGGTACAGCGACGTGTTGATCGGCTTGAACGGCTCGAACGAGAAGTTGACCTTCTTCTCCTTGCCTTCGTCGGTCAGGATCGTGCCGCAGTACACCACCAGGCCGTTGTCGGGCACGCGCGAGTACAGCTTGAGCCGCTGCTGCGTCGAGGTGATCGCCGCCAGCACCGACAGCCGGTTCACACGCGACTTAATGTTACCCGCAGTGCCGTACTCCTGCGTAAGCATATTGGTCGCCTGCGAGAGCTGCGACTGCACTCGTTAGCCACACGCCGCGCCGCCGCGCTACGTACCCGTGGAGGCAGGATCAGGCTGATCATGGATGTGCCTGCGCCACGCGCATTGTCGAGGCTCTTGACGAGCTTTTTCACCTTCCAGATCTGCACGGTCAGCCTCGCCGCGTGCGCGCCGCCGACGCACCTGGATGTTGGCATCCGTGTCGGTCTGTTGCGCGGACATCCCGGGCAGCCTACACGAGATGCGATCGTGTCTGTCTAACCCCGTAAGTTCGTTCCGAAAAAAAGGGCCATCGCGTCTGCAGTGCCGAACACAAATTGCAAAAATGCCCCGCCAGGCGGCGGCAGCGGCGGGCGTGCTCTTTCGTCGCTTCTCGCCTTCTTCTGCGAGACACCCACGGCATGTCGCGTGCTGCACGCGCCTTCCGCAGCGCGCTCTCGACGCAGCCGAGCCCCGGCGGGCCGCGTGGCTCATTTACGCTGCCGTGCCGCAAGCTCGTGATCGAGTACTGCGAGAAAAGCGCGGCGAGCAAGGGGACGAGGGACTATCTGCTGCAGAACGCCGCGCACCTCGCGCGGACGCACCCGAGCACCGAGATCGTGGTGCTGCCGCGTCCGCAGCGTGCGCCGCTGCTGCGTGGCTTTTACCGTACGTGTGCACGCACGGTGCGCCGTGTGCTGACTGGCAGTGAACGGGCGGACCAAGGAGATCTGCACGCACAACCTGCAGGCGTCTGACATTGGGCCCAAGGTGCAGCTGATCCTCGACGCGAGCGGCCTGAAGAACAAGTCGCTCAAGCGCACGCCTGTGTACAGCGTGAACGAGTCGGCTCGTGGGATCTGGAGCCCAATGCACGACGACCCCCTCTCGCTGTAGAAAAGGGTGCTGCAGGCACCGTGGCGACGCGCAGCGGCGCGGCGCGGCACCGCGGCGCGCGTGGCGTCCGCACGCAGCGCGCCGTTCCCGCGTGGCGCCGCTGTGCCACACGCAGAGTCGCACCCCCCTGTAGAATAGAAGCGAGCAACCCAATTTTTCAGGACCCCGTCTCGGCCGACCCCACGTCGCCCAGGCCAAGTGAGCTTGACACACCTCCAGTTCGCTTCCGTCGTAGCCGGCACCAGTACGGAGGGCACGGCAGGGCGAACGCATTGACGAGCGGCCAGAGGAGCCGGAACGCGTGCCGAGGTCGGCAGTCGGCGGAGCTCGGCTCTCGCGGCGCTCTGCGATGGACACTCTGTTTGGGCGCAAGAAGCGCTCTCGGCAGCTGGCGGAGCCCGCCGAGCCGCGGCGGCTCACCGCGCTGCATGACACGAACGCGCGCTCACCGCCCACGGACGGGGGCACGTGGAACCCGGCATCCGCGGGCAGCGTGCGTGTGGTGAGCGCGGCGGGCGATGCGGGCACCAGCGCTGTGCCGTCTGCATCGTCCCCACAATCGGGTGGAGCGACCTCGCCCGCATCTGCCCGGGCGCAGCTGTACGCGAACACGGCGGTGACCTCGGCGAAGCGCGCGGCGGCCGCCGCGCCCCGCGACATGGGGGCGCAGGAGCTGCGCGAGACGCTCAAGGGCCGGCTCGCCGAGCTCCGCTCGACGCGGCCGCCGGACGACGACGTGGACCGCATGTTCACCGACCTGATGGGCCGGCGGGACTTGCTCGCGAGCCCGACCGAGAGCAGCGCCGAGAGCGCCGCGGCGGGCGCGAGCAAGAACATGGCCAACTTCCCCATCGAGAAGAAGTGGACTCTTGTGTACAACGACCTACTCACCGAGGCGAATGCTGACCGCGAGCGGGAGCGGAGCCGGCGGCACTATCTGGGCGCGCCGGGCGGCACGGCCGCGGGCTCCGGGCCGTCGGCGATGGTGCTGATGCGCAACTCGCCCGAGTGGTTCATCAAGAAGTTTGTCGACGGCACCGTGACCACCAAGCACATCGAGTCGCTCGCCGTGACGCTGCGCACCTGTGCGATTGGGTGGCTCCAGAGCTTTGTGGACGCCAAGGGCACCCCCGTGCTCGCCAGCTTCCTGTCCGGGCTGCACTCACGCCCGCAGCCGTCGGAGCACGAGCTCGCGCTCGAGTACGAGGTGCTCAAGGCGTTCCGGTCCCTGTTCAACAGCAAGCCCGGCGCACACGACGCGCTGCAGCACGCCAAGTGCATCAGCGGGATCACCTACTCACTCGTCTCGCCGCAGCTCGCGACGCGGAAGCAGGCGGCCGACATCCTCCTGTTCCTGTGCCACTGGGAGAAGCCGCAGGGGCACCGGCTTGTGCTGCAGGGGATCGACGACCTGCGGGCCGCGCGCAATGCGCCGGGGCGCTTCGACGTCTGGTTCGGCGCGCTCGAGACCGTGCTGGACGGGCGCGGGCTGATGGGCAGCCTGGTGGGCGCCTCGGACGAGGTGCGCCGCCTGCAACTGGCGAGCACGAGCGAATCGGGCCTCACTGAGTACGTGGTGAACAACATGTTCCTGATCAACGCGATTGTGAACAGCGACATTGTGCCGACGCTCGGGGTGCGCGTGCATCTGCGGAACCAGATGGCGGCCAGCGGGCTGCAGCGGCTGATGCCCAAGATGCGCTCGCTCATGGCGCCGGACCTCGACATGCAGATCGACGTGTACGAGCGGGCGGCGGCCGCAGACCAGGAGGACATCGCCGAGGCGTTCCAGCGCGATGCGATGGCCAACATGGGCGACCCGCGCGAGGTGCTGGACGTGCTGCTCAACAAGCTCGAGGGGTCGCGTGCGCGCGACTTCTTCGTGAGCGTGCTGCAGCACCTGCTGCTGATCCAGAACGACGGCGGCGACCTGGTGCACTACTACCAGCTGATCGACTCGATGGTCTCGACGGTCGTGCTGGACCGCGACGGCGGCGCCGCCGAGGGTGGCGACATGACCTCACTGCTCGGCGTCTCGGTGAACAATGTGCTGAGCCGCTTCGCGGACCAGGACCTGCTCGACCGCGTGCAGACCGAGCTGCAGGAGGTGCGTGCCGAGCTGCAGCGCCGTGAGCTGGACAATGCGCGGCTGCAGTCGCTCGTGGACGAGAGCGCTGGCGGCCTGGTCGGCAAGCTGCAGGAGCAGGTGCGCCAGCTGCAGCAGGACCTGACCGTCGCTCGGGACAATGGCGCTGCGCTGCAGCAGGACCTTGAGGAGATGGAGCGCACCTACGTGGACCGGA
The DNA here is from genome assembly GCA_010577765.1 of Malassezia slooffiae. Taxonomy (NCBI): domain Eukaryota; kingdom Fungi; phylum Basidiomycota; class Malasseziomycetes; order Malasseziales; family Malasseziaceae; genus Malassezia; species Malassezia slooffiae. Next base: position 1,232,765 of record SBHY01000001.1, read on the forward strand.
TCCTGAACCTGGAGCTTGAGCTCCGCGAGAGCGCGGACCGCGTGGCGCAGCTCGAGCAGCAGGCGACGAGCGAGGACCTCATGGCGCACGCGCAGTTTGACCGTGAGACGCTGCGCGACTCGCTCGAGCGCCAGGTGGAGCGCAGCCGGACGATCCGCAAGCTCGTCTCGATGCCCGGGCGGCACGAGGCGCTCCCGCCGCTGCTTGCGCCGCGGCCGCCGCCGCCGGGCGGCGCCCGGGCGCCGCGCCCGCCGGAGGCCGCCGCGGACGTCTCCGCCGACACGCTGATTGGGCGCGCTGTGCTCCGCGACGAGTCGAGCAGCGCGGCGGGGTCGCCGCAGCCGGCCTCGGCGGCCACGATGCCGTCCGCGTCCGAGTCGGAGGCCACCTCGGTCGAGGAGACGAACGAGTGGAGCCTGAACGCGACGCTCGCCGCGGGCATGGCCAAGAACACGGACCTGCAGGAGCGCATGATGGACGTGCGTGCGTCGCGCATGCGGCGGCGTCCCTCGGCGGGCGGGCGCGGCGACGAGGAGCCCGAGGCCGGGCCGTCCGCACCGCACACGGCGGCGCGCGAGCCCGAGGGGCCGCCGGAGCCGCCGTCCGAGGGCGCCTCGGAGGCGGCGTCCCCGGCCGCCTCCCCGATACCACCCGTGCCAGCGCCGCCGCCGCCGCCGCCGCCGCCGCCGCCGCCCGGGCCACCGGGCGCTGCTCCAGCGGACGCGCCGCCGCCGCCGCCGCCGCCGCCGCCGGGCCCCAGCATGCAGGCGACGCTCGCAGAGGCGCTGCGGGCGCGGCAGAAGCCCGAGGAGGGCGGCGAGCGGTCGTCCATCCTCGGGGTGCGCAGCAGCTACCAGACGGACCACCTGGCGCCCGCCGGGCCGGTGCAGGCGCCGCCGGCGCCGCCGAACCGGGCGATGGCGGCGCCCAACATGCGCAAGGAGGTGCAGGACATGGCCCGCGGGCGGATGAAGCAGCTGCAGTGGGACAAGCTCAGCGCGCAGCACGCGGCCGAGACGATCTGGGGGAGCGAGACGATGGACGAGGAGACGCTGCGGGCCACGATCAGCGCGCAGGGCGTGTTCGACGAGATGGAGTCCGACTTCCGCGCCAAGGAGCTGCCCAAGCGCGGGGCGCACGCGGTGCGCAAGGACCGGCAGGACCTGCAGACCCACCTGAACCTCGCGACGCGGCAGGGCATCGAGATGGTGCTCAAGCGCATCCGGAGCCGGCTCACGGACAGCAAGCACAGCGCGCCCGAGGAGGTGGCGCAGCTGATCATCACCTGCGACCCGCAGATCTTTGACCAGAGCTTCTTGACCGAGCTGCTGCGGTACTACCCCGAGTCCGAGATCAAGGGCCGGCTCGGCGAGTACAAGAACGCGAGCGACGAGCAGCTGCGCCTGCTGCACCCCGCGGACCGGCTCGTGGTGCTGCTCATGACGGTGCCGCACCTCAAGGACAAGGTCAAGGGGCTCCTGTACCGGACCAAGTACGCCGAGACCTTCGAGCTGGTCGACAGCGGGCTGGCCAAGATCCGCCGCGGCTGCGACGCGGTGATGCACGCCCCGCTGTTCACCAAGCTGCTCTCGCTGATCCTCATGTTTGGCAACTACCTGAACGCGACGGGGATCAAGGGCGGCGCCTTTGGCTTCCGCATCAGCAGCATCAACAAGCTCGTCGACACCAAGGCCGCGGACGGCACCACGCTCCTCCACTTTGTGGAGCGCACCGTGACCCGGTGCTTCCCGGAGCTCGACGGGTTCCTCGAGGAGCTCAAGGAGGCGACCGAGGCCTGCCGCGTGCAGCTGCTCGACCTGAAGCGCGACGTGGCGGAGCTCAAGTCTGGCAGCGCGCAGCACAAGAAGGAGCTCGACCGCCTGCTTGGCGAGCACGAGGAGAACCTGCGTGATCCGTATGCGCAGCTGATGCTGCCCTTCCTGAGCCGGGTCACCACCGAGATCTCGCGCCTGCAGGACCAGGTGCAGCTCACCGAGCGCACCCTCCACGACACGCTGCGCTTCTACGGCGAGGGGCCCGACCCGATGCGCCGCGGCTTCCCGGCGCCGCAGCCGATGCCCACCGAGGAGTTCTTCGGCATCTTCAAGGAGTTCGTCGCCGCCTACCGCAAGGCCAAGGTGGACAATGCGCGCATTGCCGAGCAGCGCTCCATCGAGTCCGCGCGCCGCGCGGCCGCCGAGGAGCGCGAGCGCGAGCGCCGCGAGGCGCAGGCACGCAAGCAGGCGGGGATCGACGACAACGCCGTGCTCGAGTCCCTGCTCGGCTCCCTGCGGCAGAGCGGCGGCACCCCCGGCCGCCAGCGCCGGCACACGCGCCGCCGCCGCCGCACCACGCAGCCGCGCGAGGCCCGTGCGGAGCCGCCGCTCGCCGCGCCCGAGAATCCGTCCAGCGTGGCGGCCGCCATGCTCGCCAAGCTCCAGGGCTCCGGCGCCGAGCCCGGCGCCAGCGAGGCGTCCGCCGCGGCGCAGGCGACCGCCGCCGCCCGCGCCGACCGCCGCCGCGAGCGCCGCGAGCGGAACAGCGTGCCGGTGCTCGGCGACCTGCCGCGCCCGCCGAGCTCCCAGTCGGGCAGCTCCGACGCGCTCGACGACGCCGAGATGCCGGCGGACGACGCACCGAGCGACGGCCCCGCGGACGACGCGCCCGACGCGCCGACGGACGCGAGCGACGAGGAGCCCTTTGTCGAGGCGAACGAGTCCTTCTCCTCTATGGTGAGCGCGCCGCTCCCGGTGCCGCCGACCAAGGCGGCTGCCCGCCTCGGCGCCGCCTCGGCGCCCGCGACGCCGCGCGCTCCGCAGCGCGCGCTGAGCGACGCAACGCCGCGCGCCGCGCCGCCCGAGGTCTTCCAGTCGCCGGAGACGCACACGTCGCCGACGCCCGTCGAGCGCCGCGGCATGGGCCCCCGGCCGCTGGCGCTCGCGGACGACGCGACGCCGCCGCCCAAGTCGCCGGCACGCGCGCTCACGTCGCCGCGCATGTAGACATGTACAGCACATCTCTTGACCATTATGGACCACGCCGGGGCGTGCTAAAAGATCACGTCTTGGTCCTTGTCCGGGAGCATGTCGTCTGTGGCCGAGGGCGGCGCCTCCTCGGACGCGGCCGCCTCGCGCTCGCGGCGCTGCTGCGCGTCGAGCTCCGCGGTGCGCTTCTTCTTGCCCTGCACCTTTTTCAGGCGGAAGAACTCCTCACTGGGGGTCAGCGGTGGCGGCAGCCGGGCGTACGTACCGGTCCATCTCGTCGAGCTCCGAGACAATGTACTGCATGGTCAGCGGGCGCACTCGGCGGCGGTACGTACGGCGATCGTGTTCTCCAGACGCGGGATGATGACGTGCTCGATCGCATTCACACGCCGGTTGGTCAGGCGGATCACCTCGTCGAGGATCATGAAGGCGGTCTGCAAACTGGCGAGCTCCACGAGCGTGTAGAGCGCCTTGGTGTACAGCTCGCGGGCCTTCTGCACCTGCTGCCCACCGCGCGAGAGACCGGTCAGGTTCAGCTCGCTCGGGCCCGCGGCGCCGGAGCTGTCCTTCTCGCTGGGCTCGCCCTCATCCTCGCCACCCGAGGTGCTCGTGGTGAACGACGGGAGGAACACACCACTGACGTTCTCCTGGCGCGCGCGCACCTTGAACGTGGCGCGCTTGACATTCTCCCGCACCGCGTAGCCGATGTCGCCCGTCGCATAGCTCACCTCGACCATGCTGAACGCCGCAACCTGGAGCACCTTGCCCATCTGCTTCTTAGCGTCCTGGATCTTGGAGGTGATAATGCGGAACCGCTTCGAGAGCGCGTCCGCCTTGCGCTTCAGCAGCGAGTGCCCATTCTGCGCGCCCTTGAGTCGCGCCTTGGTCGTGCCCAGCGTCATGCGCGTGGGGAACACGGCCTCACGCTGCCCCGAGCTGGCCATGCCTCCTCCCTGCTTGCTGGTCCGTCCGCAACGCCGGCCGTCGCCACGGCTCGGGCTGGCCACGCGCGCATGCGCACTCGGCCGAAACGCGCATGAGGCACCCTGCGCAGGTTTTTTTGTGCTGAGTGGGGGACAGGGCGAAACATGGCGGCGCGGCGCGCCGCGCCCTTGTCGAGTCGTTTGTTTTCCGATGGGTAACGGGAACCGGTTCGTGTGCCTACGTCCCCACACCGCCGCTTACCCCGCAGTGCACAGCAGAAGCGTGAGCGCAATGCCAAGGCGGGTGGCCCGAAGGAGGCCAAGTCCCAGCTCAAGTCCAACGAGGCGGCCAAGAACGTCGTGTGCCAGACCTGCCGGCAGACGTTCCTCCTGACCGTCCGTGAGCCTGCGTACGTACACCGCCCGGGCACGTTCGCGCAGCTGACTCCTCAGACTCAAGCAGCACGCGGAGAACAAGCACAACAAGGTACGTTGCGCCGTGCTGCACGCCTGGCTGACCAGACCCAGACGGTCAAGGACTGCTTCCCTACATGGAGCGCTACGGCCTGAGCCTGCGCGGGTATCGCTGGGTGAAGCCTACGGAGTGTTGTTGCAGGTCAATGTGTTACGGTAGAACCACGTGGCGACTACCCCGGACCAATCTTGGGCATGTCGTTGTGATCCGTGAGCGACTCGAGGTATGCGTTGAATGAGTTCACCCGCTCCTTGTGTGACTTGCGCGCTTCTTTGCGCACCTGCTCGGCCATCTCCCTGCGTCAGCTCCGCTCGTACTGCTGTCCGCCATGGGTACATACCCGCTTGCGCTGCACCTCGTGGAAGTGCCGCTCCGCCTTGGTGGTCCCGCTCGCGCTAGGTGCCGGGCGGGCTTCCTCGCCAGGCCTCGCTTCTCCAGGCGTCGCTTCGCGCTCTGCCGGCGCCGCACTGGACGAGCTAGCGCCCGACTGCACGGACGCCGTGGTGCTCGACTTGGTCTTTTTCTTCTTCTTCCTGCGGCTGGTCAGCACGCGTTGCGCCGGCGCACTGCACGTACTTGCCCTCGTCGCCACTCGACTTGAGCTTGAGCGCGCCGCCGGGCCGGAACGCGTACGGCGACGACATCGCCACAATGCACGGTCGTAGCGACTCGCTGTGTCGCACAGCGCAGGCGGCATATTTGAAAATAAAGTTCGCGTACATGTATTCTACCTCGACAGGTGCGAAACTCGGTGAATGCTCCCCAGGTTGGGTTTGCTGCCGGTCCGCCACTTCACTGCGAGTGCGCGAACCACGTCTTCGTCTAGCCCGCCGAAGGCAAAGAGGCCCGCGAAGAAGCTGAGTGGCCTTTTGGCCCCCATCAGCTTTGTTTCCTTTGCCGTCTTGTCTGTGGTCGGCTCCTACTACATTGCTCAGTGGCGCTCTCACGACCCTGCAGCGCGAAAGCTCCTCCCGGCCCCAACGCTAGACCCGGCCGAATTTGAGAAGGAGAAGAAGCATCCTGAGGCTAAGCAACCAGCGGCCAAGCAACCTGCTCCTACAACCCCCCCGCAGCGTCTGATCTGAACATGTCAACCCCCGAGTTTGACCCTAAGAAGGTCGTGATCGTGTTTGTGCTCGGCGGCCCCGGCGCCGGCAAGGGCACCCACTGCGAGAGTCTCAAGCGCGACTACGACTTTGTGCACCTGAGCGCAGGCGACCTGCTGCGCGCCGAGCAACAGCGCGAAGGATCCCAGTACGGCAAGCTGATTGCTGACTGCATTAAGGAGGGCAAGATTGTGCCCATGGAGGTCACCATCGGTCTGCTCCGGAACGCCATCAAGCATGCGCTCGACGCGCGTAGTAACGAGAACTCGGAGGCGTGGGGCGATGGCCGCGGCCGCTTCCTGATCGACGGCTTCCCGCGCAAGCTGGATCAGTCAGAGAAGTTCGAGGCCACCGTACGTTGATCTGACCGTCCCGCATTCCACTAACCTGCAGGTGGTGCCGTCGCAGCTGGTCCTCTTCCTTTCGTGCACGGAGGAGGTGATGCTCCAGCGTCTTCTCCAGCGCGGCGAGACCAGCGGCCGCGCGGATGACAACGTCGAGTCGATCCGCAAGCGCTTCCGCACGTTTGTCGACACGAGCATGCCGGTGGTCGACCACTTCCGCAAGAACGGCGTGGTCGTCGAGATCAACGCGATGAACTCGATCGACAAGGTCTACGCGGATATCTGCAAGTCTATGGACGAGCGCTTCCACGCGATCCACCATAGCTGATGCTCATCGCGCCAATCCAACCAAATTCGTTTTAGCCAAGCCGTTCGCGGAGAAAAAAAAATAGGTCCGTCCCGGGTTCGAACCGGGGTCAATGGAAGTTGCGAATCCGTCAAAATCCACTATACTAACCACTATACGAACGGACCAATCAATAGCAGCATACGTGACACCCTTGCGCTATTAGAGATGGGCGCCCATAGCGGCTCATACCCGGGTGCACAGATCGCGTCCTCGGGCCACTTGTGCGTGGCACAGGCCCAGCTGCAGGGGTATCGAGACCAAGGACGCCGCCAAAATGCCAAGGGTATCTCCGAGCTGCGTTTCTGTAAGTATGGTTACGCGCCGTGGTGCGCAACGTACCCCGACGCAGCCGATCCGGAACTCGAATTCTTGCGACTTGCGCTCCCGTTCCAGCTCGCTCGGCTCGCGCGGCTCCTCGTCTGTGCTCACCGCCTGGTAGTGCGTGTCCTGCTGGGACACGCTCTGGTCCGCGCCAGGGTTATCCAGGGCGCTGATCTGCGTGAATACCGAGACGTACGCCGACCCGCCGGCAAGGCCTTCCACAGCCACGAGGACAATCACCAGTGGGCTGGCAATCGACTCGCGGAACCACGCCCAGACGCTCTCTGACGACAGCAGCAGAAGCAGGCTCGCCTGGACCACGGCCGGTGCCCAGAGCCACGCCCGTGGAATGGCCGGCAGCCGCAGCAGTGACGTATATGACCGCGAGAGGAACACAAACGTCTGGTATGTCAGCTGGTATAGGGGGTAGTAGTCGCGGAGCGAGTGGATAAGCAGGGAAAGCAGAGGGTGTTCTTCCCATGAGGGGACGTGGAACAAGAGTGTCGGCGCCACGCCCTGATTGATGGTGTATTCGGCAAAATACACCGAAACAAGCGGCAGGACGAACGGGAGCAGCATCGGGGTCAGCAGCTCCATCTTTTCGGCAAACGTAAGCGATACTTGGGGCCTGTCCTGCTCCGTGGACTCGGCGCTGCGGTCACGAGCCGCCCGCTCGTAGCCGGTTACCGCATAGGCGATTGCCATGCCGAAAGGCAAAAGGGACAGGATACTCATGCCAGCACGCACGCCCAGCGGACGCACAATCCACCACGCGAGGGCCCCCACAAGTCCAGCGGCTCCTGTGCCGCTTGAGAACATGCCGATGCACCGCGGCGTCACAGGCGAGGGGAATCGCGTGGACAGCTGAAGATAGGTGATTTCTCCCATCCCGCTTGAGAAGCTCGCGAATGCAATGCCAACGAGCCGCACGAACAGGCTGCGGAACATGGCGATGGTCAACAGCCCCGTAAAGGACAGGGCTGTGCACGCGAGGATGCGCCGGGCGTACCGGATCTCGCCCTTGAGCACGTACGGAAACACGGCCTTGGCCACCAGTGCTGGCGCAATGTTGACAAACGCGAGGATGCCCGTGGGCACGTTTTGCGGGAGGATCTCGAGCGCGGCTGTGAGAATAATCACGTACGGTGCATTGTTCAGCAGGCCGAATACGAAGAAAGCGGCGGCAAGCCACTGTGGAGAAGCCGTGTTGGTCGCCTCGGCGGCCAGCTCGGCGTCCTCAGAGCTGCGCCCACGAGCGATGGGCTCATCCATATCGTTTTCGTCGAGACGCGAGAGACGGATCGCGGACGCGGGCGCACTTTCGGCCATGCCCCAGGCGCCGTAGACCGTGAGTGCCGTGAAGAAAGACGGTGCGTCTCAACCTTGCGAGCCAGACGCGTTCATCGGGCGCGGATCGGGCGGCTGGCAAAAGGCGCCACTCGGCCTATGCACGGCGTGCGGAATTCAGGTGCACATGGCTATATATTACAGGTTACGCAGCTTGTCGAGACGCGCCTGAAGGGCGGCATCGTCGCTTGCACCGCCCGAGGCACCGCCGCTCGGTGGCGGCGCCATGGCCGCGTCGCCACCGCCGGCGGTCTCGCCGATCGGGACACGTGCTGCTGGCGCTGCCTGAGGGGCAGCCACCGCTCCGGATGGCGCACTGCCGAGCTAGGATGTGGTCAGTCTGTGTGTAGGCGGGCGGGGACTTACCTGCTGCGACATGTCGACACCAATCTCATCGAGCACCTCGCGGAGGATCGCGTCGCTCGCTTCGCCCTCGCCGACGCCCTCGCCCATCTCGTCTGCCTCGGCGTCGCCCATGGCGTCATCCACGGCGTCGCTCATCATCTCGTCCTTCATGTCCATCGCGCTGGACTCACGCTCAAATTCTTGCAGAATGCGCTGCACCGCAACAATGTTCATCGAGCGGTTCATGGAGCCGAGCGCCTGGTGGTCAGTTTCCGCGCACACGCAGCTGCCCGTACCTTGGTCGCACCGCGCATGGCATCGCCCATCTGCTGCGTGCTGCGAAGTGTTTGCATACGGAGGGCCACGGCCTGGAGCTGCGTGCTCATCTGGTAGAACTTGTGGATATTTCGCCGAGTGCGCACAAGGTCGCGCGCCATGACCTTGCATGCGGGCTACGAGGTTAGTAGCCGCGTGGTTTGGGCGGCGACGTACCATCTGCCCCTGCCGGGCATTGCGCTTAATATCGGCAATCAGCTGCTTCTCCTGCGTCTCGAGCTTGGACCGCTCGCGGTCGAGCTCGCGCCGCGCACGCTGCAGAGTACGCAGGTGCTGGCGTAGGCGCTCCTGGGGGGTCATGGACCGCCCAAAGAGCAAGTCCCAAATCGGCATCGTCGCGTTGGCCAAGGCGGGGTGTGGCTGGCGGAGACAAAAAGTGGAGGTCGGGCGCCGCGTGGGCGGCCGGCAGATTCGGGCAGCTCAGCCAAGGCATTTTTGACTCCACATATCCAGCAGCCAAGGCGATCGGCGGACGACATGGCGTCGCTCATTCCGCCGAAGCGGAAGCTGCGGCCTGGTGCGCCCAAGCTCACGATCCCTACTGGTACGTGGCGCTGTGGCGCGGCAGTGGACTGACTGGCAGCGGCGCCTCCAGAGCCGCCGGGCGAAACCAAGACGACCGATGCCACGGACGCTACGATCATGCCGCGTGGCGCACGCCGGGGGGCGTTTGACGGCGATGAGGAGGAGCTTGACCCGAATCTATATTTGGATGAGCTGCACCGTGCGGTGCGCGGCATGAATCTGTGCGCCGACGGGGAGGCGCCAGCGGCTGTGCAGCGCCCGGAGAGTGCGACCAGTGCGAGCTCCGAGACGTCCCATACACCAACGGGGCGCCGCTCGGTGCACAGCGACATGAGCCGGAGCGGCTCGTCGACGGGCGAGCCGGGCACCTTCCCCGGCGTGGACAGCCTCCCGGGTAACCTCGAGGTGTTGCAGTCGCTCGGAGAGGGCGCCAGTGGGGAGGTGGCCAAGGCCCGCATCGTGAGCACGGGGCTGGTGGTGGCGATCAAGGTGCGTACACGAGCGATATGCGTGTGATGCTTACATGAAGACGATCACGACGTCTCCGAGCCCGGCGATCCACCGCCAGCTGCTGCGTGAGCTCAACATTAACCAGTCATGCCAGTGCCCGCACATTGTACAGTACTATGGCGCATTTTTCCAGGAGGGCGAAACCTCGATCACGATCTGCATGGAGTTTTGCGAGGCTGGCAGCATGGACGCAATCTACAAGCGCGTGCGGCAGCGGCATGGCCGCATGGGCGAAAAGGTGCTTGTCAAGGTGGCCTCGAGCGTGCTGCAGGGGCTTTCCTACCTGCACGAGCAGCGCATCATCCACCGGGACGTGAAGCCACCCAACATCCTGGTGACCCGGAACGGCCAGATCAAGCTATGCGACTTTGGCGTCTCGGGAGAGCTGGTGAACAGCGTCGCCGGCACGTTTACGGGAACCAGCTACTACATGGCGCCCGAGCGGATCCTCGGGCTGCCGTATACCATCACTTCGGACGTCTGGTCGCTGGGCGTCACCCTGCTCGAGCTTGCGTGCAACCGGTACCCGTTCCCCCCGGAGGGCGAGCCGCCACTCGGTCCGATCGACCTGATGGCCTACATCACCAACGGGCCGCTCCCGGGGCTCCAGGACGACGAGGCGCAGGGGGTGCGGTGGAGCCGGGCGCTCCGCGACTTTGTGGGGCGGTGCCTCGTGCGCGACGGCGCCGAGCGCGCCGGCCCGCACCTGCTCACGCAGCATCCAGCGGTGCGGCGCGCCGAGAATGTGCCCGACGCGGATCTGGCGCGCTTTGTAGCCAACGTCTGGGGATGGCGCTCCGCTTAGCGGCTGCCGTGCGGAGGATTTCTAAGCGCAACGTTAGGTGGAGGTAGGTTTTTGTCGCCCGAGAAAATTCGTCTTGTCTTCCGCACGCACGGTTCCATGACCGAGAATCCGTTTGGGGAGCGCGCTCCGCGCTACGCCAACAACCAGGCCGCTGTGGCCGCGATGCTCGCGGAGCAGCACCGCCGCGCCGCGGCTGCCGGCGGGAAGGAGGTGTTTAGTGCGCCGCCGCCCGGATGCCCGATGCACCAGGGTGGCGGCAGCCCGGCGGGCGGCGCGGCGGGCGGCAGCTCGGTGCTCTCGAAGCTGAACCCGCTCAACTACATGCCGGAGCTGTCGCAGGAGCGGGCGCCGCAGCAAAAGACTGCGCTCTCGCGGGAGCGCACCGTGTCGTCGATCCCGCGGGCGCCGTCGTCTCCGGCCGCAGGCGACTCGCCGTACGGCCGCCCGCAGACGACGGACGCGGCGGCCAAGTGCCCCGTGCCGCACGACGCGCGTGGCGGCTCGATGGCGCCTGACGCGGCGCAGCCGGCGCGGTGTCCGGTCGACCACGGCCAGGGCGGCAGCGGCGAGGAGCCTGGCCGCTGGGAGTACCCGTCGCCGCAGCAGTTCTACAACGCGCTGGTGCGCAAGGGCTGGGAGACGCCCGAGGACAGCGTGGAGACGATGGTGCTGATCCACAACTTCCTCAACGAGCGCGCGTGGCAGGAGATCGTCGACTGGGAGAAGCTCGCGGGGAGCGACGTGGATCAGCTGCAGCTCGCCCGCTTCCAGGGCCGCCCGGGCACCCTCTCGCCGCGGGCGCGTATGTTTGGCGTGCTCGGCTGGCTTGCGCCGAGCCGGTTCAGTGCCGAGCCGCCGTTTGACCGGCATGACTGGATCGTGCGCCGCGGCGCGACGGAGCGCAACCCGCAGGGCGAGGAGGTGCGGTATGTGATCGACTACTACTCGGCGCCCGACACGCCCGGCGAGGACGAGGCCAACTTTAATTTGGATGTGCGCCCGGCAATCGACAGCTTTGACGCAGTGCGCGTCCGCTGGCTCCGGACGCTCGAGGAGTGGCGTGCGGGGACCCTGTTCCCCAAGGGCGAGTAGGCGGCAGGCGTAGGTGTTTAGCCAGCACCAATAAGGATTGTATCGATTGGCAGCAGCAGCGACTATGGGATAAGGCACCAGCCGGGAAGGGCACGAAGGCTGCGGCTGTGCCAGCAGGCCGCGGCTACCGAGACGCTGGTGCCGGGCTGCCGCTGCTGGTTGGTCGACGACAGCCTGCACGCCGGCAGCCTGCACGCCGAGCGCACTGGCCGCTGCCTTGCGGCTGCATCGGGACGGACTGCGAGAGCCTCTGGACTTCTGTTCTGCTCCCTAATGGCCTTTGGAACGCCTGACTCTGGAACGCGCCAGCGTGCCGACTCTGGCGCCTCGCTCGAGGAGGCTGCGCGCCATGTGCTGGAGCAGCTGGTGAGCGAGTCACCGGCACCGTCAATGCGTGACTACACGGAGCCGATGCAGGAGCTGGACGCTGCCATGGCGGCGGCGCAGCAAGTAATTGGCCGTGAGGCAGCTACGCTCAGCGAGGTGGCCGTGGCGCTGCGCACCACGGGCCATATGCAGCGGTCGTTCCGCAGTGCGGTGCTCATGACGCTCCAGCGCCTGCGCCACGGAGCCAAAGTCGTGCTTGTTGGCAGCGGGCAGAACGCATTTGTCGCCCGCAAGCTCGCCTACATGTTCGTCTCGATGGGCACACAGAGCGCGTACATGCACCCGAGCGAGGCGCTGCATGGCGCGCTCGGCACCATCACGCCCCGCGACGTGGTGGTCGCCGTGACCAATACGCTGCGCTCTACTGAGATGGAACATCTACTGTATCTGCCACGGATCGGTGACTGCCTCAAGGTGGCGCTCACCACGCACGCCTCCAGCGAGGTGGCGCACCAGTGCCAAGGGGTGCTCGAGTGCACCTATGCACTTGGGCGTGCGCCAAACGACCTCGGCGAGGCCTGGCCTGAAATGCCGGCGCCTACGTGCAGCACGCTGGCCCTGCTTAGCGTGGGCGACGCGTTTGTGGTGGCGGTGACGCAGGCACGTGGCTTGCGCAGCAGCACCTACTGGGATAATATGCCCATCGACCCCGCCCACCTGCTGGACGGCACGCTCGGCGGAGTGGTTGCCCATATGGACGCGTCGCTGAGCATGCACGGCGGGCCGTGAGCGTGTGGCGGACGTGTGCCGAGGAACATGTCCGATGATGCTCGTATTGAGTGCTAGCTCCTATAGTCGTGGATGATGTGTTTGTTGTGGAGATGCGCACTTGGGTAGTGGGCGGCAGCTCCCTCGACGACGCGGGGCTAGCCCGGGTCGCCTTTGTAGACAGATGGGCCTACGGAGCAACTCTTGTCAGATACGAAAGGACGGACCCTTGCCGCGTCTGCGGAGAGACGGACCTATTCAGTGGATGCACGCACGCTCTCGCCAACGCCTTGGGACCGCATCTGGTGCGGTATGCATAACGGCTGCAAGGTACCTCATCAGCTACTTAGCTTCTTCATCTATCGAGCGCCTAGCTTCCGTAATAGTAGTGAATGTTGGGGCGGTCCGGAGGCATGGGGGGCTGTGGGGCTTGCATGTGGCGCAGAAGCGTGTCATGCGCGGGGTATGTGCTCATTACCTGGAGCATGGCGGCGGCGGTGTGCGGGAGTAGCTCCTGTGTGTCGCGGCTCTGGGTGACCGACTTGCGCTCGGGCGTGTTTTCCAGCACAATGTGCCGCAGTTGGCTGTTCGGCACGTTGCGCACCAGGAGCCAGTTGACACGGAACAGACCGCGCCAGCGCTGCGCCTCGACCCAGACGGCGCTGCGCTTGGTCCGGTCCACGCCTGAGAGCATCTGTGCGATGCCGCAGAACTGGCCGCTGCCATTCACAGAAAAGAAGAGATAAATTGGCCCGGCATGGGCATGCTGTGCCCAGGCGCGGTCCAGCCGCTGATTGCCCTTCTCGGTGCTGGTCCAGATGCCGTACTGGAGCGAGTTGCACACATCCACCTCGTTGAAGCTCTTGATGACAAATGCGCATACAGGAAGGGGCAGATAGGGCATTGCCGGTGTGCCCATGTAGGCGGCCGGCGGCATAACTGGCCATGGCGGCGAGGTGGCTGGGACTGCGCCGCGGGCGCCTGGCGAGGTGGCGGGCACGGCGCCCTGGGTGCCTGGCGAGGTGGCGGGCATGGCGCCTTGGGCGCCTGGCGAGCTGGCGGGGACTGCGCCCCGGGCTCCTGGGGACGTGGCGAGGAATGCGCCGCGGCCCCCTGGTGACGTGCTGAGCTCGCCTGGAGACCCGCCGTGCCCGTTGAGGTGCGGCCCCCTGTCGTCGTCGGCAGGCTGCGGCTCCGGCGCCGCTTCGGCTGTGCGGCGCGGTGTGGATCGCGGCGAGACGGGCGCGGCGTCGGCGTCAGCAGCGGCGGCGCCGGCGGCTCCGCCGTCGCCAGACAGGTCGTGTGCGAACGAGACCGAGCGCAAGGACGTGACGCGGCCGCGGCCCGGGGCAGAGCGCGGCGGGCCTGCCTGCATCGACACGGCGCGTGGCCAGACGCGGTGGGGCACGTCGTCCGCAGACGGGACGCGATCGAGCGGCAGCTGCCCGCCCATGGTGTCGGCGCTGCGGCGGCGGCTGCCGCCGACGTCTGTGACGCTGCGCGGCGAGACGGGCGGGTCGAGCGCGGTGCCCTGCGGCGTGGTGCGCGCTGTGCCGGGCCGTTGCAGATCGAGCCCATTGTACGGCGCGCTGTGCCGGGGCCGGGCAGGTGGCTCTGGGCCCTGGCGCAGTGCGTGTGCCGAGGCGAGGCGCGAGGCGGAGACGTTGCGTACGTGCGCCGCGCGCTCCGTACGCTCGGGGGACCATGCGCTGGGGTGCATTGTGCCGCTGTCCGACCAGGGCGAGGCCGGCGCGCCGGCGTCGTACGAGGTTCCTGGCGAGCGGCGCGGGGTCCGCATGGGGGCCGAGTTTGGCGGTGTCCAGACATCGCGCGTGGGCGACGGCTCCTCCCAGAGGTCCGCAAGGCTCGCGCGCTCTTGTGGAATGGCCGCGACGCTCTTGCGCTGCGTCTGCAGGCGCAGCGATGCGCCCGCGCCGCCTGTGTCGGTAGACGCGAGGGGCTCGGAGCCGCGACGCTGGAAGTCGGCCGTCGCGCTCGCAAGCGCGAGGCGCGCAGCGTGCCAGTCATCCAGGGGGTCCTGCGCCTCGCGCTCTACAAGCGCGGCCGCGGGGTCCAGCCGCAGTGCCGGCCGCTGCGACCGCGAGCCGTACGCGGCGTCCTCGCCAGCCATGACAGATGGCTGCAGAGGCACGCACCGCCCAGCGCGCGGGCCTCCACCGGGCTCGGCCGAGCGCTATCGCTCGCGTACCTGCCTGATGCGGGGTTTATTAACTAGGATAGGCTACACGACGGAGCGCCGGGAGCGCTGCGTGGCGACCGGGCGGCCGGGGCGGCGCCGCGCGGCTCAGCGCGCGTCGCGCATCGCGGCGAGCCGCTGCCGGATGGCGTCCGTCGAGCTGCCGCGCGCGTCGGCGGCCTCGCCGGCGTCGGCGTCCTCGCGGCGGAACTTGGCCTTGAGCTCCGCGAGGCGCGCGTCCATGTTGGCCGACGACGCGCGGGGCCCGGACGACGGCCGCGGCACGAGCGACGCGCGGCGCGCGGGGGAGGCGGGCGCCTCGCCCTGCGCGGGGCCGCTGCGCTGGTCCTCGGCCGCGTGGTTCGCGAGCGCGCGTTTGATGTAGCGCTGGAAGATCGGGCCCGTGTTCTGCAGGGAGCGCTCGATGCTCTCCTGCTTGCTGGGGTGGCGGCGCTGGAACTCGTAGAGCTCGCGGATGGCCACGCGGGACTGGTCCTTCTGCGAGATGCGGTCAAAGATGGAGCGCAGCTCGCGGGTGAGCGGGTCGTCGCCCGAGGCGTCGCCGGCGTCGGCGCCCTCGGAGGCGGCCGGGCTGCCCGCCGCGCCCGCCGGGCTGGCGGCGCCCGCCGCGGCGGGCGCCTCGGCGGACTCGGTGTACAGGAGACGCAGCAGGTAGCGGTACACGTGGCTGCCCTCGGGGTCCGGCAGGGCGTCGAGCAGGGACAGGGACTCCTCGCCGAGCGCGTCGACCACCTGCTTCAGGATGTTGGTCGCGGTGATCAGCGGGATGTCGCGCAGGGGCGCCTTGCGCTGCGCGCGGCGCCCCCACTCGACGGGCGGGATGTCCTGGAGGAACTGCTCGATGGCGCCGAGCAGGCGCGCGCCGTCCACCTGGCGGGCGCGCAGCGCCGGTGCGAGCTTCCGCGCAATCTTCCAGAGGCACTTGACGAGCAGCTCGGCGAAGCGCGTCGCACGCTCCTGCTCCTCGCCCGCGAGCTGCTCGATGGGCGCCACGGCGCGGGTGAGCACCGCGAAGCACGCGCTGTACACGTCGTTCGCGTCGCAGGCGGCGAGCACCCGGAGGATCACCGCGTTCAGGTGCTTCGACAGCGTCTGCCCCGCCTCGTCGGTCGCAGCCGAGACGTCCATGAGACGCGGCAGGAGCCCCTGCAGCAGCTTCTCGATGCTCGCCTGCGTCACGCGCGGCGTGCCGCCGCCGGCCCGCGCCGCCTCGAGCATCCCGAGCACGGTCTGCAGCAGGTGCTTGATCAGCCGCGCGTCCAGCGCGCCCGGCGCGCCCGGCGCGGCGCGCTCCAGCTGCAGCGCCACGGCGTCCGCGGCGGCGTCCACGAGCGCCTGCGGCACGGGCGCCTCGCCGCCCGCGAGCGTCTCCTGGAGCGCCTTGAGCCCGCCGATCGCCTGCTCCGCGTCGGCGGCCCGTGCGTCGCTCACAGCGTGCGCAAGCGCGGCGGGCAGCGCCGCGGCGCCGGCCAGCACGCTGCTCCGCCGCGCACGCGCCGGCGCCTCGTTCACCGTGGGGGACGCCTTGAGCGGGGAGCGCGCCGCACTCCCTGCGCGTGCGCCGCCCGCGACGCGCTTGAGCCGCTCCTCGAGGAGCGCCTCATCGCGCGGCGGGAGCGTGCCGACCAGGCGCCACACCTGCTCGCCGAGCGCCAGGTACGCCTCGCCGAGCGCGGCGAGCGCGCCGCTGCGCACCGCCGCGTCCCGGTCGCCGATCGCCCGGGCGAGCGCCGGGAGGGTCTTGCCGGGGGTGCACACCTGCATGCCGTGCTTCGCGAGCAGGTGCGCCACCTCCTCGAGGCTCTCGGCACGGGTGCGTGCGTTCTTGCTGGTGGCGCCGTGCTCCATGAGCAGCGGGAGCATGCGGCTCGGCGGGTAGAGCAGCGGGAGCCGGCGCACAATGCCGCGCACCCGCTCGCGGAACGCGGGCTTCGCGTCCCCGGAGCGCACCAAGAGGCACAGCAGCATGCTGCTGGCGTCCAGCTCGCTGAGGTGCCAGCCGCGCTCCACGGCGCTCGTGGTGAGCGCGTCGAGCAGGTCGAAGCACTTGATCGTCACGCTCGTGTGGCTCTCGAGCAGCCGCACACACGCATACCGGAGCATCAGGTCCATGTTCGCCTCGGTGCGCGCCGCGGTCTGCTCCGCGTCCAGGTGCAGCTCCTCCTGTGCGAACCGCGGGTTGCTCACAAAGTCGAGCATCAGTGCGAGCCCACTCAGGTAGTCCCGCTCCGCGCCGTGGTCCTGGCTAAACAGGAGGCGCACCAGCGCCGCGCTGCACACGCTCTGGAACTGCGTATGGAGCAGGTCCACCGCCTCGGCACGCGGCGTGCCGTCCGGCGTGACGAGCGGCACCCGGGCGGCCGCCTTCTCCCGCGCCGCGCGGTGCGCCGCGTCTCCCGAGAGGAAGGGCACCGCGCTCTCGCCGGGCGCCGCCCGGGCGCCCGGCGACCGGGGCGTCCGCATGCCGGGCGTCGCTGGCGCCCGGAGCGAGCGGCCAACGGCGCTCTGCCGCCGCGCCGGCCCAGCAGCCGCGGGCGCGGGCGTCGCGGCCGGCGGCGGCGCATGGGCCGGCGTCCCGGGCGCGGGCGCCGCCGGCGCGCCTCCCGCGGGGCGTGCAGGCGTCCCGGGCGCCCGGGCGCGGGGCGTGCCGGTGGGCCGGGCGCCCGGCCGTGGCGCAGCGGGCCGCGCCGCAGGGCGGGCGGGCGCCGGCGCCGCCGGCGCCGGCGCCGCGCGCGCGCCGCTCGCCGCCTCGGCACGCGCGGCTTCGATGAGCGGCATGGCGGTGGCCCGCGACGCCTCCTTGAGCACCTGCGTCTGCTCCACCACTTGCTTGTACCCGGCGCTGCGCACGAGGCTCGGGAGCAGCGCCTGTGCGCCCTTGCGCACCGTGGCGAGCCGGTCGTCGAGCGAGAGCAGCACGCTGGGCACCAGCGGCGCAAGGTCCACGCCGTCCGCCGGCATGGCCTTGCCAAGCCAGGCAAACAGGTCCTGGCGCAGCGTCGGGTTCGCCTGCTTGCTGTCGAGCACCTGCGCAAAGCCGGGCACCAGCGGCGCGAGGCCGAGCTGCTCGTAGAAGGCGTCGAGCGCCGCGCTTGCCGCGGCGCGCAGCGGCGCCTTGGCGTCCGCGAGCACCGCGGTGACGGGCGGCACAAACGTGCGCGCGTGCGGCTCGAACAGGGCGTTCATGCTCCGTGCGAGCCTGCCCGCCACGTCCAGCGCGAGCGTGCGCACCATGATGTTGCTGTCCGCGTAGCGCAGCTTGAGCGCGGGCGCCAGGTCCGTGAGCGAGCCCTTCAGCCGCGGCTGCCGCTGCACGGCGGCCTGGATCGCCTCGAGCCCCGCCTTGCGCTCCTTCCAGCTCGCGTCGCCGAGCTGCGCGATCGCGGCGCGCGGCACGATCTCGTCCACGTCGACGCGCGGCGCGATGCGCTCCAGCTCCGCCTCCTCCTCGGCAGAGGTGCGCGCCGGGCCGGCGGGCGCCGCCTCGGGCGCTGCCTCGCCCGCGTCTGTGCTCGGCGCCTCCTCGGGCGCCGTCGCGGCGCCCCGGGTGGGCGCCGGCGGCGGCTCGTGCGCGCCGCGCTCGATCTCGGCGTCCAGGTTCGCCCGCAGCTGCGCGCTCACCTCGGGCAGCATGCCGCCGAGCGCCGTGCCGACGAAGCGGGCGAGCGTGCCGACCAGCTTGGTCGAGTTCGCACGCACCCCGCCGTTCGCCGAGCTGAGGCCCGCCACGGCGTAGTTCACCACGCCGCGCACGTCGACGCCGGCCGTGCCGAACGCGAGGAGCACCTGCTCCACCCAGACGATCGCGTCCGCGGCGGCCTTGGGTGCCCGGATCCCGCTCAGGTGCGGCAGCGCCTTGTGCAGCACGAACCCGAGCGACGTGTGCTCCGCGTAGACGCACAGCGTCTCGCCAGCCGGCCCCTTGAGCTTCATGTCGCCCAGCTTCTCACAGAGCGGCTGCGCGGTGAGCGCCACGACGGCCCGGTCAAACGACGGCACCCGCCGCGCCATCTCCTGCCACGTCGCAAACACCTCCGCAAGCACCTGGAAGTTGCTCTCGCGCCACCCCGGCTTGTGCGCCAGGGCACGGGCCACCAGCTCGGCGTCCACCGTGCCGGCATTTGCGCTCACCCACACACGCAGCTCCTGGGCGCCCTGCAGCCGCTCCTTCCACGCGCTGCTCGCCAGCGCCTCGCGCACCGACGCCGGGATGTGCTCCTCGGCGCGGCCCAGGGCCTCCTCGCTCGTGTAGCGGAACCGCACGGTGTCCAGGTCCTCGGGCGCGCCGCGCGCCGCGCCGCGGGGTGCGGCTGGCTTCGGCGCCGGCGCTGCCGGCCGCGCCGCGCTCGGCGGGCGCACCGAGGGACGCGGCCCAGGCGGGCGCACCGACGGGCGGGGCGCAGGCGCCGCTGCCGCGGGTGCTGGCCGCGCCGCCGAGGGCGCCGGCCGCGCCGCGGACGGGCGCGCGGGGCGGGGCGCCGCCGGCTTCGCCGGCGACGCCGGCGCACGGCGCGGCGACTGCGGCGCGGGTTTGGGCGCCGCCGCCCGCGGCGCAGCGGCCGGCCGCGGAGCGGCCGGCGCCTGCGTAGATGGCGCCTGCCCGCCTGCGCGCGTCTGGGCGTGCTTGCTCTCGTCAAGCACCTTGTTCTTCTTGATCTCGTCAAGCGAGCTCAGGTACGGCATCATGGCACGCTCGCCGAGCAGGCGGACGAGCGTGCCGAGGCCCGTGGCGCCCGCGTCGCGCACGTCGCCGGCGCCGTCGCCCATGGCACTGACGAGCGCCGTGGCAATGGGCTTCACCTCGCCGCCGGCGGGCGGCTTGGCCGTCGTCTGGAGGCAGCGGACAAGGAACCGGATCGACTCCACCTTCACCGCCGGGTTCTTGTGGGAGAGTGCGGCGAGCACCGGGTCCAGCACCTCGGCAAAGGAGCAGGTGCGGAACACGGCGTCGAGCGCGCCGCCGACCGCCTCCACGGTGGTCGGTTTCCTGTCCTTGAGCTTCTCGAGCAGCGCCGGAAGCACCTGCGGGTTCCGCGGGAAGTCGGCGCGCAGACCGCTGGCCATCGCGCCGAGGCACCGGCACGCGGTGAGCGACACGTTGATGTTGGCGTCCTTCTGCACGCAGACGAGCAGCTGGGGCACGAAGCGGTCCAGCTGCGCATCGGGCTTGAGCCGCGGCGACTTGGTGAGCGCGGTGTGCAGCGAGTCGAGTGCTTCCTTGCGCTCCTGCCACTTTTTCGACGCGAGCAGCTCGTCAAAGTTGCGGGCAATGATCCCGCTGCGCACCGCGTCGAACGGCTCTGCGAGGTCGTACGGGTCCACCTCGGGCGCGGGCGCCCCGGCTTCCGGCGGCGCGTCGTCTGCAGTCTCCGGCGCCGGCTCCGCGCCGGGCTCTGCGCCGCCTGCGGGCTCCGCGGGCCGCTGCGAGCGCAGAAAGCGGCTGGGCGCCGCCCGCTCGCCCGCGGCGTCCGCGGCGGCAAACTGCTGCTCCAGCTCCTTGGCCTGGATCTCCTTCAGCTGCGACAGCGTGGGGGCGAGCGCCGCGCCCAGGTACAGGTGCAGCTGCACGGCGAGCTGTGCGCCTTCCGCACGCACGTTCTTGTCCGCATGCGCAAAGATGCCGGGGATCTGCTGCACGATGGGCTTCGCGTTCACCTGCTGCACGCCGAACGCGTGCACGACGTCCTTGAGCGCACTGACCGCGGCGGCGACCACCTTGGGCTGCTTGCTGCTCAGCACGGCAGTCAGGTCCGCCACAGCGCCGTCGGAGCCCATCGCGTCTTCCTGCTCAATGTACACGAGCACGAGCTCGCTCGCCGCGCGCCGCGTGCCCGTGCGCATCGACCCAAGGCACTTCTCCGCCAGGGCCGGCAGCACGGCCTCCCGCGTGCGGCCCGCGGCCTGCCCGCCATACTGCACGAACGCCTTGACGGCCTCCACGCCCTTCTCCTGCGCGGCCGCGTTCGAGTCCAGCACCATGCCGCGCAGCGTCTCCGGCCGCGTCACATACGCGCGGAACACCTCGTCGTCCTCCGACGCGGTCTGCGAAAACGCCTGGACGAGCTCCTCATAGGCGGAAACGCGCGCCTTCCATAGCTGCCGGAGTCAGCCACCATGTCCGTGCGCCACAGGCCGCCACGCACCTTGGATGCGAGCCGCACCTCGAGCGGCTGACTTGCATAGTCTTCGGCATCGCCGCCGCCACCGGCGCCAGCCATGCCCTTGTCCATCGCGTGCAGCGTGCGGACCAAGCGCCCCTCCACGCCAACTTACACACTGGCAAGGTGCGCCATGCTTGTTTGTGGCGCGCGGCGCGTCGAGTCACGTGATCTGCACCACTCCCTCGCGAGACGTGCTTGTGGCTGCGTTGACTAGCTAATGAAATAGGCGCCGCTCGATCGGACGCAGGATACAATATAGTACAAAGCTCAGCACAAGGCCCACCTCGAAGCCGAGGTCACCCGAGTGCTTTGCGAGTGGCCCCGAGTACCAGGACTGGTCCATACACGGGATCACCAGGCCGAGCGCGAGGATGGCGCTGCCCAGGCCGGCAAACCCCGGTGGCAAACGGTTCCAGTCGTTCCACGCAGAAAGGTCGTAGCTGTCGTAGCGGCATCGGCGCATGACGCAGTGGTCAGCCGCCACTACCCCCACGTACAGCGCCGACCAGTACGCGATCACGCTCACAAAGTCGTTGAGCGTCTCGAGGATGGTCTGCTTGTGCGACACGACAATGGCCAGCGGGAGGAAAATGGCCAGTGCCACGATGGAGAAGATAAAGCGTGGGAATACCGTGAGGAATGGAAGCATTGTCTGGCAGTTGATCCCGAACGAGTAGATGGAGGTCATGATGTTTCCCATAGCCGAGAGCGACAGCAGCACGGTGAGGAACTTGCCAAAGTTGCCCGTGCGGCCGGCGAGAATTAACACAAACAGCGGCCCGGGTGCATTGCTTTCGTCCATCTCCTGCATTGCGTGGTGCCACGAGGGGATGTGCTGCGCCGAGCTCGCAAACGCCGCGCCGAGCATCATGAGCGGCGTCACCGAGAGCGTAAAGGCCAGGTATACGGGAATGAAGAGCTTCTTGGGATCAATGTCCCGGTACATGTACAGGCTCACGTCTGACGCGGCGCCGGCCCAGGACAGCTGGAAGCCCGCAATGGTGCAGCCCATCGCAAGCACCGCCCTCGCGCTTGTCTTGGGCTCGTCCGCGTCCCGGTGCAGGCCGTTCGCGCCCGTGCCGGCAAACGCAGTGAGCAAAATGAAGCAGATCAGCGTGGGGAACCAGATGAACGACTCGATAAAGTGCAGCACCCGGTACCCACAGAATGACACGGCGAATGACAGCACGGCAATGATCACGATGCCGACCGTGGGTGACAGGGACCCGTTCGACGAGACCGCGGTGAGCGTGGTGCCGCCGAGGATCGAGTTGATGATGCAGTACGCGATGAGCGATGCGGCACACAGCAACGCCACAACGCTCGCACCAAAGTAGCCAAACGAGTACCGCGACTGCACGATTTGGCGCAGGCCAAACTTGGGGCCGAACGTGACAAAGTACGCCGGTGCGATGCTGCACGCGAGCACAAACGCCAGAATGGTCCAGAGCGACGCCATCAGGCTGAGCCCCATCGAAGGCGCCAGCATGCCCGTCGAGAACGTGAGCACGTTCACATTCGCACTGAACCACAGCGCTGCCACCGAGAGGTAGTTCGTTTGCACCTGATCCTCCGGTTGCACAGGCTCAATACTGGTCCACTCAAACAGGGCGAACCTGGCCCACTTAGATTTGTCCGCAAACCGGCGGGGGTTCACGGGCGCCGAGGTACGTGGAACGACGCCGTCATGCTTCCCCGAGATCGACGAATCGCGCGAATCCGACCCGGACACGCCCTTCTCGGAGCCGTAGCTCGCCGGTGAGGCGCGCTTCGCCTCCTCCATACTATTGCGGAGCGCCATCCCGAACCTGCACGGACCTGTAAGGAACCGACCGTCACGTGCCGTGAAAATTTTGTGGCGCACCCGGAGACATCGACAAAGGCGCAGAGGGGAAAATCTACGAGATCCGTCTATTGGGCCTCCTGGCCGCCCGGGCCGTTTTCGATGGCCTCAGGCCGCGAGGCATTGTGCTGCTCGAGCAGCTTATCGAACACGGCATCGCGGCCCACGTCCTGGCCGGACTGGATGGCACGGTTGAACACGTGGAGCACAGCGTCCACGTCCTCCATGGTCTGGTCCTTGATGTCGGCCATGACCTTGATCCGGTTGGTCGCCGCCTTGATCTGCTCGTCGGTGAGGTCCAGGCCGATCTGCTGCGCACGGCTCTTGACCGCATTCCAGCCGGTGAGACGGTGGCCGATCGAGACGTAGCGGCTCATGCCAAAGTCCTCAGGCTTGAGGATTTCGTAGGTGCTCGGGTTCGCCAGGATCGCCTTGGCGTGGATACCGGCCTTGTGGGTAAAGGCGCAGTAGCCCGTAACAAAGTTGTTGAAGGGGATCTGCACCTGCACGGCGTCCGCAACGAGGTTCTCCACCTCACGCAGCGCCTTGAGGTTGTACTTGCCCATCACGTAGTCGCGGTCAGCGGCGTACATGCGCGCGATGAACCCGCCGAGGCTCGGGATACCGTTGCGCTCACCGATACCCAGCACCGAGGTGTCGATGTGCGTGGCACCGGCCTCGAGCGCCGTGTAGGCGTTCGCAATGGCACAGCCCGTGTCGTTGTGGAAGTGGCACTCAATGTCGCAGCCAACCACACCACGCAGCGTACGCACAAGGTCGTACACCTGGCGGGGGTTCGCAACACCGACCGTGTCGGCAATACCAACACGGTTCACGCCCACCTTGTCGACCACCTGGTAGATGCTCAGCAGGTCCACCAGGTCCGAGCGGAACGAGTCCTCGGTGGAGAAGCGGATCTCAATACCCTTGCTCTTGACGAAGTTGATCACCTCGACCGCAGACTTGGTGATGTAGGTCATGTCCTTGCCGTGCGAGTACTCGCGCAGGAACTTGGACGTGCCCATGACCACATCCACACCGTCCACACCGGTCTCGACCGCGATCCGCGCGTCGTCCATGTGGCACCGGATATGGGTGATCACCTTGGTCTTGAGGCCGAGCTTGCAGATCGCCTCGCAGTCCTTGCGGCTCTGCTCCGAGGCCGCCGGCGAGGTAAGCTCGATGCAGTCCACACCAAACTTGTCAAGCGCCTTGGCTATCCGGATCTTGGTCTCCGTGTCGAAGAAGGCGTTCGCGAACTGCTCGCCCTCACGCAGCGTCGACTCGATGATTTTAAAGTTCGACACGTTGCTGAGGAAGTCACTGTACCGCGAAGCGCCGAACGGCTGGACACCCTTGAGCGCAGGGTTCTCATCACGCGTGCGGCCGTTCTCCACGCCGACCTGCAGCTCCTTGGAGTCCTTAGCCGACTCCTCACCGTTCACCCTCGGGATCTTGTTGGGACGAGTTTCGCTTTCACTCATGGTTGTGGTGGGCGACTTCAGGCGGGGAGGCTAAACTTTAGTAGCTCTTCTTCTTGTCATGTCTTTTCCCGCCTACTAGGCTGCTCGCTCGGTCAGCATCCGGCTTCCCTGCGGATGACTCGATGTCACGTGACTCGACGGGCGCCGCCAGGCACCGGCTCGGGTGCCCGCAGCCTGCCGAGTGGGCAGACGAGCGTATAGCGCGCCAAGTACGCCACGTTGCTGCGCATTTGTACATGGCAGGTATGGCCGCGTGCATGGCTTTGCATACATCCACCTCGTAGCGGTTATGACGTGCTCTCGGCTCTGCACGAGCAGCCGCACAAAAAAGCGTATTGCTTACGGACCGTGTTACGTTGCCGTGAGCAGACGGGCTATGTAGATAAGCATCGTGATCGCGGGATGTAGGAGGCTCGCCCTTTAGGCTGCCTCGAGCGTATTCCCATCGAGATGATGCGATACGGACAGCGGTACAGGACAGCATCCTAGGGAAACCCGGCGAGCATTATCCAGCCGCGGCTTTAAGCATCCTCGCCCTGCTCCTCAGCGGCGGGCTCCGTCTTGTACATAAGAGACTCGTTCTTGGTCTTGCCGCGCAGGTCCCACCGGTACTGCCAGGGTTAGTGACGCGGACGGAAACTCGCCGAGTCGCGACTTACGTTGGTGTTGGCAAACACCGCGTACGTGATCGTCGGGACGGCCAGAGCCCAGATCAGGATCGGGCCCGTGTTGCGACGCGTCCAGCGGAAGCGAGTGTACATGGTGTTGTGCTGAAGTGCGTTAGTGCCGTCCTAACCGATGTGCACGGGCCGTACCATTGCCTGCCACCGCTCGATGGCGGGGTCAGTCTTGATAGAACCTGGAGCACGTGTCAGTACGCCAAGCTGTATGCCATGCTTCTGGGTACGTACGGTAGTGTCCAGCGGCCATGGTGAAAACTACGCCAACGGGCCACGTTATGGTGAAACAAACGTTAGCGACGAACTGGCGCTCGGTGGGCCGCGCGGTGGTGCGTATCCCAAAAATGGGAATCCCGCCGCCAGGAAATTTCGGCGCCTCGCACTGTGAGCACGGCCGTTAACGATGAGTTATCGGCGCGGCGAGGACGCTAGAGCCGATCGTGGCCCCCGCGGCGCGCAGCGCCGCGACTGGGACGAAGGACCACGTAGGGACCACGGGGGCGATCGTGGGGCCGATGGTTACCGGCAGGACGGGCGGAACGGCGACCGGTACGATGACCGCTATGGCGGGCGAGGCCGCTCTAGTGGCTGGCGCGGCGGGCGCGATCGGTACGAGGGCCGTCCCGCGGGGCGCTACCACTACGAAGATCGGCCATGGCAGCGTAGCGACTACGAGTACCGCCGGGGACAGCGGGAGAGCGACCGCGAACCGCACTGGCGCCGGCCGCCGCCGCCCAGAGAAGACTATGACAGGTCAGACGCAGACGACATTCGACGCAGGCGGCGTGAGAGCAGCCCCGAGCGTGGCCCTCGCCGATACGAGCAAAAAGAGCCTGCGCGTGCGCCGCCGAAGGATGATACCCAGAGCGAGCCGGAAAAGGCCGCGGCACCGACAGGTGATCCCGAGGACGAAGAGGCCCAGATGGCTGCCATGATGGGCTTTGGTAACTTTGGTTCCAGCAAGGTGCGTTGCACCCGTCTCTGTTCACCTCTCTTACTCGTACAGGGCAAGCCAGTGGAGAACAATGCCACAGGATACGCCGAGGTGCGCAAGGAACGCACCTGGCGCCAATACATGAACCGGTACGTGGCTGCGGCGCTTAGGCATCGTAAACTTACGGAAACAGCAAGGGTGGATTTAACCGCCCACTAGACAAGATTTAAGCGGCGGCGCGGCGCACCGTAATGGTCCATTAGACATGATACAACGAGCGTAGCTATGACTGTTCGTGATCCCGTACCAGAGTGCGGTCGAGCTGCTGCGTGACGGCATCCACATTAGGGTGTCCATTCGACGACGGGTGCTCGTCTACGTCCGATTTGAGCGTTGAAGATATGGGGTCACTGGGACTTGCTTGGGACGTACTACTGCCCGCAGCGCCCGCCGATACTTTTACGGGCTCCAGGATCGAGCCATCGCCGTGAGCCCAGCCCGGAGCGAGCCGGCGGAAGCGCTCCTGCTCCTCTCGCTCCTTTCTCTCCTTGCGCATACGAAGAAAGTTGGCATGGCGCTCGTGCAGTGCATGGACCGAGTCACTGGTAAGCAGCGTGTGTGGCGAGGTGACGAGCTCCTCGACCGAAAATGGGTATACAAAGTATGCATCAATGTTGTCGGGCAGCGGGTGCAGGTCGTCTGGGCGAGCCACTGGCCGCGGAGCCAGAGACTCAGGGGCCTGGACTAGTGATACGTGCGAGAGGCACGCACGCTGCGCCGGCGGACCGTTAAGGTTCATTAGATACCACCGTGTGGAGTGTGTCAGGAGTGACCTAAGCCGGTGGGTGGAGGCTCCCCCAGGCACAATTTGGACATTTGTTGCTCCGCCATTTTTTTTTCCGTCTAGACGCTTGCATCGCCACCGGCAGCCGGAACAGCGTGCGTGCTGGTGGATGCTTGTGAGCGGGCCGCAAAAGCACTGGACAGGACTGTTTGCACGGATCTGGCGTGGCATGCCCGGCGTTACTGAATATGGGCGAGAAGCGAGTCCTACAGTGAAGCGCATGCGGCTGGACGAGGCGCCGGCGCCGGCGGCGCCACAGCCCGGCGCTCCGGCGGTGCAGCCGGCGGAAGCACCGTCGGCGGCGCCGTTCGCAGCAGAGGCGCCGAAGCTGCCGATGCCGCCGCCGCAAGACCCACGCATGCCCAACTTTAGGCACGGCGTGTTCCTCGCACCGATGGTGCGGATTGGCTCACTTCCGACGCGGCTGCTCGCACTCGAGTACGGCGCGGACCTGGTCTGGGGCCCCGAGGTGGTGGACCGGGCGATCCTGGGGACCGAGCGTGTGGTGCGCCCCGAGACAGGGCTCGTCGAGTATCTGAAAGACGGGCGGCAAATATTCTCGTGCCACCCTGTGGAGCGGCGGCACCTCATCTACCAGCTGGGCTCGGGCACGCCCGAGCTCGCCGAGGAGGCGGTCGCACACGTCACAGCGCACGGCGACGTGGCGGGCGTGGACCTGAACTGCGGGTGCCCCAAGCCGTTTTCGACGCTTGGCGGCATGGGCTCGAATCTGCTGACCGCGCCGGACACGCTCTGCGCGATCCTCGAGGCGATGCGGCGCGCTGCGCCGCCGCACGTGAGTGTGACGGCGAAGATCCGCCTGCTGCCGACGCAGGCCGACACGCTTGCGCTCGTCGAGCGGATTGTGCGGACCCGCACGATCCGGGCGCTGACGGTGCACTGCCGCACAAAAGACATGCGGCCGCGGGAGCCGGCGCTGCTAGAGCGGCTCCGCGAGATTGTGGAGCATGTGACGGCGGTGGCGCAGGAGACGGGGCAGGACGTGCCTGTGGTGTGCAACGGGGACTGCTTCGGGCACATGGACGTGGCGCGGATCCGGGAGCTGACGGGCGTCACGAGCGTGATGATCGCCCGCGGCGCCGAGGCGAATCCGTCGTGCTTCCGCGAGGTGCGTGACTGCGTCGCCACGGGCGTGGCGCCCAAGTGGCTCCGGTACGCGGTCTGGTTCGACAACCCGTTCGGCAACACCAAGTACTGTATCGTACAGCTGGCATTCACCCCGTCTGCGGGCCTCGGGAGCTCGGAGCGCGTCTCGAGCCTGCCCAAGCGCGCACTCGTCGAGATGCGCACGGCGCTGAGCCAGTGCAAGAGCAACGAGGAACTGTGCCGGGCGCTGCGGCTCGAGTGGCCGCTGCCGCTGGACAATGTGCTCGGCGACGTGCGTGCGGCGCTCGAGCAGCGCGGCGCGCAGGACGGCGGCGCGCAGGACGGCGGCGCGCAGGACGGCGGCGCGCAGCTCGGGCGCGGTGCGCAGGACGGCGGCGCGGCGGTCGACGCCGGCCCGGCGCCGGTTTAGCCGCAGCTCGCCGCTGCACGCTTATAGAAAGGCAGCACGCCACCGGCGGAGCGGTGGCATTTGTGTAATAATTTATGATGAGCATGCGACAGCGCGAGCGACGCCTTGGCACGAACACCTACTTCGATGACGTCTGCACAGGCGGGCCCCAGTGGCGGAGCCAAGGTGGCGTCGTACCACGCGCCGCCCGAGGTGTCGCCGCTCAGCGGCGCGACGATCCATGAGCTGCGGTGCCTCAAGACGCGGATCCAGCTCGGGTACCACCTGGTGCCGCACATGGCGCAGACGCTGCTGGCGGAGCTGCCGTCGAGCACCTATGTGCTGATCACGGACGCGAACCTGGCACGGCTGGGCGCGATCGACAAGTTCCAGCGCGCACTGCTGGACGCCGGGATGGACACCGGCGCCACGCGGTTCCTCTCCTACGCGGTGCCCGCCGGGGAGCAGAGCAAGAGCCGGGAGGGCAAGGCTGCGATCGAGGACTGGATGCTCTCGGAGCGGGTGACGCGCGACACGGTGGTGATCGCGGTCGGCGGCGGCGTGGTGGGCGACCTCGTGGGCTTTGTGGCCGCGACGTTCATGCGCGGGCTGCGCCTCGTGCAGGTGCCGACCACGCTGCTGGCCATGGTGGACTCTGCGATTGGCGGGAAGACGGCGATCGACCACCCCCAGGGCAAGAACCTGCTGGGCGCGTTCCACCAGCCCGAGTTCGTGTTTGTGGACGCCGCGTGGCTCGGCACGCTCCCGCCGCGCGAGCTGAGCAACGGCATGGCCGAGGTGGTCAAGACGGCCGCGATCTGGGACGCGGCCGACTTTGCCAAGCTCGAGTCCGAGGCCGAGGCGATCTGGGCCGCCGGCCGCGGCGAGGAGACGGTGCGCAGCGGCGCCGAGGACGCGGGGCGCACGCTCGAGACGCGGTCCACGGCACAGACGCTCCTGCTCGACGTGATCCGCGGGAGCATCGGCGTCAAGGCGCAGATCGTGAACCTGGACGAGCGCGAGACGGGCCTGCGCAACCTGGTCAACTTTGGGCACTCGATCGGCCACGCGATCGAGGCCGTGCTCACCCCCGGCGTGCTGCACGGCGAGTGCGTGGCGATCGGCATGGTGCTCGAGGCGGAGCTTGCCCGGCAGATGCACGCGCTCCCGCAGGTGGCCATCAGCCGGCTCGTGTGCTGCCTGCGCAACTATGCGCTGCCCGTGTCGCTGAGCGACGCGCGCATCACGGCGCAGCCCGCGGCGGCGCAGCTCACCACCGCCCGCTTGCTCGACATCATGCGGGTGGACAAAAAGAACGCCGGGACGCAGAAGCGCGTGGTGCTGCTCAAGCGCATCGGCGCCACGGTCGAGGAGCGCGCGAGCACGGTGCCCGACGCGCTGATCGAGCGCGTCCTGGCGCCCGCCGTGCTGGTGCGCCCGGCGCTGCCCGTGCCCGTGCGGGAGCGCACGAGCATCACGCCGCCCGGGTCCAAGAGCGTGTCGAACCGGGCGCTGCTGCTCGCCGCGCTGAGCAGCGGCAGCTGCCGGCTGCGCAACCTGCTCCACTCGGACGACACGCAGGTGATGCTCGCTGCGCTGCGCGAGCTGCGCGTGGCCGAGTTCGCCTACGAGGACGGCGGCGAGACGCTCGTGGTGCACGGCCACGGCGGGCGCGTGCTGCACCCCAAGGGCAGTGCGCCCGTGTACCTGCAGAACGCCGGGACTGCAGCGCGGTTTGTCACCAGCGTGTGCGCCCTGCTGCGGCAGCCCGAGACGCCCGAGGCGGCGCCGATCCACCTCACCGGGAACCAGCGCATGCAGCAGCGGCCGATCGGGCCGCTGGTCGACGCGCTGCGCGCGAACGGCACGCACGTCGAGTACACGCGCAACGCGGGGTGCCTCCCGCTGGCGATCTACGGGTCAAACGAGGGGCTGCGTGGCGGGCGCATGGAGCTCGCGGCGAGCGTCTCGTCGCAGTACGTCTCGTCGATCCTGCTCTGTGCGCCGTACGCCGCGCAGGAGGTGACGCTCGAGCTGGTCGGCGGGCACGTCGTGTCGCAGCCGTACATCGACATGACGGTCGCCATGATGCGCTCCTTTGGCGTGCACGTGGAGCGGCTCCGGGCGGCGGACGGCTCGCTGCGTGACGCGTACCGGATCCCGCGCGGCGCCTACCGTGCGCCGGCGCACTACGAGGTGGAGAGCGACGCGAGCAGCGCCACGTACCCGCTGGCGCTCGCCGCGATCACCGGGACGCAGTGCACGGTGCATGCGATCGGCAGCGAGAGCCTGCAGGGCGACGCGCGCTTCGCCCGCGAGGTGCTCGCCCCGATGGGCTGCGTGGTGGAGCAGAGCGCGGCGAGCACCACGGTGGCCGGCCCGCCGCCGGGCGCGCTGCGGCAGCTGGGCACGATCGACATGGAGAGCATGACGGACGCGTTCCTCACGGCGGCCGTGCTGCTCGCCGTCGCGACGCACGGCGAGCACCGCTCCACGCGGATCACCGGGATCGCGAACCAGCGGGTGAAGGAGTGCAACCGGATCGCCGCGGTGATCGCCGAGCTCGCGCGCTTCGGTGTGCGGGCCGTGGAGCACGACGACGGGCTGGAGGTGTTCCCCGTGGCGCCCGCGCAGCTGCGTGCGGGCGCCGGCGGCGAGCCCGTGCACTGCTACGACGACCACCGCGTGGCGATGGCGTTCAGCGTGCTGGCCGCGGCGACGCCGCCGCCGGGCACCCTGCTGCTCGAGAAGCGGTGCGTGGAGAAGACCTGGCCGGCGTGGTGGGACGACCTCGAGACGCGGCTCGGCGTGAGCCTCGCCGGGGCGCACCTCGACGCGCCGCTCGTGCCGCAGCCGTCGCCCGCGGCCACGCCGAGCACCGAGTGCGGCGCCGGCCACGCGCCGCTGGTGCCCGGGGCGCCCGCGCTCACCCCGGCGCGGTACGCGGCGGACGCGTCGATCGTGTGCATCGGGATGCGCGCCTCGGGCAAGACGCTGCTCGGCCAGCGGCTCGCCGCGCGCCTCTCGCGGCGGTTCCTCGACGCGGACGCGGTGCTGGAGCAGCGCTTCCCGATCGGCGAGTTTGTGCGGGAGCACGGCTGGGCGCGCTTCCGCGAGGAGGAGACGCGCCTGCTGCGGCAGCTGCTCGCCGAGGCGCGCACCGGGTACGTGGTCGCGCTGGGCGGCGGCGTGATCGAGACGGAGGCGTGCCGGGAGCTGCTCACGGACTACGCGCGGCGGCTCGGGCCCGTGGTGCACATTGTGCGGGACGAGGCGGCGATCGCCGCGTTCCTCGAGACGAGCGACCGCCCCGCGTACGGCGAGCCGCTCGCCGAGGTGCTCGCCCGGCGCGCGCCGCACTACCACGCCTGCTCCAGCTGCGAGGCGCTCAGCGGCGCCACGGCCGAGGTGGACGCGGACGTGCGGGCGCTGGCCCGCGCGCTGCGCACGCCGCTCGGCGCGGCGCCCGCGGTGCCGATGCCGCGGTCCTACTTCCTCTCGCTGACCTTCCCCGAGGTGCGCGAGGCGCTCGGCGCGCTGCGCGAGGCGAGCATCGGGGCGGACGTGCTGGAGCTGCGGGTGGACCTGCTGTGCGGCACGCTGCCGACCGGCGCCGTGCTGCCGCCCGCGGCGCTCGCCCGCGTCCGGGAGCAGGTGGCCGTGCTGCGGGCGCACAGCGAGCTGCCGCTGCTCTTCACGGTGCGCAGCGCCTCGCAGGGCGGGCGCTTCCCCGACGAGGCGCACGACGCGTACTTTGCGCTCGTGGAGCTCGCGCTGCGGGTCGGGTGCGAGTACGTGGACGTGGAGCTGCAGCGCCCCGCGGCGCGGCTCGCCGCGGTCGCCGCGGCGCGGGGGCACACCCGGCTGCTGGTCTCGGTGCACGACACCACGGGCTCGCTGCGCTGGGACGCGCCCGAGACGCGCGCGCTGTACGAGCGCGGCGCGGCGCTCGGCGACGTGGTCAAGATCGTGGGCGTGGCGCGCACGATGCAGGACAACCTGGCGCTCGAGGCGTTCCGGGCGAGCGTGGCGGGCGGCGCGCCGCTCATCGCGCTCAACATGGGCGCCGTGGGGCAGCTGAGCCGTGTGCTGAACGACACGCTCACGCCCGTGACGCACCCTGCGCTGCCCGCGCGCGCGGCGCCCGGCCAGCTGAGCGTGCGCGAGATCCACACCGCCCGGCACCTGCTCGGCCTGCTCCCGGCGCGCCGGTTCGTGCTGCTCGGCTCGCCGATCGCGCACTCGCTCAGCCCGCTGCTGCACAACACCGGGTTCGAGCTGCTGGGCCTGCCGCACGTCTACGAGCGGCACGAGTGCGAGGAGCTCGGCGACGCCGAGGTGGCCCTGCTGCGCTCGCCCGAGTTCGGCGGCGCCAGCGTCACGATCCCGCACAAGCTGCGGATCATGCAGCTGCTGGACGACGTGGCGCCGGACGCGCAGGTGATCGGCGCGGTGAACACGGTGGTGCCGAGCCGCGCCGAGGCCGCCGAGAGCGTGCGGCTCACCGGGCACAACACCGACTGGCTCGCGATCCACGCGCTCGCCGCCGAGGCGCTCGGCGGCGTGCCGCCCACCACGGCCCTGGTGATCGGCGCCGGCGGCTCCGCACGCGCGGCGATCTACGCCATGCACCGCCTCGGCGCGCAGCGGATCCTGCTGTTCAACCGCACGCATGAGCGCGCCGAGGCGCTCGCCGCCGACGTGCCCGCCGAGTGGCACGTGCAGCCCGTGCGCACCCTCGAGGAGGCCGCCGCGCTCGCGCCCGCGGCGATCGTGAGCAACGTGCCCGCCGCGGGCACCGCCATTGCGCCGGGCACCCCCGAGGCGGGGGTCGTGCTGCCCGCGGACCTGCTGCGCCACGTGCCCGGCGGCGGCGTGGCGATCGACATGGCGTACAAGCCGGAGCACACCCCGCTGCTCGAGCTCGTGCACCGCGCGACGCAGCAGGACACGGCGCACGGCGCCCCCGCCCGCTGGAAGGGCGTCCCGGGGCTCGCCATCCTGCTCGCCCAGGGCTTTGCCCAGTTCCGCCTCTGGACCGGGCTCGCGCCGCCGCGCGAGGCAATTGCCGATCGCGCCTGGGCCGCATACCGTGCGCAGGCGTGATGTGGAGGTCCGTAGCCGGCCACGTGGCCGCGTCCCGTAGCGCGCCGCGCAGCGGTGGCAAACCCTCGACGAGACACACGGGAGTGTGCGTGGCAGATGTGGCTCGCTCCGTGTGCGCGTGCTGTGGTGCGCAGTGCGCCAGCGTGCGCTGGTGTGACCCGCGTGGGCTGCGCGCGTGGGGCCGTGGCCAGCGTCCCGGCGCTCGCCGCCCCGCTGCGCGGCGCGGCGCCCGCGGCTGGCATGCTCCGCTTCTTCCCCCCCGCGTGCGGCGCGGTGCGGCTGCAGAGCTCTGTGCCGCGTGCGCCGGAGCCGGCGGCCGAGCGCGGCGCCGACAAGGCGGCCAGCGCGCCGCGCAGCGGCGCGCCGGCGCAGCCGGGCGCGGAGCAAAAGCCGGCGCGGCCGATCCTCTCGCGCATCGTCTCGACGCTGCGGGACATGGCTGCCGCGCGGCGCGGCGACGGCGGCGCCAACTTCCCGCCGCTGCGCCGGCTGTACGGGCTCGTGATGCCCGAGCGGCGCAACCTGCTGCTCGCGTTTGGTCTTCTGTTCGTCGCCTCGGGCGTGTCGCTGAGCGTGCCGTTCATGATCGGCAAGCTGGTCGATTTCTTCTCGCGGGACGACGCGCGCCTGCCGCTCAACCTCGGGATGGGCAGCGTCGCCCTGCTGCTGCTCGGCGTGTTCGCCATGGGCGCCATGGCCCGCGCCACGTCCAACATCATCCTCGAGATGGCTGGCGTGCGTGTGATCCAGCGGGTGCGTGAGCGTGCGTTCGGCAGCGCGGTGCGGCAGGACGTGGCGTACGCGGACCGCGGTGTGGGTGACACGGTGAGCCGGATCAACATGGACTGCAATATCCTCGGCGACGCGCTCACCTCGGACGTCGCCGACGGCCTGCGGTCCGCGCTCACCGTGGTGGCTGCCACCGGCGCCATGCTCTACATCTCGACCAAGCTGACGCTGGTAATGATGTGCGTGGTGCCGCCCGCGGCGCTCGGCGCCGCGGTGTACGGCCGCTTCCTGCGCAACCTCACGAACCGCACCCAGGAGGCGGTCGGCGAGATGACCCGCTTTGCCGAGGAGCGGCTCAGCCCGCCCGCGTTCCGCACCATCACGGCGTTCAACACACAGGCGCGCGAGATGCGCCAGTTCGACTCGCGCGTCGGCCACATTGTCGACCTGCAGACCAAGGAGGCCTATGCAGGCGGCATCTTCCACTCGGGCATGGGCTTCGTGGGCAACTGCGCCATCATCACCCTGCTGACCTACGGCGGGCACCTGGTGAGCATCGGGCAGCTCACCGTCGGCGACCTCACGAGTCTGCTCATGTACACGGCGTACCTGGGCGGCGGCCTGATGCTCATGACTTCGTTCTTTACCAGTGTGATGAAGGGCGTCGGCGCCGGCGCTCGTGTGTTCGACCTGCTCGACCGGGTGCCCAGCATCCGGCTGGGCGTCGGCCGCACGCTCGACCGCAGCGCCGTGTCCCACCGCGGCGCGCACATCCAGTACCGCGACGTGCAGTTCGCCTATCCGACCCGCCCGGACCAGCGCGTGCTGGACGGGGTGAACATCGACATCCCGCCGGGCTCCGCGGTGGCCCTCGTGGGCGGCTCTGGCGCGGGCAAGTCGTCTGTGCACGCGCTCCTGCTGCGCTACTACGAGCCGCAGTCGGGCAAGATCCTGTTCAACGGGCAGGACATCTCCCAGTTCACCCCCGAGTCGCTCCGCGAGGTGATGGGCGTCGTGGCGCAGGAGCCCACCCTGTTCCCCGGCACCATCGCCGAGAACATCGCCTACGGCACGCCGGGCGCCACGCGGGAGCAGGTGGAGCACGCCGCCGAGGCGGCCAACTGCACCGACTTTATCCGCACCTTGCCCGCGGGCTTCGACACCCACATCGGGCCCCGCGAGCTGAGTGGCGGGCAGCGCCAGCGGATCGCGATTGCCCGCGCCCTCGTGCGGGAGCCGAGTGTGCTGATGCTCGACGAGGCCACCAGTGCACTGGACTCGGCCTCCGAGCTCCTGGTGAACCAGGCGGTGAGCCGCATCATCCAGGACGGCAACGTGACCGTCTGGATTGTCGCACACCGGCTCAGCACCATCCGCACCGCCAACAAGATCCTACTCCTGCACGACGGGCGCATCGTCGAGGCGGGCACGTTCGAGCAGCTCGACCGCCCCGGCTCTCGCTTCCGCAAGCTCATGTCTTCGCAGCTGGCGCAGACCGTGGAGGACACGCCCGAGGGCGCTGAGCCGGTGGGTGCGCCCGCGAGTGAGCAGCGCGGCTGACCGGCAGGTGAGTGAAGCGAGCAGCGCAAGCGGGCAGCGCGGCCTGCACACTGCGGCCGGGCCGCACGGCGCACAGCGCGCCGCACCGCGCCGCACGCCGCTGCAGCCGCCGCGCCGCACGCTGTACGCACCGGTGCGCGGCGCCCGGCGCTCACTGCACACCTCGGCACATGCCGCGCGGCGCTTTGTGCCGGCAGAAGCTACCTGGAGCGTCAACAAGGTGCTTGCGGACGCTATGCATCAGGACGGTGGCACGAGTGCCCTACTGAACGACGCGCAGCTCAAGCGCCTCTTCCGCCTCGCCGCGCTGCACCCGCCGCAGGACGCCAAGGACTGGGCGCAGCTGCGCGACGGGCTGGAGCCGCTCGTGCGCCTCATCGAAAGCGTGCACCACGCCAAGGTGCCGCCGCATGCGCCGCTCCACGCACGGCGCGGCGCCTCGCCGCACCTGCATGCGGTCAGCACGCAGGACGGCACCGCGCCGCTCGCTCGCGACACGTTGCTCGGTGCCGCACCGCGCCGCACGCATGCGGGCTTCTTTGTCGCCCCGTAGGCACCAGCCACAGGAACAACCTCCACCCAGCGGGGTCAACCCTTGTGCAGAAAACGCACAGCACCGTGCATAGGCAGGCACCGGCCAGAAGAGCCTCCTCTGCCCGGGGGTCACCGCTTGTGCAGGAAGCGCACAGCATTGTTACTGCGTGCATAGTCCACACCTGTCCAAAGCGTCGTGAAAGCCACAATGCCCATCAGGGTATTCACTGCGGCGGTCGAGTGCGGATGCGTCTGGATGCCCTCTGGGAGCACGGGGTACAGCGTGAGCGTGCCGACCAGGAGCAGCTGCAGGAACGTGTTAAACTTGCTGATCCGGGTCGGCGCCACGATCACCGTGGGTAGCCGCGGGTCAAAGTAGCGCGAAAAGGTGCGTGGTGGCGGGAGCGAACGCCACCGGATTATAAATGCCTTGCCGACGAGGAATGCGTCCCGCCCGAGGATGAGCGCCGCGAGCGGCAGCGGCATCTGCCCGCCTGCCGCAAGCGCAATCACCATGGTGGTCATCAGCACCTTGTCCGCGGCCGGGTCCGCCACGCTGCCGAACACGGTCTTGCTCTGGTAGTGCCGGGCGATCCAGCCGTCCAGCAGGTCGGAAAACCCCGCGATGCCGAGCAGACCGAGCCCAAGGTACGTGTGGTGCGTCGCGACCGCCCAGCCGATCGCAGGGCTCAGGCAGATGCGCCCGATCGTCAGCATGTTGGGCAGCGTGCACACGTCCTCGACCACCGCGGCCGCCTTAGGCTCCAGCCGCTCCTTGATGGCATCCTTGGCCATGCGCGCGGGGCGCAGCGGCCGCCGCATGCGGCCGTGCGCCCGGGGTATCCCGCCGTCCGCGTGTGACGCCGGCGTTCCGTGCCTCTGCGCGTGCGGCTTGCCTGCGTGCGCATGGCCGCGCTCGCCACCGTCCGGCCGCCCGGCTCGGCCGTGCAGCGCAGCGCACAGCAGGGTCACGCCTCCGGGCGAGCACCGCCGCACCGCCGGCATGCGCACCGCGGCGGTGCGCAGGAGCGGTGGCATCGGGGCCAAGCGTACCCGCGGCGCACTGCACGCCGCGTGCACGCCGTTCAGGCACACACGAAGCATGGTGCCGTTGGTGGCGTGGTCGGCCCTGCCGCGGCGGCGCACGGCTCAGCGATTAGTCATCACCGCCGCCGTCGCTTGCGCTTTCCTCAGCGAGCTGTTGATCGCTACGGGCAATGGTCGCGATGCCCATGCCGCACGCGGCGCGGTTCCAGCCCGTGATCTTCAGCGATGCCGGCACGAACATGTATCCGCTGTGCGACGCGCCCGAGGGCCCCACGCCCAAGGCGCTCCTGCCGGTGCTGAACCGCCCGATGATTGCCTATCCGCTGCAGTGGCTCGTCTCGGCCGGCTTCCGCAGCTGCCTGCTGGTGGCGCCCGTCGCGGAGCATGCGGCGCTCGCCGCAGCGCTGCGCACGCTGGAGCTTGCTCCGCCGAGCGTGCGCGATGCGGACGCGGGTGCGGACGCCGCAGGCGCCCCGGCAGCCGCCGCCGGCGGCCGTACCGGCGGGCGCAGCAACGTGCTGGTCAGCGTCGGCAACGCGCCCACGCCGCTCGCCGATGCGAGCAGCGCAGAGGCGCCCCTCATGTACATTGAGCTGCTGCCGTACGGCCCCGCGCCGGGCGACACGGTGCGCAGCATCCAGCACCCCAAGACGACCGTATCTCGGTCCCGGTGGAGCACGGCGCAGCTGCTCTACTGGCTCGCCGCGACGCACCGGCTCGAGGCAGACCCGCTCGTGGTGCCCGTGGACCTGATTGCACCACACCTGCCGCTCGCCTCGTTCCTCTCGACGCACCTCGCCACGATGCCCGAGCCGCCGTGTGTCTCGTGCCTCTTCTACGAGCGCGGTGCCGGCGAAGGCACCGGCAAGGAGCGCGAGCGCGACGGCCCGGCGAACCTGTTCACCGCGTACGGGCGGCTCCCGCTGCGTATCCAGGAGGGGCTCGGCGCCGCGCGAGGCTCCAACGGCAAGGAGAACGTGCCGGTGTACGCCCCGCTGCTGATCATGGACTCGGACGACGTCTCGGACAAGAACTCGTCGGACCTCGAGGTGCGCATGAGCATGCTTTGGAAGCATCCGTACGCACGGGTGAGCACCTCACTTCTCGACTCGCACGTGTACGCGATGCGGCTGGACCTGCTCCTGCCTCTGTTGGAGCAGCACCCGGAGCTTAACAGCATCTCGGAGCAGCTCGTGCCGTTCATCGTCAAGTGCTCCTGGCAGACCAAGCTGAGCGCCAAGGCCGGCTGGAGTCTTGAGCATCCTCACAGGCACGGCACGCCCGAGCAGCCGAACCGCACGCCGCACGCGGCGCCGCGGGATTCGACCTCCTCGGCATCGTCGTTCGTCCACCCGCGGTGCCAAATGGTGATTGCACGTCTGCAGTCAGAGCCGCGGCGCCCCCTGCCGCCCGACGCGGTGATCGAGTCGGAGCGTGGGCGCCTCTCGGTGCACGCCTCGGGCGAGGAACGCTTCATCGCCCGGGCCAACACGGTGCCAACCTATCTCGAGTGCAACCGCTATCTCCTGCGCCAGGGTGCTACCGGCTCGCTCCCTCAATACCCGCTGCCGCAGATCGCCGGGTGTGGCACCGTTCCCTTTGAGGCGCCGCCCGCGCCGCCCGCCGAGACGCCGGCGGCCGCCGCTGCTCCAGCAGCGAACGCGGCGGGCGGCGCGGCGACGGCCGCGGCGGCCGGCACCGCCGGCACCGCCGGCGAGACCGCGCCGCCACCGCCCATCCATCCGCGTGCAATGCTCTCTGCAGACTGCATCGTGGGCGCCGGCACCCAGATCGACGAGCGCACCACGATCAAACACTCGGCGATCGGGCGCAACTGCGTCATCGGGAAGGGCGCACGTGTGATGCTGTGTATCCTGATGGACGAGGTGCACGTGGGCGACAATGCCAAGCTGGAAAATTGCATTGTCGGGAAACACGCTCAGATTGGGGATCGGTGCCAGCTGCGCGAGTCTGACGTGGGGCCCTACTACGTACTAAACCGCGGCGCCGAGTCGAAGAACGAAAAGCTCGTGGCGTACGAAGACGAGTCGGACACCGAGGTGTAAAACCCGCATGGCCCGCGGTGGTGTACGCCAGCCTGATGATATCCACAGCGAGTAGAGCGAGCCTATATTTGGATTTCTCGGCATCACTTGGGACGCTCTCAGGGCTTGCGTGCAGAACACGGATCTCGGTTGCAGCTTATGCTCGGCAGCAAATAGACCAATCACAGCGGCACTGGCCCTTTTTGGGCATTTGGCAGGTCTCTCGGCTGCACGGCACGCAGACTCGTGTTCGGCCGAGGTCTCGGCCGACATATGCGGGTACGCGGTAGGCTCGCGTGGCTGAACCCAAAATCTCCCAAACTGCACCTGACCGCGCGTCACCTTATACGCCCGCCACTTTGTCAGGGGTCGTTCCCATTACACTAGCTCGTCCCACACCCCCGCAACCCTACCCCCCTTCTCATTCTTCCTTCTACTGGCGAGGTGTACGGTACGTCTGCCTCCCGCTTCTGGACGCCGGCTGACAGGAAGCTAGGCTCCTTGGCTATCTTGCCACTCCTTCGAGACGCGTGTAATTGGTGTGGTATTACGACTTTTCACACACCCGCACACACTCTCACACATCCACACACTCACAGACCGACCCTCCCTCCCCCGTCTGACCTCGGATGAGCGCCCTTCCCACTGGAACTAGCCCAGTGCCCGGGCCCATGCAGCAGTCGAACCCCGGTGCAGAGCTGTCTGCGGACGCGAGCGTGACCGAGCCGTCTACGGCCGCCTCGCCTGCACCGATGACCATGGCGCCGGAGTCTGTGCCTCTGGGGCAGGATCCACGCAGCGCTGCTGCGCTGACCCCAGAGACGCTGGCTTCCATGTCCAACCCGATGGTCCCACCCCACGTCCCAATGGCGGCTGCAGCCCCGCCGCAGCCCATGCTTCAACAGACTTCCTATACCCAGTCGGTGCCGGGCTCAATCGTCATGCGCGCACTCATCGTCACTGGAGATGCAAGTGTGATCATTGGCAAGCAGGGTCGTCACATTAACGAGATTCGCGAGATTAGTAACGCAAGGCTGAGCATCACCGAGAGCATCCCGTCCAATCCAGAGCGGATCCTCGCCGTGTCCGGCCCGCTGGATGCGGTGAGCAAGGCATTCGGGCTGATTGTGCGCCGTCTGAATGACGAGCCTCTCGACCAGCCGTCGCTCCCGGGCTCTCGTGCAGCCACCATTCGCTTCATCATGCCGCACGCACGCATGGGATCTGTGATCGGCAAGCAGGGCAGCAAGATCAAGGAGATCCAGGAGACCAGCGGCGCCCGTCTCAACGCGGGCGAGACCATGCTCCCGGGCTCCACGGAGCGCGTGCTGAGCATCACCGGTGTGGCTGACGCGGTTCACATCGCTGTGTACTACGTCGGCACCATCCTGCTGGAACACCAGGACCGGAATGCCAATAATCTTGCATACCGCCCCTCGGCTGTCCCACGCGGGATGGCTGCCGCGGGCTACAGCCCGGCCGCCGGTATGGGCACGCCCGCTGCGTACGGCTTTGCTGGCGGCGTCGGTGGTGTACACCCGGCCGCGCTTGCACCTGGCTCGCAAACACAGCAGATTTTCATCCCCAACGAGCTCGTGGGATGCATTATCGGCAAGGGTGGTCAGAAGATCAACGAGATCCGCCAGCTGAGCGCAAGCCATATCAAGATCATGGAGCGCGACGCAGGCATCGCCGCGGGGGGCTCCGGCTCGGAACGGCTTGTGACCATCACGGGGCCGCCGCCCAACATTCAGATGGCCGTCACCCTGCTGTACCAACGGCTTGAGCAGGAGAAGCTCCGCCTTGCACAGGCATCCGCAAGCGGCATGTAAAACAGTGTGGCATGCCTATTCGTGTTCGGTTTTCTACACACTCAAACATTCCTGGTACTGTCTCTGCATGTCCTCTAGATTAATAGCATTTTGATTTGGCTTTGTACTCTGCACGTAGTCGACACCACTAGCATCGAACAATGGTTTCCCTGTGCACGTGCCGTTTGGTTACGTCATCTCCCCGCGATCCCGTCTTCGTAGTGCATTAATCAGGTTAACAGCGACTGCGCATTGCGCACACCCTTACTACCATGGCTCTTACGTACGTCGTGCTTACTTTGGCCAAATTCAGGTACTAAACAGTGGACGATGATCTCTGGCGTTGCAGTGGCTCCGACGTTATCAAGTTCATCTGCGCGTTCTTCCTGCCGCCACTCGGTGTGTTTCTGGAGCGCGGTTGCCACTTCGACTTCTTGAGTACGTGTGACACGTTGAAAGCGGTAAATTTAACACCGTACCAGTCAACATTCTTTTGACCTGTCTTGGTTGGTTCCCCGTGTGTATCTCTTGCGTGGTTTTGAGCCGTCTTACTGACCTGGGTCTTTTTCTTTGGTATTCAGGGTATCATCCACGCTGTAAGTACATATGCCTTCCTTCTAGCAGTGCTGACAACACCAGGTGTATGTGCTACATGCTCCTACCGTCCGTCGCCGTAATACTGACGCTTTCTGTGCCTTTGGGCACGGTGTGTTTCCACAGCTACGTGATGTACGTGGACCATCCGTTCGCCACAATCCGATGACTAACCAGTTTGCAGCATGAAGTATTAATCTTAAGCCCCAAGCGAGCGAGAACTCGCAAGCGGTCCGTAGATGCTCTTACCGACTTTAGAACAAGAAGGTCAAAGGACACTAAAGCCTTCCTGCATACACCTGGGCTTAAGCTCGTTGTTGATCATCAGTGATCCGTGAATATTCATAAGCATTTCTACGTAAGTATAGCGTAACGACACGTATGTGTCTTTTCGCAAGGCGTAACTAGTACACCGCACCATGCGGTCGAAAGGGTAAACTTAATCCAAGTGTCTCAAAATAAAGCACTGGACGCATTTTAGATAGCGGCATCCACCCAAGGGAGCTTGCTGCTGCCGCTCGGGTACTTGAACTGCGACACGTAGGATTCAATAATGTCTGCAGCAGCCTTGGTGCCGCCGGCCTGGCGCGTCTTAACCTTCCAAGAAAGCGCGTTGCGCTGGAACTTGTGCCCCTCGTCCAGAACAATCTGGCTCAGCTTCTCGCTGATGTCCTTAGGGTCGAACTGCGGAGACTTGTCCGCCCAGAGACCCACACCCGAGTGCTTGATGAACGCGCCCACGTCGTGCGTGTCAACCCACTGGGTGATGCCGAATTGCGGGATACCGTAGTACATCGCCTCGTTGTACGAGTTGCCGCCACCGTGGTGAACACACACAGCAGTGGCCGGGTGCTCCAGGACGGTCTGGACACTCTCGAGCCAAGTCTCACGGCGGATAAAGTCGGGCAGGTGCGCCTCGTGCCTCGGAGGAATGGGCTGCACCTTGTAGGGCAGGTCCGGCACCTTCCAAAGCACCTGCACGTTAAGCACCTTCTCCCGCAGCTGCTTCAGAGCCTCAATCATGTTGTCGTAGTCCTCCCGGCGGTAGTAGAAAATGCTGCCCAGGTTGATGTACACCACAGGGCAACCGTTGTAGTACGCCTGGTTCAGCCATAGCTTCACAGGGTCCTGCACCTCACTAGCGTTGACCTGAATGGAGCTGAGCTCCTTTTCCAGGGGCATGTCGACCACTGTGGGGGTCGAGGCCGTGGAGAGCGGCGACATGTCCGCAGAGGTGATAGGCGTCATCGGAGCGCGGGGCGACAGCGCACGCGGCTTCTCCTTCGGCGGCAGGCACGGGCCAACGAAGAACACCGAGTTGTCGTACGCGTCGGCAGGGTAGTAGTCGGTGCCAGCCACGTTGAAAGTAATCGTGGCCACCTGCTGGGGAAGCATACCGGGAGTCGGGGTCATTAGCGAGTCACAGATAAGGTCCACCGGCTCCAGACCAAGCTCACGGCGGAAAGCACGGCGGGTACGCGGCCATGGGTTGAATAGCACAAACTTGAGCCACATGAAGATGAACACCAGGTTGTGCAGGAACACCAGGAGGCCACCGTGACCATCCCGGGCACCGCTCATGGGCATTGGCTTGTCGTAGAGCGAGAAGCTGTTCACCACGGCCGAAGAGGCACCGGGAGAAGTCTCGATGAAGGGGCGCTTGGTCAGGCGCGCACCGTCCACCGCGAATGGGCTGAAGTTGTCGACGATAAGCATGTCCGGGTCCATCTCCTCAACAATGTCACGAATATGGAAGACCACGTCACGGTAAACCGTCGACTTGGCAGGCACGAGCTCCATAAACGTGTGCACCCAGTCCCAGATCTGACCCGGCGGAGAACGCCCACGGGTGTGGAAACGCTCAGGGTCGCTAGAGGCCTCGTCGGTGTAGTCGTCAAGCGCCTGACCAGAGCCAAGCGAGTAGAACATGAGCGGATACTCGCCCCAGGTCTTGCGGCTGGGACGCAGATCAACTTGCTGGGGGTAGCCGAGCTTCGCCTGAAGCTTGGCGATCTTCTTCAGGATAGGGTCCGAAGAAGCCAGCACCACCTGGTGCCCGCGCAGGCACAGTTCGTGGCTGATGGCCAGCAGCGGGTTCACCTGGCCAGTGGCCGGGTTACTCACGATAAAGAACCTCATGGTAGAGTGAGACCAAGCAGACCTTTGGGTGTTCGCTAGTCCTTATCTTGCTATTTATGTATCTTGCGTCGCCACAAACGACTTGCCGAGAAAGACCAGTGATTTGGCTCAAAGACCTTCTGCACCTTTTCAGCCAATGAAAAAAGGTAGAACGAAACCTTAAAACGATTAGCCTGGCTGTGCGGAGAGTTGTCAGCGTGCCTGATTGCCCGGTGGTAGAGATACGCCATTGTGGTTGGCTGGTATGGTATTGGGTCCCTGTAAGTTGTGCACGGGTTCCAACATTTTTGTGTGATTGGATGGCGTGACAAGAGTCGCACCAAGATTTTCTTATCTGAATTACACGATTGGGTCGCTTCACGGCCATGCCACACCGGGCCCGGGCCCGAAGCGAGGATCCCCCTGATTAGCCACCATTAGATAATCACACACTTTACCGGGAATCACAGGGAGCCACACGACCGTGTTCGTGTCCGCGCACTTTTTCACGCGTCTAGCCACGTGGTTTCCCGGAGGCTGTGTCGTCAACACCTACTAGGCATATGCGCGCCTCCGTGGGCGCAGGAAAGCGTCCAGTGGCATCTGTGCGAATGTCAGCGTAGGTAATCACCCATCTACCGGGCCACGCCCAACAGCGAACCCGATTCTCCTCCCACACCATTATTTGCAAGATGAATGTTGTGGATGAAGTCAAGTCCACAATCATTGCCAGGCCGTACCTGCTCGTGGTCGGCGTCGCGGCGCTGCCCTTTGTGGTGGTGCTCACCTTCCTGGTGAACCAGCTCCTCGGCGCGCTGTACCGGATGACGATCGGCGAATGGTTCAGCAGCTGGAAGCACATCCCCAAGGTGACCACCACCGATCCGCTTGCCTTCTTCTTCGGTGACTTCCGCAAGATCAAGGCAGCGGCGCCTGGCCAGCAGCATGTCCAGTGGATGGACCAGCTTG
Organism: Malassezia slooffiae; assembly: GCA_010577765.1. Taxonomy (NCBI): domain Eukaryota; kingdom Fungi; phylum Basidiomycota; class Malasseziomycetes; order Malasseziales; family Malasseziaceae; genus Malassezia; species Malassezia slooffiae. The sequence continues at coordinate 1,277,515 of SBHY01000001.1, forward strand.
GCCCCGTGTACCGCTACCGTCACATGTTCTATGTGCAGCGTGTACTCCTTGCGGACCCCAAGGCCATGCTGCACGTGCTCAGCCCGGCCAAGGCGTACCAGTACCCCAAGCCGGAGTACACCAGTGCTTTCCTCACGGCTGTGCTCGGTGCAGGTCTGGTGTCTTCTGAGGGTGAGCAACACTCTCGCCAGCGCAAGATCATCGCCCCGGCCTTCTCGCCCAACGTGGTCAAGGAGGTCCAGCCGCTGGTGCACCACCACGCCAAGATCCTTGTTGAGAAGATGCAGTGGCTTGTGGATACCGAGATCAAGCGTCGTAATGGCGAACTCAAGGAGGAGATCGAGATCCCCGGCCAGACGGAGCCCGACCGCACCTACCCGCTCGCAGACCCGAAGAACTCGGCCATTGTTGACACGCTTTTCTGGCTGAGCCGTACTACGCTCGACATCATTGGTGAGATCGGCTTCAGCGCCGAGTTCGAGTCGATCCACCAGGGTAATGACCACCCGCTCGCGGCTGCCATGAACACGCTTATTGGTGCCGTTCTGGACATCGACCTGTCCCAGGCCATCCTGGCCATTCTCTCGGAGAAGCCTGGCCTCAAGTGGCTTCGTTACCTGCCGACCAGCCGCAACCGCAGGCTGCGGGAGTCGCAGCTGGTGGTCCAGAAGCACGCGCGCGAGATTGTCGACCGGACCAAGCGCGAGATCGCCAACGAGCTTGCTGGCGGCGTTGACAAGAACGTGTCCGCGGACCAGTTCGATGAGTGGGCGGGCAGCGACGTGCTCAAGCCCAAGTCGTTCATGTCTCGTATGATCCGTGCCAACATGGCGTCTGGCCTCAAGTCGTCGGAGCGCATTTCGAACGAGGAGCTCATGGGCCAGATGACCACGCTCATCATTGCCGGTCACGAGACCACGGCTACCCAGAACACCTGGGCTCTCTGGCTGCTTGCCACGAACCAGGATGTGCAGGAGCGCCTGCGCAAGGAGATCCAGGCCGTGGTGGAGAAGGAGCAGGCCGAGAAGGACAACCTCCCGGAGGAGGAGCAGCAGATCTACAACTACCAGCCCGTGCGCGACATTGGCTCGATCCACTACCTGGAGAACGTGGTGAAGGAAAGTGTGCGTATGCTGCCGTCGGTGCCTAGCACTGTGCGTGTGGCTCTGCGTGAGGACGTGGTGCCGCTGTCCAAGTCGTACAAGACGGCCGACGGCAAGGGCACCTTCAACTCGGTTGTGATCCCCAAGGGTCACGAGCTCTTCATCCCGCTCAACGTGATCCAGCTGTCCAAGGACATCTGGGGCGAGGACGCGGACAAGTTCAACCCCGACCGCTGGGACAACCTGCCCTCGTCGGTCATCAACGCTAAGATGCCCCCGGGCCACACGTTCGCGTTCCTTGCTGGCCCGCGCTCGTGCGTTGGCAAGGGCCTGGCGCTGCTCGAGACCCAGGTGCTGCTCTCTCACCTGCTGCTCCGCTTCAAGTTCGACGTGGTGCCTGGCTGGGAGTTCGTCCAGCGCCAGCAGATCGTGCGCCGTGCCTTTGTCGAGGGCCAGGCCAAGGAGGGCATCCGTATGCCTCTTATCATGACTCCTCTCAAGTGAGGTGGATATTTGCCTCTTACCATTCCCTATTATCGCGACCCCAGCGTCCACACTCTCCTCTCATATTGGAATTTCTGTGTCTATCACGGACTTCCTCATCCATAGCGGCATTACGCATCCATGCTCTAAATATATTCTACCGCGATGATCCTAGCTGGCTTGTCATACTGTCGGTCGTGCATTAGGCAGCCGGCTTGCTACCGAACCCGCCTGTCGAGCCAAAGCCACCGCTGCCACGCGCGGTGTCATCGAGGGACTAGACGGTCAGCAGGTTTCTTCGCCGGAGACACCTACATCGACTTCCTCCACCTCGGGCGTAGAGATCTTCTCAATCACGAGCTGAGCAATGCGGTCGCCCGCCTTGACTGCGAGAGTCAGTGCCGTTTAGCCACGGAGCGTACGTACACTCAAAGTCCTCCTGGCCGAAGTTGAATAGGAGCACACCGAGCAGGCCGCGGTAGTCCGAGTCCACCACGCCGGCACCGACGTCAATGCCGTACTTGACAGCTGTAAATTATGTTAGCGGCCACCCTAGTGGATCCACGCACGAACCCAGACCGCTGCGAGGAGCAACGCGGCCGTAGTGGCCCTCAGGTAGCGCGATCGAGATGCCGGTCTGCACGACAGCGCGCCCGCCGCTCTTGATCATGACATCCTCGCAGCAGTAGAGGTCGTACCCTGCAGCCTGGCTGCTCCCGCGCGTGGGGAGCTTGGCCAGCGGGTAGGCAGGGTTGCGGCGTACAAGCAGGCGCATCGAGCTCATGGTGCTAATTACTAGCGCGCTTGCGTTGTGCACGCGTCGCGTTCGCGTTATACGCGCCTTCGGCCGAGATGTCTATCAAGTTCGCCACGCTAGCCAAGCCACCCAGCCTTGGCGCACGGACGCGGGGAATACAGACTCGTCGAGTGCATGGATGGCAAACCGGGCAGACCGGAGCCACATGTCCAGGAACTCTTGGACACTGTCGTAGGCACGCAGCTGGACGATACAGAGCACAACTGTATGGCGGGGTGCGCAGAGCAGCTCAATGGTGCTGAGCAGTTGAGGGTATAGACTCGGGTTGTACACGCAGTCGACACTGAGGATCAAGTCGGGGTATTCAGGAGACTCGGACTCACCCGAGAATGGAGCAAGTGTGTCTCGAAGTAGTCTGGGGACTAGGCGGGGTGCGTTCGCGCATTCATATACGTCGCGGTATGTGCGCCAGTTAAGCTCATCCACGTATAGAAGAAAACGTCCGAGCGGATCGTGCAGCGAGTCCAAGTTTTTGTGAAGTAGGGGTATATTTGTGCTTTGATCCGTCGCCAGGTAACGTAGCGGCGGATGTCCCGACGGTATCCAGTTGGGATTTGTCAGAAGGCTGGCGGCCAAAATCCCCGTTCCTGCACCAATCTCCAGAATGCGGCTCCCAGCAAGCCGGTCTAGATGAAAGAGCGACGGCCCCTTGGCATCTTTACTTCCCCAGAGTTGATGTAACAGGCTCTGCGCAAAGTGGAAGCTAGACTTCCATGCCACACTGCCAGTATCCCCCGTGTCTGAACGAAGTTTCGTGCACTGCTGCGTTAGCTGAACACGGAACGTGGAGTACGCACATTCTGGTGGATTGTCAGGTTCAGCTCTCGCATCTGCGCACGCGACTGAGAAGGGCGACCGCGCCGTCCAGGTCTGCGTAGGGGAGAAGGCTCGCTAGCGCCTAAGTCAAAGCACACTTCGAGCACGTCGTTGCGGCTCTCAATACAGCCAAGGCCCACCTCGCCCGAACTTAACGACTGCATTGCGTAGAGCGGCATGAGCTCCTCGTCAGCATCCTCGATACGATGTAGCAGAGACGGTGGGATGGCTAAGAGAGCCCCAGGAAGCGTGTTTTCGCCCGCCTCCTCTGCCACATGTCCTTCGTATTCACTCATGGCGCATTAGCAAAAAAATGCCGCATGGACCAGGATGAAGGGAGTCGCCAAGTCCCCTCACCTCCACTCCTGCCTACATATAGCTACTAGGTGGAGGATACATGGCAGCCCTGTCTATGTCCAGTCACGGCCGCGACGCCCTTGCTGCTTGATCCGGCGCTCCTCGTCGCGCAGAGCTTGCTGCCGTACAGAGTCCGCTCCACCGAAGCCAAGCGAAGCAGCCATTTCGTTCCTGGTATCTCTGGAGTCGACCACTTCGTAGTCCTGCACGGAGAACTGGTCCTTGCGTCCAGACAGAGGCACGCCGCCGGACTCGAAGCTGCGCTGGGTCAGTACATTTCCAGCCTAGACACCACGTACCGGTGCGAGCGCCAATTGGTATCGTTGTCTCCGCCTTCGTCGTCGCTGGCGCCGTACTCGTGCATATCCTCTTCTTCCTCCTGCCATGTATTTGAAGGCATCTCCCTTGTACTTGCAGCAGGCGAGGCACGGTCGTCGGCGTGCCGACCGCTCCGCATATCCTTGCGGAACTTTTCAAGGCGTGCAATAGTTTCGCGCTCGCTCTTTTCCCTGAAGCTAGCACCGCGAGAGGCGCTCGTGTTCTTCTTCTGGTACTGCTCCGAGAGAGCCCGGAGCAGGTCGCGTCCCTGAGACGGCTTCTTGGACGGCCTCGGTGGCTCGGCGGTCTCCTGCGCACGCCTCTTTACCGCAGCCTGCAGCTCTTCGAGCTCTGAAGAGCGTGCATCGGCCGCCGGTTTTTCTGGCTCGCCCGCTGGCGACGGAGCACGATGTTCCGCAGGGCGGACCGGCGGCTCGGTGCTGCTGCGTGTCGTGCTCTCGGCAGGTGACGCACGTGCGGGTATCGCCTGCTTGCTTAGAGTCTTGTCGTCCAAAAGATCATGGCTGCTCATCGGCTTACGTGGGCCGGTGCTCACAGGCGCCTCCTCCTCTTCGCCAAAGCTCAGCAAAGACGTGTTCTTCTTCTGTTTCCGGCGCTCCCGCTCCGGCTCAGATTTCCGCGCCGCAGCGGCTTGCCGGGCCTGCTGCTGTGCCGCACGCTCCTCGCGGGTGATGCGCGGAGCAATGTCAGGGAAGGGGTTGTGCACCACCTCGATCCGGTGCAGCTTGGGTGGGAATACGGGCCGATCAGGCTCCGTGGTCGAGAGCTCCACTTCTGACAGGGCAAGCGCATTGTATATGGTCGTGCCGCCCACACGACCAAAGATGGTGTGTTTGTTCTGCAGCTCGGGAGTGGCATCGAGCGTAATCTGCGGTGAGCATGGCGAACGCTGGGCTGGTACGTACAAAGAACTGACTGTCGTTCGTGTTGGCCTCACCGGCGTTCGCCATGGCCACCAGACCACGGCGGTTAAAGCGCAGACGCTGGTGAAACTCGTCGGCGAACGGGCTCCCGTAGATCGACTCGCCGCCATGCCCGGTGGCCGTCGGGTCGCCTGTCTGGATACAAAAGCCGGGCACGATGCGGTGCCAAACACAGGCGTCATAGTACCCTTCGAGCGCAAGCGTGAGCAGGTTGCGTACGGCCTTTGGCGCCTCCTTCGCCCATAGCTCCACCTCGATTTCGCCTTTGGACGTGTGCAGGATCACCTTGCCGTCTGTAGGCGGCTCAGTCACATACAGCGTCGACATGGCGACGGGTGGAGCTGTGTTGGTTGTCGGTGGAGGCCGCAACTAGCTAAAATATGCATATTAGGTCATTAGCAGAATCATCCTAGGAACCAAGTTACGAAAGAAGGAATAATCTCTCGACACCTCTTCAGTGTACCCGAGGCTGCGCGCGAGGTGCTGGACGAGAGTACGGCCGCGTCCAGCATGGTCAAATCTAATCTGACCAGCAAGTGCCCAGGTGGGACTACAATACCAGCTCGCGCACGGGATCCGTGCGCGTTCTGTGTAGGATTTGTGGACTTGCTTCGCCGTGGGCATCCAAAGAGAACAGGGTGTCAAACTCCTGCAAGAAAACAAAGAGGAGGCCGGTCGGGATGGCGAGTGTCGGGCTCAGTACAATGCCAATGTTCTGAAGCGACATCTTGTTCGCTTCGGCGCAGCTCGCCACCTTGTTCATGTGACTGCAGAGAAGCCGCACCAGAGCATAGTTTTCTGCCGGCAGCTGGCTTACCAGGACGGCCACACGCTCTGTGCGCTCTGCGCGGTCCACGATCTCGAGCGTGTTGAGGAACTCGGGGACGAGCGCCGAGGTGAGCACATTTTCCGGGAGTTCCCTAAAGAAGGTCTTGAGTAGGCTCGCGGCCACGTGCATGTCAATGGCGGGTGTCCCGTTCGTCCGCGCTGCCTCGTTCTCCGCGACGAGGTCCACGTCACCACGTGTGGCGAAGCGCTCGTAGAGTGCCCGGGTGGCCGACGCGCTCCCGCTCATCCGGTAGATGCCCTCTTCACGGAGCCCCTGCCCGTTGTGCTCCAGCAGGTCTACGCAGCGGCGCACCACGGCCGGCACCGGGCTGAGCCCTGGCGGCCCCGCGGGCAGCGCCGCCGTGTGCAGCGAGGCGGCGAGCGGCACACCAAAGACGGGCTCGCGGCGCGCGGTCCCGTCGTTGGGCGCAGGATTGAAGCCGAGCAGGCCCTGCCAGAAGCGCCGCCGCTCGCCCGTCTGGGCGCCGACGTTCGGGCTTGTTGTAGGACTCGTCTCGGGCCGCAGATGCGTACCGCGGAGGCGCGGCGTGCTGTGGTGGTGGCGCATCCCAGTCACTGGTGAGGTAGACGCGCTCCGATCCGGATACGCGACAGGCGGCCCCGGGGCTGGAAGCAGCTCGGCCGTCTCGCTGCGCGGCACGGTCTGTGAGTGCTCACGGCGATGCCGCGCACCGCGCGGCTCCTCGGCCACGGTTTCGAGCTCGTGCGACGGATTGAGACTCGCAATGATACGCGCCAGCGCTTCCGTCCAGTGGTCGAGCAGCTCCTCGCTCTCGGCGGCAAGCACGTGCCGGGTGAAGGCTACGCGCTCGCCACGGTTCGTCCGGGACTGCTCCAGCACATGGAGCGTCGTGTCGCCGGGCGTGTCGCCTGCAAGACGGGCGAGGCGGGCACCCTGCAGCTCGATCACAGTGGCGCCGTCCTCGGTAAGCTCGGGCGAGTGCACGGCGTACTGCAGCACGAGTACACGGCCGTAGAGCCGGCACCGGTACAGGTGCCAGCCGGCCGTGTCTGGCGAGCGTGCGAGGAGCATGCCCTGGAGCACGCCCTGCTCGAACACCTCGTGCGTCGGCGGCGGCCCGTCGTGCACCGGGACGCCGCGGAGGAACTGGGCCACAGTATCGTCGCTGGCCGGGACGGTGCGCAGCACCGTCGTAAGGAACGCGTCCACGGACGTGTTGCGCTGCCGCAGGCGCTCCGGGGTGAACGGCGGCTCAAAGAGTGCAGCCGGCGGCACCCGAGGCGGCGGCAGCTCGCCGTGCAGCTCCGCGTGCATGGCGAGGCGGGCGTGCAGCATGTTCAGGTCCGACCAAGTCTTTTCCACCGTGTACGAAGTGGGCGCCGTATCGGGGAACGAGGCGTCCTTGGCCATCTGCACCTGGATGCGGAACGCGATCACGGGGACCGCGCCCGGCACCCCTGTCGTGTGCAGCGCTGAGCCCTGTGTGGACACGAGCGGGGTGCGTGGCTCATCGACCGGTGGGGAGGTGAGCGAGGTCTGCGGCGAAGACAGGTATGCATAGCTCGAGCTGGTCGACCGGAGCGAGGCGCTCCTGACGGGCGACTTGGGCGCGCGCTGCTGCGGCGAGTCGGGCACCTTGCGGGCTGGGGCGCCCCCCACCAGGCGCTGGCGGATGGGCGGAGTGCCCGGCACCTGCACCCGTGCGGCCTCCTGCTCGTTCTGCACGGTGATCGGCGGGCTGGTGGCCCGGCCGGGGTCATGCGCCGGCCCGAGCGCTGCCGCGGGCGCGGATGCATCGCGGCGCGCCGCGGACGTCGATGGCACGTCCGAGTCGCGCGCTGCGAGCGTATTGTGCATTATATCGGCGCTCGGGCGCGAGCCGAGACTCGATACGGGCAGGGCGAGCGACTGCATTTCGGGGCTCGTGTTCGCACTTGCCGAGCCAGTCGGCGAGTGGTGCGAGGATCCCCGCAGGTGCGAGACCGAAACGGACTCGCGGATGGCCCGCACACTGCGGCGCTTCAGCAGCCGGAAGCGCGAGGATTGCGAGGACGGAGGCGAGGAGGACAGCTGGGCATACTGGAGCCCCGGCGCCTCCACACCGAGGCCAATGCACTCGCCGCGGTCGGCCAGTGCTGAGTCGGTGGTGCGCGCAACCTGTGCGCGCAGCGCGTTGTGCTGTACTGCCAGCTCGTTGAACATGCCGAGCAGCGTGCGCAGCGCCGCCTCGGGATCGTTAGAGCCAGCGCGCTCGTAACACTCGGTCGCGGTGAGTGGGTGCAGCACGCCGCCACGCAGGTGGCCGGCACCTGTATCTTCGGGCGTGCTGCTGCGCTCCCCGCCTGCGTGGGGGTCCATCGTGGCGGATCGTAGGCCGACGCCACACGCCTACGCCACACGCTCCTGGTGGGCGCCACCGATGAGATTGAGAAATTCTCCGTGCGAGCTCCTTCCACGTGACCCGCGCACGGTCGCAGCCACGTGTGCTGCCCGGCTCGCGCTCGCTCTTCAGTTCCTAGTGTTATGGGCGCCCAAGCGCGCGACGCGAAGAACGAGGCGCGTCCCGAGGACGCGCGCCCCGCCGGCGAGGAAAATAGCCGAGCCGAGGCCCCGAGCGTGCCGCGCGAAGCCGCGCCGGCTCCTGCTCGGCGAAAGCGCGCCCGGGAGCCGAGCGAGCCGGCCGAGGCCGAGGGCGACGGTGATGAGCGGCGGGGCGAGCAGGCCGGGGCTGAGCCCGCGAAGCCGCACGAGCCTGCCGCGCTGCCAAAGCGTGCGCGTGCCGTCGCCCCCAAGGACGACGCGCCCCCGGCCGAGGGCGCGAAACACTCCGAGGACGAGCAGCCTGAGGGCAAGGCGCCTGACACCGCAGAATCGCAGCCTACCGCATCCACGGGCGAGAAGCCCGCGGAGACCGAGACGCAGAAAAGCGGCGGTGAAAAGCCCGCCGCCGCTCCCAGTGGCGCAGAGGTGGGCGAGCAGCACGAGGAGCCCGTGGCCGCGTCTCAGGACAGTGCCGGCCCGGTGAAGCCCGGCCCCGGGGGCGAGATGCCCGCCTCCGGGGGCGAGAAGCCCGCCTCCGAGGGCGAGAAGCCCGGCCCCGGGGGCGAGAAGCCCACCTCTGAGGGCGAGAAGCCCGCCTCCGAGGGTGAGAAGCCCGCCTCCGAGCGCGCCGAGGAGCCGGCTGGAGCGTCCTCCGAAAAGCCCGCCGAGGCCCCGGCAAAGCCCGCCGAGAAGCCGGCGGCGGCGAGCGCGCCGTCCAAGTCTGGATTCTCTGCATTCACCGCGTCTGCGAGCCCGTTTGCGAGCGTGAAGAACGCGGGCTCGGGGGGTGCCTCGACGCCGTCCAAGCTGGGGTTCGGCGCCTTTGCGTCCACTAGCTCGCCGTTTATCAAGACGCAGGCGACGGGCGACGCCGAGGCCAAGGAGCACGGCACTGACTGGGCCCGGCAAGGCGGCGAGGAGCCGGCGTCCAAGCCGGAGCCGCAGGACAACGTGGTGCGGAAGCGCTCCATCCAGCTGCCAGAAACGGAGATCAAGACGGGCGAGGAGGAGGAAAAGACCGTGTACGCGGTACGCGCCAAGCTGTTCCACATGGCGGGCGACCAGAGCTGGAAGGAGCGCGGGATGGGCGTGCTCAAGATCAACGTGAGCACGGCAGCGGAGGCGCCGGCACGGCTTGTCATGCGTGCGGACGGCGTGCTGCGGGTGATCCTGAACGTCGTGCTGTTCCCCGGGATGCTCTGCGAGCAGGAGCAGGAAAAGTACATCCGCATCGTCGCGATGGAGGCCGAGGGCCTCTCGCACTTGGCCATCCGGCTTGCGAACCAGGGCGAGGCGGCCGCCCTCTTGCATGCGCTGCGGGAGCACATCCCAGAGCGGAAAGGAACATGAACTCGGCAGACTGGGGCGTCATAGGACATAATGCTATAAGACCGGGTATTCGCACAGGGACGAGGGGTGTGCGCTCCACTATACATCGGCGTCTACGCTGCCAAAGGAGGCGGCACGGCGCTCCAAACTCTTGCGGTTGAGCCGCGCGAGGCGGTCCTCGTTGGCGGCCGTGACGGCGTCGGCCTCCTGCTGCGCCGCGTCGTCCTTCGCCTTCTCGTCGTCCTCCTCTTCGTCGACATGCTCCTCGGGGTGCTCTGCGGCATTGCTCGTCTTCTCCACCACGGCCTGGTCGAGGCGCATGTGGCGCATGCGCACGTTGTTCACCACGTCGGCCTTGCCGCGAGGCAGGCTCGGCAGCTTAAGCTTGTTGTGAGCGACCATGACACTGCGGTTAGTGGCGCACATCCGCGGCGGTACGTACGGGACGCTGCTCTTCTGCACGAGGTAGTGGCTCATGCTGTTGAGCATGCTGCGCAGGTTTTCCAGCCCGCGGCTGCCGACGATGACCATGGTCGGCGCGTAAAAGTCAATTAGATCCAATAGCATGTGCCGTGCGTTGCGCGCGTGGATCGCCTGGCACGACACCTTGACGTTGAGCTTGGTGCGCTGCAGCAGCACAAACGCCTGGTTCGCAAGGCGCACGGTCATGTCCTGGCGCAGCCGCTGGTTCAGCATCCGCCGGTTCGGGTCCTCGCCCTGCGGCTCGAGCGAGTCGAGCTTGGTGTCGGTCTCCATCACCGAGACCACCAGCGCCTCGTCGCCGTCGCGCAGCACGGTGCCGATCGCCCAGTTGACCGCGTACTGGGACCCCTCGGAGCCGTCGCTGGCCACCACGTAGTGCTTGGAGCGCCGGGAGTGCGACTGCTCGAACTCCTCGCCGTAGAACATCGTCACCGTGCACCGGTTGCGCTCAAACGTGGGCCCGGTGGTCTGCAGTGGCGGGCGGCCGGGCTGTGCCACTGGCAGCTGGCCGGTGTTGCGGCTGTGCCGGCCGACGTCGTGCTCGCTCGGGGTGAAGACGACATTGGGGGCGGTCTGGAACTCGTCAGACTGCGGATTGAGCAGGTCCTCGTCCTCATAGTTGGTCACATTCGCCTGGTCCACCAGCGAGTCCTCGTCCCCGCCGAACCCGAGGAAGTGCGAGTTGCGCCGCGTATTGGCAAGCACCTCCTCGGGCCACTCGATGATGTCATCCTCGTCGTCGATCGTCGAGAGGTCGTCCGTGTCGAGGATGGAGCTCTCGTCGTCCGTCGAGTAGGTGCTGGCATCGTCGTCGGCGCCGCCGACCGCGCTGTCCGTGCCGGACTCGTCGAGGCGGAGCCCACCGATGCCCTGGTGCACTTCGCCGACGTCGCCACCGTCGGCGAAGCGCGCCGGCCCCTTGCCGGGCGCCACGACGGGCCGGTCGTCCTCGGCAGCCACACTCGCCTCGCTATCGGAGCCCTCGCCGACATCCGACTCGGACTTCTGCGAGGCAGTGCTGTTACGCCGGCGGCCCAGCCGGGTGAAGGAGCTCAGCGCCGAGAGCCGCGAGCCGCGGCGGCGGCGCGTGCCGGTCGAGTCCGCCTCGTCGTTCCCACCCGACGCTGCGGCCCCAGTACTGTTCCGGAATGACATGCGTGGGTAGAGGCTGTCCCTGGCGTGCCAAACGCGTCAACGACAATCCGTCGCCGTATTCGTCCGGAGGCTGAAAGCTCTGGGCCCTGGGCAGCGCCCTTATGTGATTCCCCGATCGGGCTCCCGATCGCGCGGGAGGCGCCGTCCCTGATTGGCGAGAAATAAATGTCGCATGGTCGGTCTATGGATTGGCTCGCACACAGACGCGCCGCACGCTGCCGCCGCAGCACAGCGCGCATGGCGGTGCGCTAGAGCCTAGATCGGCGAGTGGTCCTCGGGCGACTCGTTGGCGCCCCACTCCCGCGCTCGCTCGGTCCACGGACCGTCGCCAAACGCAATCTCGAGCGCGGACCAGACGTTGGTCACGTAGTGTACGTTGAGATCGTGCAGCACGGTCTCAGGCACATCCGCCTCCACGCTGGGCTTGTTTTGCGCGGGCAAAATCACGTCCGTGATGCCCGCCCGGTGCGCGGCGAGCAGCTTCTCCTTCAGCCCGCCCACGGGCAGCACCATGCCGCGCAGCGACACCTCACCGGTCATGGCCAGCGTGGTGCTCAGCTGCCGGTTGGTCGCCAGGCTCACCAGGCTCGCGACAAAGGCCACACCGGCCGAGGGGCCCTCCTTGCCGATCGCACCCTCGGGCATGTGCAGGTGCACGTCCTGCGTCTCAAGCAGGTTGGTGTTTGCATCCTTCGTGAGACCCAGGTCGTACGCGTTCGCCTTCATCCACGACAGGGCGAGCGCGGCGCTCTCCTTGATCACGTCGCCAAGCTTGCCGGTCAGCTGCAGGTGGCCCTTGCCCGGCATGAAGGTGGTCTCCACCGGCATCAGGCTGCCCGAGCCGTTGCCCAGGTACCCGAGGCCCGTCGAGACGCCTGGCGGCATCGTCTTGGTGTACAGCCGGTCCTTGTGGTATATGGGCGGGCCAAGGTACTCCCGCAGCTTGTCCTCGGTGAGCGTCACGTCCACGGTGCTGGGCACCCGCATCGGCTTGCGCAGCTGCGTCGTCACCTTGGGCGTCTCGCTGTCCGAGCCCTCCACAGCGGTGCTCCCGTCGCTGGGCGTCGGCGAGCTCGGTGTGGACGACTCGCCGATTGCCGGGGACACGACCGACTGCGTGTCGCTAAGCGGCCCGCCGGGCACGTCCTGCGCCGGCGAGGCGGGCGCCTCGCTGGCGGGCGCCGCCTCGGCGCCCTCCTTTGCCGGCGCCTCATCCGGCTCGGGGAACACGCTCTCGCCATGCTGCTTCACAATGTCGAACGCCACCTTCCGGTACACCTTCTCAAGCAGCTTGCGCAGCCCACGCACACCGCTCTCCCGCGCGTAGTGCCGGATGAGGTAGTCGATCGAGGACTCGGGCAGGTGCACCTTGGCGTCCGCGAGACCGGAGGCCTCCTTGGCCTGGGGCGCCAAGTAGTCCCGCCCGATGAACCGCTTCTCCTCGGCCGTGTAGGACGACACCTCGATCACCTCCATACGGTCCAGCAGCGGCTGCGGGATGGTCTCGAGCGTGTTGGCCGTGCACACGAACAGCACACGGGACAGGTCCACAGGCACGTCCATGTAGTGGTCCAGGAACGACGAGTTCTGCTCGGGGTCGAGCATCTCGAGCAGCGCGGACGATGGGTCGCCGTTGTACCCGCGCCCGATCTTGTCCACCTCGTCGATCAGCACCAGCGGATTCTCGGTGCCGACCTTCTTGAGCGCCTGGATCGCCTTGCCGGGCATCGCACCCACGTACGTGCGGCGGTGGCCCTTGATCTCAGCCACGTCGCTCAGGCCGCCGACGCTGAAGCGGAAGAACTGGCGCTCCAGCGCCCGGGCGATCGACTTGCCGATCGACGTCTTACCCACACCGGGGGGACCGACCAGGCAGATGATCTTGCCCTCGACCGTGCCGCGCAGCTTGCCGATGGCGAGGAACTCGAGGATGCGGTCCTTGACGTCCTTGAGCCCAAAGTGGTCCTCGTCAAGCACTTGCATCGCATGCTGGATGCTGAAGTTCTCTGGCGAGAACACACCCCACGGGATGCTGGTGAGCCACTCGAGGTAGCCACGGGTCACGTTGAACTCGCTCGCGGCGGGCTCGAGCGTCTGCAGCTTGCTGAGCTCCTCGTCAAACACCTTGCGCACCCCATCGGGCATGCGCAGCTCGGCCGCCTTGCCACGGAACTTCTCCACCATCTTGTCCTTGCCGTCGCTCTCCATGCCGAGCTCCTTCTTAATGCCCTTGAGCTGCTCCATCAGGTAGTACTCGCGCTGCCGCTTTTGGATCTTGTTCTCCACGTCCTTGCTGATCTTGCTCTGGAGCTGCGCGTTCATCAGCTCCTTCTTGAGCACGAGCAGCGCCTTCTGCAGCCGGTCCTCGACATTCATCGACTGCAGCACGCCCTGCAGCTCCGACACCTCGCTGCTCGACACCGCCGCGGCAAAGTCAGCCAGCTTCTCGGGCTCCTCAAACACGTTCCCGGCGCCCTGCGAGATGCTGAAGTTCGCCACCTGGTCGCGGAACAGCGGGTTCAGGTTCGCGATGTCCTTGAACACGGTGATCAGCTCCGACATCACCGCCCGGATGTACTGGTTGTGCTTCTTGTCGTACGGCTCCATCGACAAGTTCGACACGTTCACCAGCGACACGTCGTAGTTGTGCAGGAACGACGTCTGGAGCGTCGGCGACAGGCCACGCTTCTGCTCCTCGCTCTCGCCCTGCGCCTCGCTCTGAGCGGCGCCCTCATCCCCGCTGGCGGGCGCCGGGCTCGGCGCCTGCGGCGCATTGTGCGCTGCGTGCGGCAGCACAAGCTCGTCGATGTGGATCCGACGGTGGGGATACAGCACAGCGGTGATGCCCTCCTCGTCGTCACGCTCCTCGCCCTCCTTGCGGGAGCCGGTCTGCGCGGGGAAGATGCTCGTAACCTGCGCAAACACACCCACCCGGTGCACGCGGTCCAGGTTGGTGATCACGTCGGCGTCCTCCTCTTCGTCCTTGAGCAGGAAGGCTCCGATGTACGGCTGCCCGCGCTTGAGCGCCTCCTTGATTGCCGCGCACACCTGCGGGTTCTTCACCACCACCGCCTTGTAGAAACCGGGGAACAGCGGGCGCCGGGTGATGGGCAGCGCCAGCACCTGAGGGTACACGGCCGGCACCGTGTTCCGCATCACGACCATCGGCGAGCCGCCATCGTCGCCGCTGCCGGAACCTTCGCCACCGTCGCTCCCGTTGCCCGAGGAGCCACCGCTGGACCCACCGGCACTGCTGCCCTCGCCGTTCCCGTTGCCGTTCCGCTCGGGACTGCGCCCGCCGTTCTTCCCGTCCCCCGGCGGCTCGCCACCTTCCGAGCGCACCTTGGGCTGGTAGCCCTGCTCTTCCTCTTGCTCACTGCACTCGTGGTGCTCGTCGGGACGCGCACGCATCACAGAGTTCTTGTTGCGCGGCAGCGCCGCCACACTGCTGGTACGCAACGCAGCGCGTGGCGCAGCGACCGCGGCACGTGGAGTGGCCATGGTGCCGGCCGACGCCACACGGCCCAAGCCTGCGCGCGGCGCACCAGGCACCCGGCACACACCCGGAACGATCCCAGATGAGCGCGCCAGGAAGTTCCGCATCGGGTACATGGGGCTCCCTGCACTCGTCGCTCTGGTTAACGTGCAACGCCACCAGCGTTCGGAGAAAGCGAGCGTCATCGATCTCGCCCGCATCATCGGTGCGTCGATCACTCCACGTGGCCTCCACGCGCCACGCGCGCAAACGCGACGCGCGCGTCCGCGCGTGGCTGTGGCGTTCCACGCAGCGCAACCAACACGCGATGGCGGCCGGCGTGATGGATGCGGGGCCGTACGTGTGTGCAGCGGGCGGGGACGTGGCTGACCGGCGCAGCGTGCAGGGCGGGATCCCGAGCACCAAGAAGCGCCGCATCGATACGCAGGCGGGGTCGTTCACCGAGACCTTGGAGCGCCTCAAGGACAAGGACACGGGCACCAAGCTCGAGGGGCATGCGCGGTGGGAGCGGCCGGAGCTCGCGCCGCTCGACCCGGACACGGATGGGATCGTGTTCCAGCAGATCGACCTGGAGGAGTACCAGCCGCCGCAGGCGTCGCCACAGATCCGCATGTACGGCGCCACGGCCGAGGGGCATTCGGTCATGGTGCATGTCCACGGGTTCCTGCCGTACTTCTACGTGCACGCCCCGCGGGGGTTCACAAGCGCGACGTGTGTCGACTTCCGCAACTACCTGAATACTACGTTCGGCGTCGGTGCCGTCGCGGATGTGTCGCTCACGAGCGCCAAGAACCTGATGCAGTATACCGGGCCGGAGAAGATCGCCTTCATCAAGGTTGTGCCGTCGGACCTGCGTACGCTCCCGCGTGTGCGCGGTGCGTTTGAGCGCGGCGAGCTCGCATTCCGCGACATGTTCACCGCGGGCGAGTCGGTCGTGTCGTTCGACAATGTGGCGTATTCACTGCGGTTCATGATCGACCGGCATATTGTCGGTATGAACTGGATCCAGCTGAACCCCGGCACCTACTCGCTGCGGCAGGGCTCAGGCAAGGTCTCGCGGTGCCAGATTGAGGTCGACTGCGAGGCGTCGCAGATCACGAGCCACGCTCCGGTCGGCGAGTGGCTCAAGATGGCCCCGCTGCGCATCCTGAGCTTCGACATTGAGTGTGCGGGTCGCAAGGGTGTGTTTCCGGAGCCGGGCGTGGACCCGGTGATCCAGATCGCCAACATGGTTACCCGGCAGGGCGAGTCGGCGCCGTTTGTCAAAAACGTGTTTACGCTCGGCTCCTGCTCCCACATTGTTGGGTGCCATGTGATGTCCTTTGACAGCGAGGTGGAACTGCTTGAGGCATGGACCGACTTTGTGCAGCGGGTGGATCCAGACATGGTGATTGGGTACAACATTGCCAACTTCGACTTGCCCTACCTGATGGACCGTGCCAAGGCGCTCCGTGCGAACGCATTCCCCTTCCTGGGCCGTGAGCTCACCACTCGCACCGAGGTGCGCGACACGCACTTCTCCTCCAAGGCGTACGGCACACGCGACTCGAAGCACACCGAGCTCTCGGGCCGCCTGCAGCTCGACATGCTCCAGGTGATGCAGCGGGACTACAAGCTGCGCAGCTACTCGCTCAACTCGGTCTCGTTCGAGTTCCTCGGCGAGCAGAAGGAGGACGTGCACCACTCGCTTATCACAGAGCTGCAGAACTCGGGGCCCGAAGCACGCCGCCGTCTCGCGGTGTACTGTCTCAAGGACGCCTACCTGCCGCAGCGGCTGATGGACAAGCTCATGTGCTTCATCAACTACACCGAGATGGCCCGTGTGACGGGCGTGCCGTTCAACTACCTGCTTAGCCGCGGGCAGCAGATCAAGGTGATTTCCCAGCTGTTCCGCAAGGCGCAGGAGGACGGGTACCTGATTCCTGCGTACAAGGGCGAGGGCGGTGACGAGCAGTACGAGGGTGCGACGGTGCTGGAGCCAAAGCAGGGATACTATGACAAGCCCATCGCCACGCTCGACTTTGCCTCGCTGTATCCGTCGATTATGATGGCGCACAACTTGTGCTATACGACGCTGCTCGACAAGCGCACGATCGAGCGGCTGGGCCTCGTCGAGGGCAAGGACTACGAGGTGACGCCCAACAACAACTACTTTGTCAAGGCCGAGCGGCGCAAGGGCCTTCTGCCGACGGTGCTTGAGAACCTGCTGGCGGCACGTAAGGCGGCCAAGGCGGACCTCAAGAAGGAGACGGACCCGTTCCGCCGTGCCGTGCTGGACGGCCGGCAGCTGGCGCTCAAGGTGAGCGCCAACTCGGTGTATGGCTTCACCGGCGCCACAGTCGGCCGCCTGCCGTGTCTCGAGATCTCAATGAGCGTCACGGCGTACGGCCGTCTGATGATCGAGCAGACCAAGAAGCACGTGGAGCGCCACTACACCATCCAGAACGGCTACGAGAACGACGCCGAGGTGATCTACGGTGACACGGACTCGGTCATGGTCAAGTTTGGCGTCTCGGACATTGCCAAGGCGATGGAGCTGGGCGCCGAGGCAGCTGGGATCGTGTCTCAGACGTTTGTGAAGCCCATCCGGCTCGAGTTCGAGAAGGTGTACTATCCATACCTGCTGATCAGCAAGAAGCGCTACGCTGGTCTCTTTTGGACGCGCCCGGACAAGTTCGACAAGATGGATACCAAGGGCATTGAGACGGTGCGCCGAGACAACTGCCGTCTGGTACGCACAGTCATTGAGACGTGTCTACGCAAGATGCTCATTGACCGCGACGTGCAAGGCGCCGAGGCGTATGCCAAGCAGGTGATTGCCGACCTGCTGCAGAACAAGATCGACATGTCGCAGCTCGTTATTTCCAAGGCGCTGGCCAAGGCCGACTATGCGGCGAAGCAGGCACACGTCGAGCTCGCAGAGCGTATGCGCAAACGAGACGCGGGCTCCGCCCCGGCACTTGGCGACCGCGTTGCGTACGTGATCGTGAAGGGCGCTAAGGGCAGCGCCGCGTACGAAAAGTCCGAGGACCCTCTGTACGCCCTGGAGCACAATATACCGATCGACACGCGGTACTACCTGGACAACCAGCTGTCCAAGCCGCTGATGCGCATTTTCGAGCCCATCATGGGCTCCCGGGCCAACACAATGTGTATGTGTGCTCAGAGTGCGCCATCCGCTAACCCACAGTGTCTGGCGAGCACACCCGTGTGGTGCAGGTGGCGACGTCCAATGTCGGTGCGCTGATGAAGTTTGCCGTCAAGACGGTACAGTGCCTGGGGTGCCGGACACCGCTCAAGAACCAGAGTGCGTCACTGCGGGCGCAGCAGCGAGTGTACTGACCATCAGACGAGGCCGTGTGCAAGAACTGCAAGCCGCGCGAGACGGAGCTGTACTTTGAAAAGGTACGCGCTCCAGGGCTGCAGCCGTGGCTAACCACCAGCTTATGCGGGCCTCGACGCTCGAGGTCGAGTTCAGCCGCCTCTGGACGTGCTGCCAGCGGTGCCAGGGCTCGCTGTCTCAGGACGTGTTGTGCTCGAACCAGGATTGTCCCATCTTCTTCCGGCGGTACGTGACCCTGGCCCGTTGGCCCCGCTGACCGTTGCAGTAAGCGTGCACAGAAGGATGCCGAGGATGCGAGCCGGGCCGTGCAGCGCTTTGACATGTCGTGGTAGGCGATGCTAGGATGCGGACCAGTAGCAATATCAATGGTATGAACAGCCCAGTAGTACGACGACCGCCTATGTAGTCTTGCGCTTCTTGGCCTGGCGCTCCCGAGCCCGCTGCATAATCGCCTCGTCCTCGGCGTCCTGGAAAGGCGACTCCTCGTCGACCTCGTCCATCTCGGCCGCCTTACGGCTCACAGGCGCACCGGCGCTTGCCTCCTGGTCCAGCTCCGCCTCGGCGAGCTCCTGCTGCCGCTTGGCGCCCTTGTTCACAGGCTCCACCTTGAGCTTGCACACGAAGAAACCGTCCAGGTTGTGCACGTGCGGGAAGATGCGCCGGCAGTGCACCATCTTCTCGGTGAACTTCTTCCCGCGGTAGCTCTTGAAGCCCTCGCGGCCGAACTCGAGGCCGGTCGGCACGATGCGCACGTTGGGCCGCTTCCGCAGAGCGTACTCGACCACCTCCTCGTTCTCCTCGACCGTGACGGAGCACGTGCTGTACACCACGTACCCACCGGACCCGTGCTTCGGGTTCACACTGTCGATCGCGCAGAGGATGAGCTGCTTCTGCAGTTGGGTAAGCAGAATCAAGTCGCGCTTTGACTTGTTGGTCTTAACGCTCGGGTCCTTGCTGATTACTCCGGTGCCAGAGCACGGCGAGTCGAGCAGCACGCGGTCGAAGCCGCCAATCACCTTGGGGAACTGGCGACCGTCGTAGTTGCTCACGATCACATTCTTGCAGCCCATGCGGTGCACGTTGGCAGTGAGACTCTTGATACGGGCCTTGTTGCTGTCGTTGGCAAATACACAGCCCGTGTTCTGCATCAGCGCAGAGAGGTATGTGGCCTTACCGCCAGGCGCACTGGCCATGTCCAACACGCGCTCGTTCGGCTGAGGTGCCAGCGCGATACAGGGAAGGAACGATGATACCGCCTGGAGCATGTAGTCGCCGACGAGGTACTCGGGCGTCGCGCCGATCGGCACCGAGCTCTCAAATACCTGGAGACCGACCTTGGACCAGCTGCCGACGGGCTCGAGCGTGACGCCGCGGTTGATCAGCTTCTGCGCAAGGTCGCGGCGCCGCGTCTTGAGCGTGTTGGCACGGATCGTCACAGGACGCGGCGTTTCGTTTGCCTCAAAGAACTCGATGGCCTCGGCCGGGGGAAAGAGGTTGAACAGGATCTCGGCGAGGAACTCGTTGTACCCGTAGTAGGTCTGGACGTCGCGCAGTAGGCGGTCCAGGTAGTCGGCGCGGGAGCGGCCCGGCTGGCCCAGCCGGGGAAGATCCGACAGGATGTTGACCACCTCTTGGATGCGCATGTGGATCAACTGGAGGTCCAGCGGAGCCTTCTTCTCCTCCTCCTCCTGCTCCACAGTAGGCAGCAGGAAACCATCATCGGGCGCCTCCCCGTCACCCTCTTCGCCGACAAACTCGTCCTCTCCCGGCTCGAGGCCGTCCTCGTCAAACTGCTCCTCGTCGGCACCCTCGAGCTCGTCCTCAGGAATCTCGTCCAAGCCCTCTTCGGGCTCTTCCTCTTCTTCATCCTCCACCTCGTCCTCGGGCTCTTCCTCCTCTTCGCCCTCCACTTCCTCCTCGGGCTCCTCTTCCTCAGGCTCTTCTTCCTCCACCTCGCCTTCTTCCTCTTCGTCTTCGGGGACCTCCTCGTCCTCCTCGCCTTCAGGAGCTTCCTCGCCCTCGTCGTCCTCGAGCGAGTGTCCCGAGCTCTTGAGGAGCAGCTCCAGGCGCTCGGCCTCCGCAAGCGCCTTCTTCTTTTGCCGCTCACTCAGCTTGGCGCCCTTCTTTGGGAGGCCGAGGGACGCAAGGAAGTCTTCGGTGGACGGGACCTCGGTCTCCTGCGCCTTTGGCGGCTTTGCATCTTGTTTCCGCGCAGGAGCCTTGCCCTGGCTGGTGTGCGTGTGACGAGCCGGCTTTTGCTTCGACTTGGGCTCTTCTTCCTCCTCTTCGTCTTCTTCGTCCTCCTCGTCCTCGTCTAGGTCAAACTCGTCCTGGCCGACGTCATCCTCATCATAGTCGTCTTCAGGCAGGTCCTCATCGTCAGGAACCTCTCCTTCTCCCTCCGAGACCTCGTTACCGTCGTCATTCTCGAGCATCTCGTCCTCGTCCTCCTCGTCCTCGTCTGCCACCGGGGCACGAGCACTGGCACTGTGAGCCGAGACCCTCGCAGGATGGCCACCATACCTTGGCTTCTTGGCCTTCCCGACAACTGCATCGGGCTTGCCTTTTACCGGGCGGGCAGACTTGACGTCGCGCTTAGCAGCCACAGGCGCCGGTGCCCGCTTCTGCTCCAGCTGCTTGGCAGGCATGGGCGGCGCACTGAGCTTCTTCGTCGACGGATGCGGCTCCGTACGCTTGCCTTTCTGTGCTGATTTCCCACTGCGTGGGCCCCGCATGCTCTCGAGCGGAGCGGGGTCGGGCTGCTTGGTCTTGGAGCGTCGGCCCATGGTCACACTGTCGCACGTTGGACAGTCCGCGATCGCTCAAAAAATTCTGGTCGGGCTTAGCTAAGGATCACGTGAAGGTGGTGCCTCCACAGATGCGCTGGGGGTTCCGGCGTTCAGATGTGGATTGGTGTGTGCAAGTGTCACGTAATATGGAACTTAACTATGAGGCGTAACATTAAGGAAGCAAAATACTGAATGGAGGTGAGGACTGGGTTTTCTCGTAAGCGTAACACCCCACTTGGGCGTGTACATGGAGCCAGTGTGGGTGTTTCAAAGTCACTGGTTCCTTGCGTGGAGGCGGACACAGAAGGTGGACGAGTCACCAGCAAACACAATCTGCGTCCGGCTCGCGACGACCGACTCCATCATAGGGTTGTGCGTCGGCATGGTCGCAGCGCGCTGGGGCTGGTAGCCGTACACGCTGGGCGGGGCGCCCTGCGGGGACTGCAGCGAGGAGGTCGAGCCAAGCTCGTGCATAGAGTAAGGCGAGCCGGCGCTGGCGCCCGGCGGATTGGGCGTTCGTGCGTACGGGCTGCCGGGCACCGGCGGCGAGGCGGACATGGACACTGGCGAGCCAGGCGGCGCGAAGGCCGAGAAGGAGCGCTGGGGAATGTTCGTCGGGACGCCCCGGGAGGGCGCCGGAGCATGTAGCGGCGTATGCGTCGTGGTGGGCGAGCCGACAACAAAATGTCCGGAGCCGTGCGTGTGGCGCAGCTGCGGGGTGGAGCTTCCGCTGGTGTACGCGCGCTGCGGGTGGTATCGGGAGCCTGAGCTTGCCGGAGGCATGTCCGCGAAAAGACAGCGCAGGTTGTAGCCCGTGATCACCTGGTGCAGCGCACCGGTCTCAACGTGGCGCACCTCGACAAAGCTCGGCTCAAACGCGAGCACATAGGGGTGGAAGAGGGCAAACGCCGTCGGGTTGCCCTCCCAGTTGACGATCCAGTTGCGACGCGCCCGCCAGCCGTTCTTGTTCACATAGAAGGCAAACTCGTTGTAGCACAGGAGGAAGTCGCCGTCGATGCGGTAGATGGCGATCGGCTTGAGGTTCTCCCGGCGCTGCACAAAGTCGAGCGACGTGTCTGCGGGGTCGAGCAGGCCCTGCGTGTCGAGCGTCTCGAGGTCCACCACCTCGAAGCCCTTGGTGGTGCCGATGCACAGCTTGGACTTGAGGAAGTGGATCGAGCTGGACTCGGTCGGGATGTAAAACTCCTTGAACACACGGAGCGTATCCTGCCCGCCCTGCAGCAGCTTGCGGAACGTGGGCTGCTTCTTGTTGCGCACGTTCTGCTCGATCGGCTCCAGCGTCTTGATCGTCGACGAGACGGGGCCCGACTTGACCACACACACGAGCGTGCGCCCCAGGCACACACCCGCCCGGAAGAAGGAGGTGTGTGACGAGATGCGCCGTCCGCGCTTGAGCGACGCGAGGGGGTCCGAGGCGTCGAGCGCGTCGAGTGTGAAGGTGTGCACGGCCTGCTCGGCGAGCACGATCAGGATCTGGTACTCCTCAAGCACGTCCACCTGCGTCACGCCGGTAAGCGGGAGTACCTTGACCGGCGGGTGCGCATGCTCCTGCAGCTCCCCCAGGTACACGCCGTCGTCCTTGCCGTAGATGATGCGGCGCCCAAAGTCGAAGGGCACAGCGCACGTGACGTGGTTCGTCGGCTCGTCGAAAGGCGCGTCAGTGAGGGTGATGATGTCGAACACGTTGCTGCGGTTGCGTAGGATGTCCTGGCGGGCCTCGATGTGCTCGAACCACTTGGCCCGGGCCATGAACGTGTTCGCCCAGAGCGTGATCGAGTAGCCCTTCTTGCCGAGGTAGGTGAAGGTGATGGCGAAGCCCGTCTTGGCGTCCTGCTTGGGCGGCGCGCCGGTGATGAAGCCACCGCTGGTGCGCTTGCCGACCGTGGTGCGGGACATGATGGACTTGATCCGCGTGCTGTGCCCCTTGCCCGTGGGCACGTCGTCGTACACGGTGACCAGGAGCAGCTCGAGCGGAATGGGCTTCCGGTACACCTTGAACACCTCGTTTTTGTGCACCACCTTGTGCTTCACCATGAGCAGCGCATGGTCAAACAGGTACACCTGCAGCTCGCCGCTGTCGCTCTGGCTGCTCCGCTTCTTGAGCGAGCCCTTGAACACCAGCTCGCGCTGCGACTCATTCAGCCGCAGGTCGACCAGCTCGCCGGGGCGGAACACGAGCTGCTGGTTCAGCATCCCGATCTGGTACCGGTTCTCGCTGCGCCCCGACGCCTCGTTCACCCGGGCGAGCAGCCGCTTGATCAGCTGGATCGCACGGGGCAGCAGTGTGCTGTCCGCCATGTCCTCGTCGGTGTACTTGAGCACCTGTCCGAACAGGAGCGGGTATCGGGCGAGCCGCGTGGTCGGCTTGGTCAGGAACCCATTTAGCTCCAGCTTGCGCGACTCAGGCAGCCGCTCGGTGCGCGCGGCAAACTCGGCGAAGCGCGGGTTCGTCGCCTTCTCGCGCTCGAACTCGACCTTGCCAAACAGCTGGTTCGCGCCGTACCGGACGAACGGCTCAAACTGCGGCAGCATGTTGAGGTAGATGTCGCCGATCTGCTCGATCACCGGCTGCTGCTTCTGCCGCTGCGCGAGCTGCTCCGCCACGCGCGCGTTCACCGCGAGGATCTCGGTCACGTTGCCGAACACGAGGCGCACAAACTCCTCCCGGCGGAACTCGGGGATGATGCTCAGCGTGCGCAGCGGAGTCATCCAGAAGTCCCGCAGGTACTCGAGATCCTGCACGAACGCGCGCTCCGTCGAGATCACCTCAAAGATGACCTCCTGCCGCTTCCGCTCGCGCTCCGGCACGCTCTCCCGCACGTCCTTCGAGACGCTGTCGGTCCAGAGCGAGCCGACCGCGGGGCCCTCGCTGAGCGACTCCTGGCTGTTGGACCGCTCGAGGCGCCCCGCCTGCGGGTTCCGCCGCGCCTGCTGCTCCAGGCGCCGGGGACACGCAATACTGTAGCACAGGTGTTCCCGGGAGCACGTCGGGCTGTAGCACTCCGTCAGCAGCGTGAAGATGCCCACGGGGTACGACTCCTCGTCGCGGGAGCCGTCGTTGTCGGCATTCGCCGCGGGCTTGGCGTCCGTGTACACCTCGTGAAGCGACTCGTGCTCGCTCTGGGTGGACAGCTGCGAGAGCCGCCGGGCGACACTCGACATGTCCGTCATGGACGCCGGCGGCGTGGTGCCCGGCGTCCGCGTGGCGCCCGTGGCGCCGGTGAACACGCTCGAGTCCCGGGAAAAGCTGTCCGCAGCGGAGCCGAGACTGCGCCGCGGGGTGCGTGGCGCGGACGTGTTGGCGGTGGAGTCGCCTGCGCTGGTCGCGTGCTCGCCGGCGTGGTTCATGCTTGCGATTGCCGTCACACGCGGGTCGCGGAACTGGTAGAGCTCGTGAACCGAGTCCCGGAGCCGGTGGTCGTACGTGACATCGTGGAAGAACTTTTGGGCGTCGAGCGCGCGGCCGAGCAGCAGGGCCAGGTTCCGGTCGCTCGTTTTCACAATGGCGGCGAGCTTGTCGACGGCTTCGCGTCCCGTGAATGCGTCCGCGTAAGTGAGCCCGTCCTTGGTGCACTCGCCGATGGTGATGATGTGTGCAAATGCGTCAGCCACGCGGGAGAGCAGCGCTGGGTACACCATCGGGCCCCGGCGTGGCGGAACGAGGGCCTGCGCTGGTGTGATGAGGGGCACAGGCGCCGGCATGCCGGTAAGCACCGCTGGTGCGTGCTGAGACGACCGCGAGTCACGCCGCGAGGATATCGATTCGGAGCAACGTGCGTCCGAGCCCAGGTATATCGGCGTCGTCGGAGACGGCGGCGCGGTCGACGTGGCGGGGACCACCTGCTCGCCAAGGAACGGGGTCATACCCGGCACGCTGATCCGCGACGGCCGCGGCGGCTCAGGCATGCTCTCAAAGTGCCCGTACAGGGTGCGTCCTTCGCCGTCGTTGGTCGACTGCGAGGCGATCGAGCGCCGGTCGCCGTACAGCGAGAGCTCGTCGTCCAGGACGGAGCTGGGGTCCAGCGGCAGGTCCGTCGGCCCCACGTCCGTTTCGCTGAATGGCGGCGGAATGGCGGTGCCCGATGCCGCCCGCCGAGCCTCGGGCTGTGCGTCCACACTGCTCGAGCTCGACGCCGCTGGCACGGGCATGCTCGCCTGCCGCAGCGCGCTCCGCGAGGGAAGCCGCCGTGCGGTGTGCAGCGGGTGCGGCCGCGGCGCAGGCTCTGCCGCCGCCGGCGCCGCGTACGAGTCCGACTCGACGCCATAGGACGCCGGCACGTACTCGCTTCCAGACGGCGTGCCCGGAATCTCCCGGGACCAGGTGGGCGGCGACGCGACGAGGGCGGCGGGCGCATACGCCTCAGGCCGCGGCGCCGGCGGCCGCGGCTGCTGGGGCGCATAATAGCCGCCGCTGGACATCTCTGAAGAGAGCGGGCTCGGATATGCACGGGGGGGATAGCCCAAGCTTGCGTGGCGCTGGACGTCCGGATGCATGTGTGCGCCACCCGGCGGCGCTGGATGCGAGTAAGCACGCGAGCGGTCCACTCCGGGTGGATAATGCGGCGGGTACGGGCCGGTGGCAGGCGCAGGGTAGGGACGAGCGGATCCAGCAGGCATGCCACCGTACGGCGCATGCACAGCCTGCTGCACAGGGGCAGGCTTCGCCTTGCCGCTCGACGGCCGCCCAAAGATGTCCTGGAATGCCGCGCTACGCTTATCGACGGGCGCGGCGTCCCCCTTTCCCTTGCCCGTCGCCATGGCGCCGGTTAAAGTGCGTTGCGGCTAGGCGTCAATGCCTCACTTGTACCCAAAAAAAAGACAATGGGCACATCCCCCAGCCACGTGGGCTATGCTAGGACCAACGCACCGAGTCAGCTACGCACACTGGTGACTCGTGAGCGATCCGCAACACAGCGACGAGGCAGAGCGTCGAGTGTTATAACCACCTGCCCCGATGCACTCCCGTCAAGGGATCGGTGAAGTTACGTCTTCGCGCTCTGGGTCGCTTACGCCAATGCTTTCTGCAGCACGGCGGCAGATAGGCCGCCGAATCGCCCGTGCCCCACGAGGCCCGCGGGCGTACGGCCGCGGAATTATGCGCTATGACGCAATCATCACATGGGCCAACGCCAGCCCAGGGCGTGGGCGCAGCCATGTGGAGGCGCATCTGTCAGTTGCTTCAGCCCTGCGTCAGGGTCTTGTCTGCGGTGACCTGGGTCACTGCGGGACCCAAGCTCCGGGAGCTGCTCTGGAGCGTGCCATGTGCCTCACACAGACCCCCTTGAGAACCTTTCCGTTCAGACGTAATAGGCAATCCTACTAGTCGTTTTGACTACGTCTTCTGGCCAAGATGCCCTAGCGCAGCGCACGAGTCGCCCTCTACGCCCCCGTGCAGTGAGCACGCTCCATTTATGTCTATAGGCGATCTGTGTGTGTCCACGCTGTAGCTTGCAACGCCAACATGCGTATCCCGTGCGGTCAATGCAAGGTTTACGCCTCCCGTGACTGGCTGGCAGCCGGTTGGGCACCCTTTTTTTTTCTTTTGCTGCACAGCCCGCTGCGCAAGGCGCATGTGGAGAAGCCAAAGCGCTTTCGTGCATCTGAACCTTCCGTACACCTGGCCGGGGCTGGTGGGTACAGTGCTCTCCTCGGCCACAGCTGCAGCCAGTATGGCGTCTCCGGCAGGACCTGGCCATCTGATGGCTGTATTTGCGAGGGACTCCGAGCCTGGCAGTGCCGAGACCGTGGCGGATCTCTCCCACCACTTGGTACGCCTATTCAGGAACGGCAGTGGCAGTCGTACTAACTGCGTATCAGACAAACCGGCTTACGCTGACGGCACTACTGATCAACGTTGCTATTTTTGCCGCTCTTGGTGTGCTCTCGCTCGCCCTTTTCATCTTTATGCGTCCTCGTCATTCGGTACGTGGAATGTGCCTCGGTGCTTCCGCTCACAGATTAGCTCATCTATGCGCCTCGGACCAAGTTCACGGTTCCTGAGCAAACGCCACCGCGCCTCGGAAGCTCCCATTTTGGCTGGATACTGTCCCTGCTGAGTCGGAAGGAAGACGACCTGGTCCCTCTCATTGGGTTCGACGCTGTCGTCTTTCTGCGCTTTCTGCGGATGCTGCGCTATATGCTCTCTACGCTTGCTATTTTGGGCTGTGCTATTCTGATACCTGTCGATGTGGTCCACAACAAGCACCGTGATGCAGCTCAGGCGCCTCAGCAGCATGCGAACCCGAGTCCTAGTCCTTCGGCGCAGTCTGCGTCTTCACCGCCGACTAAGCGCTTCTCACTAAGTACAGGTCAAGCCGACATGGGAAGCAACAGCGACCAGGACCCCGTCATGTACGTATCCATGGCCAAAGTGACTGGCTCCTCGCTCTGGGCGCACGTGGTGATCACCTATATCGCGACCATTGTTGTCCTCGCATTTGTGTACATCAACTACTGCCATGTCGTGCGTCTGCGTACGGCCTATTTCACCTCGCCCGAGTACCAGGGCTCATACCATGCCCGGGCACTCATGTTTACCGACATCCGTCCCCAGCTTCAGAACGTTGAGGCTATGCGTAATGCTCTGGGCAGCATCCGCACTCCGTACCCGGCCACCGAGGTACAGGTCGGTCGGTCTGTGGAACGCCTTCCCAGGCTCCTGGAGGAACAGCGACAGACCGTTTTCAAGCTCGAGCATGCACTCAATCAATACATGCAGCACTACTCCGAAGGCCAGCAACGGCCCTCGGCCAAGGTCGGCGCCAAGTGGTTTGGGCTTCGGGGCGGTGTGCAAGTGGATGCCATCGAGTACTATGGCACGAAACTCCGCAAGATTGAAGGCGAGATTGCAGATGCCCGGGCCGAGATGGACGATGCTCCGACGGACTCTTTTGGGTTTGCGTCTCTTGCTGCTATACCGTATGCGCATGCTGCAGCACGGCTAGCGTCCGGAAAGCGCCCTATGAAGATGCACATCGAGCTCGCTCCATCGCCCCGCGATGTGATCTGGGAGAACCTGATGATGCCCCGCCAGGAGCGCCTTCGGTCCAAGCGGCTTGGCTCGGTCCTCTTTGTGGTGCTTTTCCTCGCCAACTTGGTGCCGCTTTTCATCGTTTCGGCCGTATCGAACCTGAGCGTGTTCCAGCCGTACGTCGGGGTACTAAGGAGGCACCAGACCATCTTTGGTCTTGTCTCGGGTGTTGCGCCTCCGCTCATCACAACCGCATGCGCTCTGGCCTTGCCGCTGCTAATGCGTAGGATTGCTACGTTCCGTGGCGTCTACACCAGGGAGAGACGGGGTAGGGCCCTGCTGTCCAACTACTTCCTCTTCCTCGCACTTACCCAGTTCCTGGTGTTTACCCTGATCGGCGTTGTACTTGGTGCCGGTCTTCAAGTCTACCACAATACGAAGAAGCACGAAAGCGCCAAGAGCGTCGCGAACAAGGTCAGTGTGAACCTTTTGTCTAAAATGTCATACCAGCTGCCTTTTCAGTCCTTCTACTGGATGTCGTGGGCGACCGTCCGAGGCTATTTGCTTGTATTTGAGCTTGCGCAGGTGCCTCGACTTTGTGTTTACTGGATGTACAAGCATATCCTCTCCAAGACGCCGCGCGAAATGCAGGAATTTGCCAGGCCACCAAACTTCCTTTACTGGATGCACTACGCCGAATTGCTCTTCCTCGCCGGGATTGGCATTATTTATATGCCGTTGGCACCTCTGGTGATTGTATTTGCAGCAGCTGTGTTTTGGATTGCCTCCGTGGTGTTCAAGTACCAGTTGCTCTACGTCTACCGGACCAAGTGTGAGACGGGCGGGCGTCTCTGGCATGCGGTGATCAACAGGCTTTTGCTGATCCTTGTCTTTATGCAACTAGCTGTCGGCGTTGGTGTGCTGCTCAAGCTGCAAAGCGAATGGATCAAGGCCATATCCTGCATTCCACCGATGCTTTTTGTGTTGGCGTTTAAGATCTTCAGTCACTACAAGATGGAGCCACGCTTCCTATGGTACGACCCATCCCCGCTGGAGCTCGCCCGGACCAAAATCCACGTGAACGATGTGGCCAAGCGACGTCTCGAGCGCCACTTTGGCCATCCGTTCGTACACGATCCTCTCCTCACGCCCATGGTGGACAGCACCTTTATGCCTATTCTTCCGCATGTGTACAATGGCCGTGTTGAGTACGCAACCAAGCAGGACGGCGGAAAAATCAATATGCTCGATGTGGAGGCGGCGGAGCTGCCTACGAAATCGATCTACGATGACGGATCTCTATCTGAGTCACTCACGGCCCTGCCTCTTGGCAGTGAGACAGATCTGGGGCAATCACAAGGCTACATCCAGCGTGTCTCGCGGCTTGTTCAGGAGAAGCTTGGTCATGGAGGGACCTACTCACCGGCTGCCTCAACCAGTGACATTGAGCTGGATGCCCTCAATGCGCCGTCCGATCGTCGCTTCACAAACTTTAGTACCGACTCGTTCGGTACATTGACCAAGGCTACGGTCGAAAACGGTCGGCCCGGGATGGTCCGGCAAGACTCGGATGCTTTCTCGGTACCACCTATTGTCACTTCCGGCCACGATCAAGTACAGCGGGAACGTTCCGGCCCCTATCAAAAGGTGGATTCTGATGTCGACGATCCGTTAGAGCTTGTGGATCTTTATGGGGATGATCTCCCTCGGCGCCATCACCGTCAGGATTCCGATCCACAGTGGATCAATGTCGTGGAGGTTGATGATCCCTCTCGGCCGCCACACGACAAACCTCAGGGCACCGGATATGCTAGTCCGGCCCAGTCGCAGTCCCTGAGTGAACGTCCAGGCAGCAACGACGTGCCTTTTGATCCGAGACGCCCAACCGTCTACTTGTACAGGGACTCTAACGGGCAGGTGAGGCCTGTTGATCCCTTCACGTACGAACCGGACTATCCATCATCCAACTCTGAACTCGAGCCTCTTCAGGGGCACCAGGGGGATGCTACCACAAGTCCCGCGTCAAGCGCCGGGCAGTCAGCCGCTCCGACCAGGAACGATGCGACGAGTTCAAATCAGTCTTCGTCTTATGTCCCAAACGCGTCTGACCCCATGTTGGCATTCGCGTTTCCGTCTTCTCGCTCAGACTAAGTGAGAGGCATACTACTGATGACGGGCAGTTACTAGGGACGGGGCCATGTGGCTCCTTACAAATCACTTCACGGTCTTACGATAAGGGAAGCAGCTCAGCAACGAGCTGAGCATGCGCGTTATGATAGGAAAATTTGCTACTACGTTTACGAATAACCTAGTTTAGGCTTTCGACGAGCTTTCGCTTGGGACCGCCCCGGTGATGTCGACAATCTGAGACACATCCGGGTATGCCGGCAGGTTCAGCTCGTACTTCTTGTCGGTGGCTGCATCGATGAACCGGCCACCGAGGAAATGACGGCTGCCCTTAAACTCACGCACGCCCATTTTGGGCGCTGTAAGCGAGACAAGCACGTCGGGGTGGAAGGCGCGCGCCAGCTCCGACGTGGACGGACCCGCGTCAACGTTCCAAGACGAAGGGATATCCACAGAGACGACAGGCAGGCGCTTGTGGTCGGCACCAACGCCCTCGGACCGCGCCCGGACGATGGCTTCTAGAGCACTTCGGAACGGCTCGCGAGGCTCGCCCTGGAACGAGAAGCCAAAGATAGAGTCGAGTACCGCGTCCGTGCGCTCCTGCAGCGCTGTGGCGAAGTCGTCCGGCTGGACAAACTCAACCTGGAGATTGTGCAGCTGCCGAACAAGGCCATCAAACAGCGGCGCACTTTTGTGCTTAGGGTACCACACAGACGGGGTGTAGCCAAACTGCTTGAGGTGGCGAGCCGCCACGAGGCCATCGCCGCCCTGGTTGCCCGGGCCGCAGGCCACAAGCACTCGGCGGTAGTTCTGCGGCGGGAAGCTCCGGAAGACAGCCTCAGCACACGACAGGCCAGCCAGCTCCATCAGCTGCTCAACACAAAAGCCCCCCTCAGGGGACATGAGGTCCTTGTCGAGCTGCTGAGCAACCGCACTAGTCAGGAACCGCATTCGTAGAGTGGACGCCATTGGGTGACATTGGCCTGTGTGGCCCGTGCGTAGACCCTACCCGCCACGTGTCATTCGGACGTCCGACCCAGTGATGTCACAACCGGGTTCGGAAGCGGAAAGTGGAGGCGAACAATGCGCGGCCCACCCCGCTTAGTCCGTAGACACGCAATCGGGCACGGCCTCCTTTCAGCACAACCACTATGGGCCTGGCTACGTGCGCATTCCATTCAGTGAACAGCGTGATCCTGGTTGTGTACCAATGGATCCAGCTACTCATTGCATTCTTCTTTAGCCCGCAGCAGCCGTCCAAGTCACAGCCGTGCTTCGGACATGTGGCCATTGTCGGTGCTGGGCTGACGGGTATCTCCACCGCCTCGCAGCTCATCGCGCAGGGCTTCCAGGTTACCTTGTTCGAGGCCGGCTCTGAGACCGGTGGTATCTGGGCCAATGTGAACAGGTCGAGCGGCCTGCAGATCAACTCGACCATGTACCGCTTCCATCCCTTTGTCCTGTGGACCAAGTGGTATCCGCACCGGGACGAGATCCTCGACAACATCCGCGTTATCTGGAAGCGGTACGGGCTCAACAAGCGTACTCGCTTCAACACGCCCGTGACCAAGGTGGAGCGCGCCGCGTCTTCTGAGAAGCTTCAGGGCAAGAAGGGCCACAGCCGCTGGATCATCAACGGGAACCAGTCCGAGGTGTTCGACGGCCTTGTTGTCACAATTGGCACCTGCGGCAAGCCCAAGATGATTAAACTGCCCGGTCAGGAGCGCTTCAAGGGCAAGATTATCCACTCGAGCCAGCTCGACAACACGGATTTCAAGAACAAGAAGGTGCTGATTGTTGGCGGCGGTGCCAGCGGCGTCGAGTCGCTCGAGTACGCTGTGAACAAGGGTGCGGAGAACCCGACCATTCTCGCCCGCAGCGACAAGTGGTTCATGCCGCGCAACATGGTTGTCGATGCCGTGCTGTCGTCTCAGCCATTCGGTCGCGAGACATACTTTTCGTTTATCCCCGAGACGCTGCTTAAGTGGTTCCACTACCGTGAGCTCAGCGAGAAGATGGCGCCCACCCAGGGCTTCTACACCGGCACCCCGGTGGTGAACGACCGCTGCCTCGATTACATCCGCGAGGGTAAGGCGGACTACCAGCGTGCCGACGTCATCTCGGTCACGGAGCGCGGTATCGAGTGGAACTCTCGCAAGCGCGGCCAGCCCAAGGGCGAGAAGGGCGAGAAGCGTCACTCGGAAGCAGACATTATCATCCTTGCGGCTGGGTTTGAGCGCCCCTCGTTCGACTTCCTGCCTCAGGATCTGTTCCCAGAGGGCTACTCGCGGCCGAACATGTACCTGCAGGTGTTCCCCGTGACGGACTGGAGTGTGCTCTGCACCAACTCGACCTTCCACGACGCCGTGGGCACGGTGGGCAATGTCCACATTGGCATGTACGCTCGCATTCTCGCACTGTTCCTCCTGGACCCCGACACGCGTCCGCCGCCTCGCGACATGCGCCTCTGGGTCGACGCCATCTCTTTCGTGAAGGAACGCGCTCCGGGTGGCCAGCTCGAATTCTTCACCTACATGGAGCTTGTCATTTGGATTAGTGCGTTCCTGTTTTTCCGCATTGACCGCCTCAAGTACCTCTTCTTTGTCTACTCCGGCTACGGCTTCTGGACCAAGGACCCGGTCACCAGGGAGCCCCGCTTCCATCTCACCATCGCGCACCGTACGTTTCCTGAGATGACCAGCGCAGCTTTGCTAACTCACGCAGTCCTCCAGCGCTTCCGCAGCGGCCAGCTCTCGCGCAAGGCGCATATGTACGTGGAGGAAGGGGAGAAGCGCCTGCAGTAATGGCATCCGCCTCCCGGTCTCTATTTAGCCAACTAGTGCCAGACCCTCGTATAAATAGTATGCGCTTATTTACACTGCACACTAGCGCATTTGCTCCATTGCAACAACCTTTCCATTGGGTTCCATTGGGTCATTTACAACGCTCTAGTCCTAGAAAATCTCTCGATCATACACATCAGAAGCGAAACCACTCAAACCTAGGCTGGAATACTTGCCGTCGGCTTTCCACTCACGCGACTCGTACGTTCAGACGGAGGCTTAACACCAACGCTGCCGTTTTGGCGCTGCTGCTTCGATGCAGCGATCGTGCGAACCTCTGTGCGGAGGGCCTCGAGCAGTTCGTTCTTCCGGGATGTGTTGCCCATGTCCGCTTGAATGAAGGCGCGTGCAGCATCTGCATCCTGCCCACTAGCGACTGCGGTGGCCACCAGCTCGCATTCTTGCTTGCGGCTGATCTTGGCGTAGAGCAGACCACACGCATTGCATAGCGTGCGCGGCCCCAGCGGACCTTTGCGCCACTCGGGCGTGGACGTAGCACTGCAGCCCTGGCATACCAGATTGTCCGACGTGTTAGAGCGGCCCGAGGGCCTGCGCTTGCTTAGCTTCGGCGACGGGCGGCTCCTTGGTGCCTCTTCCGACTCACTAGAAGAAGACTTGCGTTTCATCGAATGCTCCGGAGAGGATTGCTGAGATTCGGGCTGGTGAGAAGTGGTGGTGGGTGCGCTGCTGGAGGGAACATGAGTGCTCCAGCGGCGAGCAGGCTCCTTCTGCTCAGGATCAGAGCCTAGCGCTGGAAGCTCTGCCGTAGCTCGCGGCGGTCCCGGTCCAGGTCCTGGTGGCGACGAGCGCACGCGATGGTGACACACATAAGACGAATCATACGGCTCAAGCCCACCGTAAGAGTGGCTGCCGTAGACCTGGTGGTCATACGGCATGGTCGTTTGAGGCCGATACATCGCACGGTGGCTTGGTGGCGGGAGCCTGTAAAGCGAGCTTGGCGAAACATGCGGCCGGTGAGATCTGTACATCTGGGCATGCTGGTAGTAGCCCGGCGGAGAGGAGTCGTACGGTGCATAAGAAACACGCTCCGTGGGATAATGTTCCCGGTCAGAAAGTGGTGGGAGTCTTGGATCGGTGGCGTAGCTAGAGTCGGGTAGTGGCAGCCAGGAGCCGCGGGAGGAAATTGCGGAGTTGTGACGGGGCATACGCTCCCGGAGAGCACCATTGCTGTAGAGGTCCTTTCCTTCAAGCCTGTCGTCGGAGATCGCGGCTGTTGGGCTAATCCTACCGCCGCTCCGGGAGGGACGGGCCGTAGGTGTCCAATTGCGCAGATCAAAGTCATGTCGCTTCGTCAACCCACCAGGAGGAGGAAGCTCAGGACGGCCACCAGCAAAAGATGAGCTGGCTCGCTGCAGTTGCGGCAGTTTATCAGGCAGCGGCGGTAATTTTACGCGGTCCCTAGGGTCGAGCGCAGCATGCCGACGGTGTGATCTGGGGATGCTACCATAGAAACCGTCTGCACGAGGGCGGTGGTCCTCGGACGGTAGCGTAGCCGGGTACCTTGGAGTGTCGGACATTGCCTGCGCCGCCGATGATCCCACCGGCGACACCGCATAATGTAGACACATGTTGCTTCGACAGGTCCTAGGGCCTAAACTCCTGTGTTGCGCAGATGAGTCTGGACAGGCGTACTTCTTATGCTAAACCCAGCCGTAGCAAGAGATGCTGTTTGTGGCGTGGGGTGATGGTATGACAATGACAATCACGCTTTAAGCGCCCTGGATCTAAATCACACTGCGCCCGTGTTCTTCGGAAGCCCGTGCAGTTCTGCCTATGCGCCGCATCTTGCCACCACCCGCAAAGCCCGAGATCAATTTAGGAGATGAATCAGTGCATCCAATAGCGAGACGGGTGCCGATTTCACACACGCACCGCCTCTGCTAGTATGATTGGCTTGTTTGACAGGGTGACGCATTAGCAGGGCAGCTTTGCCCTACCAGTAAGAATATGACGCCAAGAGATTATTGCGTATATTCCGTGAACTCCGGCTGGACCGAGGACTCGCACGGACTTAACCAGGCGCAGGAGGTTCGCGGCCGGTCTAGAAGCACCTAGCACATCATTCCCAGACGCAGCCTATTTCCGAGCCTGCATATGTGCCATGTGTGTGGAGGTGCGTATCAAGATATGACGCATGATTTTTTTTTATCTTTTTCTGGGAACTGCGCGTGACATATCGACGTTTCCACACAACAGTACTGCCCTGGTGCCATGTCGACGTGGGGCGGAACCATGAGCGTCGGTGGCTCGACGCTCCGGGACACGGACCGCTGGTCATATGTGATGGGATGGTACGTGTGTGCCACCGGTGTTTTCTGTATGCTTACCAAGCAGGGTTTCGTACGTGCCGAGCATGTTGAAGGAGATGATACTGACCCCGGCGCCCCTGCCTGTACAACAGAATTGCATGCTGGGTAATTGTCTACACGCCGTAAGTACCGCTCGGGCACAGTAAGCTAATCAGCTGCTTTGCCCTGGTTCTGTCTGGATTATCTGACACGATGTTGCCTTCTTTGATGTTGCTCGCTCTTGCATTGACATACTTGTTATGATGGTCCTGACGCGTGCACTTGCAAACCTCTTTAGGCCCTTCCTGTCTTCAGCCAAATCCACGAAAACTATATGCTCAAGTCTTCTGAGGGGCTTTCGATATGGTTCCTACTGATCTGGCTCGGCGGCGATGCCTTCAACCTGTTTGGCGGGCTTCTGCAGGGGGTCCTCTGGACGATGATCATCCTCGCCGGCTACTACTGCTTTTGTGACCTGCTGCTTATCTACCAGTGGTGGTACTATGGCAAATACTACGAAAACGGCGTCTACAAGGGGACCCAGCAGGTGGATGAAGAGACGCCCCTAGTGCCTGGCGCCCCGGCCGTTCACAGCAACGCTGCTACCCGCACCTACGACGCCCTCGTCAAGCTGACCGACCAGTGGACCGGCCATCATGCTACCGTCTTCCGCTACTCGCTGACCGTTGTGCTCATTCTCTTGACCGGTACCCTGGCGTGGTTCTCAGCGGATCCCGCAAGCACACCGCCGCCGCCTACCGAGGGGGACAAGCCCACCGGGCTCCGTGTGGATGCGCAGACATTGGGGTGGCTCAGCGCGATTCTGTACCTTTCGTCGCGCCTCCCGCAAATCATCAAGAATAAGGATACCAAATGCGCTGGGCTGAGCCTGGCTCTCTTTGTGTTTGCCGTTGGCGGCAACGTGACTTATGTGCTGGTACGCATCCGCGCGGGCCTAGTACCTTTACTCACCCGTTAGTCAATTGTTCTCAAGTCCTGTGACCCGCAATACCTCATCGAAAATGCAAGCTGGCTGGTCGGCAGCCTTGGTACGTTCACCCGGCGCTGCGGCGGACAGACCTACTGACGCATCACCAGGAACGGTGCTGCTCGACTTCTTCGTGCTTGGCCAGTTTATTGTTTATGCCCCAGAAAGGCGGCTGCGCGAACTGCAGCCTCACTATACCGTGTAACGAATTTAGCACTGTCTCCTCACAATCGCTCGCAGCGACGTATTGTGTTCCTGATTAGTAAACGCCGCCACGCGCGACGCGTCCCAACAAAGGGGTAAACAGATTTGCATGTCAATCGCTCCACAGTTGCAACATCGATTCCCTGGTGACAGTAACAGAGATTGCACGAGTATGGACCGAGCGCCCGGTGCCATGCTCGCTGGCAGCACGCTTCTGCCCCCCGACAGTGGTATCCGAGGCTCAGATTCGGACTCGGAGGGCGACCAGTATGGCCAGCCCAGCGATGACGAGACGGGATCGTCTCAGCGCACACGTCCTCAGGGCGCGCTCGCGGAAGATGACCGCCCGCTAGGCCGCAGTGATGCAGATCTGCATGAACAGCACCGGCGCATTATGCGCGAGGAGCAGTCTGCGCAGATCGACAAGACGCTACTCAAGCTGGAAGGCCGTGCGGCCCCGCCAGAGGCAAGCTCGCTCCGCCGGAGCGCCACAGCGCGTCCGGCGCGAACGGCGCAGCACATGGAAGATCGCGAACGAAGGGACCGTGCTCTGGCTCGTTCCGCAACTCGACACCGCGGCAATACTGTGCGGCAGCGCCCTGCCGATGTGCAGCGAGCTGCCGTCGGCTACGGATCGCCAGGCACGTCAGCCGTGCAGGGCGGCACACCCGGCGTCATGCCGCATGGTACAGGTGTGGCAGACTCTCCTCCGCTGCTTTTGTCCCGTGGAAAGTCGATAAACAAGCAGGCAGGCACGAGCGGGAGGCGGATGCCGGTCGATGCGGGCGCCGCCGAGACGAGCCGCAGCGCACACGTGGCGTCCATGCGCGCTGCGCATGCTCGCAATGCCTCTGGCGACCTGCAGGGTGCGCGGCGTCGCTTGCTGTATGGAGATGACTCTGTCGGAGCATTGACACACGACATGCACCATTTTGACCCGTATAGCGGAGATGCAGACCCAGCACCGCTAACGAGCCACCGGGTATTTATCATCTCGCAACAGCGCTACGTGATGCTGCAGCTGCCAGAGGACACACCAGCACTTACCATGACGCATGCGGCAGTGGCAAAGGCCTCACTCGGGCCCTGTCCGGACAGCCAGGACGCCTGGGCCGTGTTTGACGTGCGGCCCGAGCTGGGAATTGAACGTCCGCTCCGCGACTACGAGCGCGTCCAAGAAGTTGTGCGCACACACGGCGGCACAGATTACTTGCTTGTGAAGAACACCTCGTTTGCTGGGCTGCTGCACGCACGTGCCGTGCCGCCAGCCTCACCTGTGATATGTGGCTGGGTGTCGGTGTATGAAGGGCGCAAGAGTCATCGGCGATGGCTCGAGTTGCGGGAGCATCGTGTGTTCAGCGCGCGCAGCGAGAAAGGCAAGGACGAGGTCTGCCTGTGTGCGATGCTGGACGCAGATGTGTTCCTGGTGGATGCAGCGCGCACGCGCGCACTCAAGACGCGGGCGTTTGTGCTCAAGGCTGGGGACACTACACCTGTCCTTGTAGCCCCACCAGACGAGGCCGCGTTCCGCGACTGGATGCGCGCGCTGACTGGTGCACGGTCATACGTGCTGCGTCAGGAGAGGCCCGAGCTTTTTCGGCACCCTGCGCTCTATGCACGGCCTCAGCACGGGCCAGTGAACCCCGAGTTTCCCGGATACACGCGCGGCGGCCAGCGGACCACGAGCGGGCGACATGTACCTGCCGCGGCGCCGTTGATCCAGCAGAGCTCGCTCAACCCGCAGTTCGAGCAGGGAAGTCTGCTCGCGTCCCTGTCTGACGCGCCGCGCCCTGCATAGGCCATGGGCCAGCTGTGTACTATAGCTGTAATTTTAGTGTCACCGGCTAGCAGCCCCAAGCCCTCCACATGTCGCGCCTGGGTAGCCCCAGGTGGAGAAGCGTGGCGTGGATTTTTTTTTTTCCATTTCGCCCCGCGTCGCACGCACAAGGCAGAGGGAGATCAAAACCGCCGACGCCTGTGTGGCAAAGCGCGATTCGCCCCTGCATGATCGCGCCCAGGTACACGGCGCACCTTGCACGACGTACGCGCGTGCCGCGGGGCAGTGCAAGGGTGCTCGATGCCTTTGTGCGTGCCCCGCGCCGCTGGCGACATGCGCAGACTTCCGAGGGCGACATTACGTCTGCGCGGCACGGCGCATTCTCTGACATACAACAGCACACGGATGGCGGTATTCCGCCAATGCCCAGCTTCTCCCCGTCGACCCAGACGGGGCTTGCTGACCACGTCCAGTCACCGCCGGCTGATGTGGATCTATCAGCACGTGCAGGAACGCCACCACCTCAGGACGCGCCGCTCGACGCGCCGCGGAACGCGGTCGGTGTGCAGCTCTTGGAGCGTGCGCTGCACCGGCAAGTGTTCCCGCCCACATCGGACCCTGTCCCGCCCGTCGCGCCGCTGGCGCTGGATATCAGCCGGGACCATCTTGAGCGGCACGAGCTGAGCGCGTCCAAGGCGTCGACGCTGCGGCCGACGCGGTTCACCCTCCCGCCTCTGCAGGGCCGCGACCTGGGTGAGCACTTCTGGACGATCGGGCGGCGAGCGGCACAGCCCTGGCTCGACTACGCGGACGAGTTCGCCGCGATGAGCATCCCGTCGCCGCCGCGGGATGTGCGCGCTGACGACATTGGGCTGAGTGCCCGTGAGTGGCTGGACCTAGACGAGCATTTGCGTACGCAGGTGCCGTTGCGGCCTACCGAGTTCTCCTCGTCTCCCGGATGGACACGATACCCGTTTTTGCGCACGTCCGACGGCGAGATTGTGGGCCTTGGCGATGCGGAGCCTGTGCCGTACCCCGACGTTACCGACAAGGCCCTGGTGCTCGACGTCGAGGTCATGGTGGACGAGAGTCAGTTTCCCGTGATGGCCACTGCGGTCGGTCAGAATGCCTGGTACAGCTGGCTTAGCCCATGGCTCGCACAGTCGGGGGAACGGCACGAGGAGAAAGCACACCTGATACCACTCGGCCCACGAGACGGCACGGCACCGCCGAGGCTCGTCATTGGGCACAACGTGGGCTTTGACCGCGCCGCCGTGCTGGATGAGTACTCACTGAACCCCACGTCCATCCGCTGGCTCGACACCATGAGTCTGCACGTGGCTACCAGCGGCATTTCGTCCCCGCAGCGCTCCGCCTGGGCGAAACACGCGCGGGCCAAAGCCGAGGCGCAGCTGGCCAAGCTTCTCGCCGCGGAGCGCGTGCAGGGCGAGACACGGCAGCTGCTTGAAGGCCTGCTCAGCGAGGACGGCGAGCTCGACCCGGCGCTGCTCGCCGAGCTCGACCTGGACGGGATCGAGAGCTGGCGAGAAGTGCTCCGTGAGCAGCTCGAGGAGCAGGCACAGACCATTGGTGCATCGTTCGGCTCCCCAGAGAACGAGGTCCTGAGCCCCACCGCTTCTGAGGACCACAGCTCGGTGCTGTGGCAGGATGTGACCTCGAAGAACTCGCTAGCAGACGTGGCGGCCCTGCACTGCGGCATCGCCATGGACAAGGAAGCGCGGGACGCATTCATCGACGGGACTCCTCGCGAGGATATCTGGCGCGACCGGCACTCTCTGCTTCAGTACTGCGCCAACGACGTTTCGACTACGCATGCTGTATACCGCAAGGTGTGGGGAGCGTTCAAGCGCAGCTGTCCGCACCCGGCGACGACCGCTGGCGTCCTGGGCCTCGGCAGCACGTTCCTCTGCGTGAATGACGAGTGGCCCGCATACCATGCGCGGGCGAACGCCAAATTCGACGAGCTCAACTCTCGCGTGGTTGACACACTCAAGCACCTCGCCCAGACGCTGATGGAGCGAGGCGTGCAGGATGTGGATGCTTGGCACAATGCTGGCGAGCCGCTGGAGCCGGATGGGAAACCGACCGGTGGCTGGTGGACGACAGATCCCTGGTATGCCCAGCTTGACTGGAGCCCCAAGCGGATGAAGCGGGTGCGTGGCGCACCTCCAGTCGGAGACACGGTGCCAACCTGGTTCCGAGACCGGGTTACCAATGCCCGTGGGCCGCTGTCGACCCGCCACAAATTTGTCCCGCTGGTGCTCCGTCTGCGCACCGAGGACGGCGCTCTAATTACGCTCCAGGACGGCCGCTGGCTGGCGCGCTCCCCAGAGGGCGACACGCCGCTGCCCGGCTCGCCTATCTCGGCGGCCTTTCTTCGGAAGAACACGCTGAAGAGCGACGCGGGCAAGCTGGGCGACGAGGCGCTCTCTGCAATCGTGGACCGCGAGCCTGCCGAGACGGTCGACGCGGCGCTCCGCGCACTAGCCAAGGCGACTAGCGAGATGGACGCGGATGAGGCGTGTGCCGATGAGCGGCTAGCACAACTCGATTGGACGCCAGTCGTGGACAAGAACAGCGATGAGCCAGAGCCGTGGTGGCCGCGCTGGTACTGGGACCTGTTTGACTCGGCCACTGGCGAGCTCGAGATCACGATCCGGTCCAAGATTGCACCGCTCCTGCTGCAGATTGCCTGGGACGGACAGCCCATCTACCGCAGCCGCGAGCACGGCTGGGTATACCGGGTGGACGAAGACCAGCTGCCACCGGGAGCCGAGGTGCCAGCGCTCGAATTTTCGCACGAGGGCGATGCGCACCTGCATGGTCTCGCCGAGGAAGCGGAACAGCTGGGCGGCACGCTGATCATGCAAAAGCTACCCCATGCCAAGGGTGACGGAAGCAATGTGGGAAATCCGTTCAGCAAGGCGTTCCTGCCGTTCTTCGAGAACGGCCGACTCCACAGTCTGCACCCTAGCGAGGCGGGCGCCAAGGCTGCACGGGATGCACTGGACATGAATGCGCAGTGCAGCTATTGGATCAGCGCACGCGACCGGATCGAGCGGCAGCAGGTCGTCTGGGACGGCCAGGCGGGCACCGACATGGGCTGCAGCGGCACGCCAACGGAGCCACGTGGCATGATCTTGCCCCAGGTCATCAGTATGGGGACAGTCACCCGGCGGGCGATCGAGAAGACGTGGCTCACCGCGTCGAACGCGAAGAAGAACCGCATCGGCTCGGAGCTCAAGGCAATGGTCAAGGCTCCGCCAGGGTGGGCGATTGTGGGTGCCGACGTCGACAGCGAGGAGCTGTGGATCTGCAGTGTGATGGGTGATGCTCAGTTTGGCATCCACGGTGCCACTGCCATTGGCTGGATGACGCTCGAGGGGTCCAAGGCGCAGGGCACCGACCTGCACAGCAAGACGGCGAGCATCCTGGGAACCGGGCGCAACCAGGCCAAGGTGTTCAACTACAGCCGCATCTATGGCGCTGGCATCCGGCACGCTACACAGCTGCTTCTCAAGGCAAACCCCGAGATGCCGGTGGCCGAGGCGACGCAGCGTGCCAAGCAGCTTTACGCGGCGACCAAGGGCCAGAACACGCGCAACAACCGCTTGTTTGGCCACCGCTTCTGGTTTGGCGGCACCGAGAGCTTTGTGTTCAACAAGCTCGAGGAGATCGCCACGAGCGAGAACCCAACGACGCCGGCGCTCGACTGCGGCATCACCGCGGCGCTGTCGAAGCGCTACCTGCCGCGGAACAAGGGGGCGCAGGACGACTTTATGCCAAGCCGGATCAACTGGGTGGTGCAGTCCAGCGGCGTCGACTACCTCCACCTGCTCATCACCGCCATGGACCACCTGTGCCGGACGTACGATATCCAGGCGCGCTTCATGCTCAGCGTACACGACGAGGTGCGCTACCTAGCCAAGGAAGAGGACCGCTACCGAGCGGCGCTCGCACTGCAGATCGCCAACCTCTGGACGCGGGCCATGTTTGCCTTTAAGCTCAATATGGACGACCTGCCCGAGGGCTGCGCCTTTTTTGCCGCTGTCGACATTGACCATGTGCTCCGCAAGGAGGTGGATGACCCGTGCGTTACGCCGTCGCAGCCGACGCCGATCCCGCCCGGCGAGTGTCTCGACATTGGTGCGATCCTCGAGCGGACGAATCAAGGCTCCCTGTTCCGCGACGGGCGGCCGATGAGCAGCCCAGCCGAGACACCCGTCTGGGACAATATCGAGCGTCCCGTCTACCGCCCGTCTCACCAGATGCACCGCTGTTTGGGTGAGGAGGGCCTTTACTTCCTGCAGGCGCAGGCCACACAGGATATCGACGAGGTCCGGGCGCTTGACCGCCGTGCTAAGCGGCTTGCGGCTCGGAACAGCGGGGCGCCTGATGATCCGGGAGAGGCACCGGCTGGTCAGCAGAGAGGCAGCCGGGCACCGCGATCGACTGGGCGACGCCCGAGCGGCCGCCCCAGCTCTGCGTCTCAGGCTGCGGCCGCCCGCAGCTTCTCCACGTCCTGTCGTGCGAACGGAGCGCCCAGCACACTCGAGGCCCTCGAGTGCATGCTGCCACCTCGCCCGGTGCGGCTCCGTCAGCCATTCTTCCGACGCCGCGAGTACCGCCAGTACGTGCTCGATTTGTACCGCCGGCTCCGCCGGGCGGTCCGGCGCTTGCCGCAAGCTGCGCTCTTTGCACAGAGCACGTACCAGCAGTTCCGCAAGTACAAAGGCGTACCCAGCCGCATGCGCGCAGTCGAACTGTGCAAGCGGGCTGAAGAGGTATGCTAGACGGGCGCCTCTCAGAGCTGACCAGCAGCGCATCTGCACCTTCCAGGACGCCGCCGCCGGCGACCTTCAGGCGCGGCGCCGGCTTGGGCGCATCCTGCGCGCCATCGAGCGCTCCGAGCACGAGCGCTCCTGGACAGCCGAGATGGAGCGGTTCGCCCACGAGCAGAAGCACGGACACAAGCGGATCTACGTGTCTGGCGCCCTGTTGCCTCCGACGCTGTACAACCCGCCCCTGCTCCGCTACAAGCCGGACCAGCCCATCGGGATGACCATGATGATCCGGCGTCGGCGCATGGCCCGGGTCAAGCGCATTGCTCGCTGGAACGAGACGCAGCAGGCCAAGCACCTGGGCATTGCCGACGCACGTGCGGTGAAAGGCGCCCCCGACCACGTGCAGGCCGCCCTGGACCTCCCAGCGGAGGGCGAAATACGTACGTTGTCCCACATCCGGCTGGGCTGACCGCCAGGCGAGTACTTTGCGCCGCACGAACGCGAGATGCAAGACCAGTTTGAGCGCGAGAAGCAGCGCAGC
Source organism: Malassezia slooffiae (assembly GCA_010577765.1). NCBI lineage: Eukaryota > Fungi > Basidiomycota > Malasseziomycetes > Malasseziales > Malasseziaceae > Malassezia > Malassezia slooffiae. The sequence continues at coordinate 1,320,885 of SBHY01000001.1, forward strand.
AAGATGGTGTTTACAGAAAAGATGCTGCATTTTGCCAAGGAGGCACGCCGGGCCAAAAACAGGTATGTCCTACATGTGAGTGCGCGCCGCTCACACACAGATACCGTTTGCGCCGCAAGCAGCGACGCTTGCAAGCGCAGGAAGCATCCGCGGCGACTTTGCAGTGACGCGCACACGCCGAGTCCGCGGCACCGTTGCCATAGACCGATCTAGCGCGACCGATACCCTGTGCCGCCGGTGCATTCGAAGCGGACTCTTGCCGTTAGGGTATCCGAGGGTGCGATATGTGCTCCGCCAGTCGCTGGGTCGAGCACGCTGCCCAGGCCAGCGCCTGCTCGCCCTTCATCACACGTCATCGTCGCGGACTGCTCGCGTCCGCAGCCGAGGCACAGGCACGTCCGCATCCCAGGCGCCTGAATGTGCTTGGTAAAGGTGCGGCGGCAGCGGCGGCGCTGCGTGCGCCGAGATCGCCGGCGCCGGCTGGGCCAGGGGACTGGGACCCGTAGTGGTGCCCTGATCGTGGCGTGCGTTCACCGCCGAGATGCGGAAGAGGGACAGCGTCGAGTTGGCCGCACCCACAAAGATGGAGAGGAATATGAGGGTGAATGCCATTGTCTTCCAGCTGACCGCGTCGACAAACCCATTCAGGATCTCGGCAAACGTTTCGGCCGTCACACGAGCACGGCCCACGATCTTGTGGTCACGAGATGCGCAGCGCTGCCATGTCGCACAGGCCTCGGCCAGGGCGGGCGCCTGCAAGTCCGTGCCGCAGCGGTTCGACTTGTAGGCGGCTGAGCACGCAGAGATGTCGCCGAGGTACTCCATCTCGTACTCGCGCACCTTTTCCGACACATCATGCTGCACAGTCCACACGATGCAGAAAAGCAGGTACAAAAACACGGCGAGGAGGCTTGCGTTAAAAATCACCTGTGCGTAGCTCAGCAGAATGTCGGGCCTGTCCAAAAGCCGGCGCAGGTTCGACTGGGACTTGCCGTCCCCGTCATGGCTGCCGACAAAGTAGTTGATCGCCAGCCTGCCAATTGAATGCTCGGACTTGGCCTCCTCCTTCGGCCCACCGGTGTTGTCCACTTCTGCACCGGCCACAGTCCCAGAGGGCCTCGGAGCAAGGGCCTGCTCCTGCCAGGGCCTGGCATTGACCGCGGCAGGCACCTGCTCCTGCAGCGTGGAGCTTCTTTGCGTATCCGTAATACCGGACTCGGCGACAGGCGGCTTCGCGGGCGGAGTGACCGAGTCCATCTCCACGTCCATCAACGACGTGTCAGGCGTCGTAGCAGGACGCGCTGCGCCGTACGACCGCTCGTCAAAGATCGACGCTGCCGAGTCAGTACACACCCTTCATCCTCTCTAGTACGCACGCCGTGGCGGACCAGGCTCCGTCAAGTCCATTGGAGCCTGCGTCCCTCGCGCATAATCCATTGTGCTGGACACTCGGTGAACGCCACCACCAAGTGTTGGTTGGACCGCGAGGCGGTCACGTGAGGATGCGGCAGGGCCCCGCTACGCCGCGTACGTGCGCATCCTGGGCAGTCCATCATGAACCACCCGCTGACTCCGCCGATACGCTTCGGCCCGGTGGCGTTCCCGGCGGTGAACGTCCCGGCGGACTCGGAGTCCGGGTCAGATGACTTCCGCCGCGTCGCCATGTACTCTGAGTGCATGTATCGCGGCGCATATCCCAAGCACCGGAACCTGCGCTTCCTCGAGACGTTGCATCTGCGCACGATCATCTCGCTCACGCCGAAGCCGATTGACCAGGACGAGTCGCTGCGCGAATGGGCTGAGTCACAGAATGGCGGGTCGGGCATACGCCTTGTCCACGTCCGCACGGAGAAGCCCAAGGAAGAGAGTGGCGGGCTTTCGCGGGAAGGCGCAGCGCGTGCAATCATGACACTGCTGGACCGCGAGAACCTGCCGCTCTACGTGCACTGCCTCGATGGTGTGGAGGTGACGTCGACGCTAGTCGCATGCCTGCGCAAGGTGCAGACCTGGGCAGAGCCCTGCATCATGGAGGAGCTCGCCCGTGGCGTGCAAGTGTCGATGGGGCGTCTCACAGGCACACCGAGCGAAGTGCCCAAGCACCTGGAACAGTTTGTGCAGCGCTTTGGGCAGCTGGAGCCCGTACAGCTCCCGCGCTGTACCTCGCTTCCAGGCTGGGTCTGGCCGACTCCTACACGCAGTATGATCTCTGCCGAGGTCTCCCGGCGGAGCAGCACGACGGCAAACCCGACCGTGCAGCTGCGCTCTATCAAGCTCGCATTCGAGCGCGACCTCGGTGCCGTGCACGCGTACGACCTCGCGTACACGAACCTGAGTGGCATTGTATGGAGTGCCGTGCCCCGGTCCCGCACGCCAAGTTCAGACGCCATGTCGGCCGTGTCGGAGCGGTCCTCAAGCCGTGAGGCGGACATCTCGGCTGACCTTGACCATGATGCGCAGGATGCATGGTCGACCTCGTCGCATGCCAGTGCATCGTCGCGGCACGGGGCCCCTGGGTCACAGCCCATGAGCCGGGATGCAAGCAGCCAGGCTGGGCTCAGCTACGAAACGCTCGAAGACAGCGACCTGCGTACACCCCGGGCACGGCCAACGCATGTCGAGGGGGATGTCCCACCGCTTATGCCAGCGGCTGTCAGTCCGATGGTGCGGTACGCAAAGATGGCTGGAGCCGTGTCCCCCAACTTGCGCGCCCAGTACGAGGAACAAAAGACACCACTGCTTTCGACAAGCGACCGCCGTACGACCACCGAGGTCGACAGCACGCCGCTTGCTCTCAATACGGCGACCGTGTCGCAAAGCGATCACGAGGAGCCAGCAGCGGCATACATACCACCAGCGGATGACAGTCCGTGGCTCTCTGACAGCCACAGCTCGTCGCACCGGTCTCCCGATGATGCACAGCCAGACACCGAAGCAGAGGGCGCCGAGGAAGAGGTGGACGAGATGGACGATTACGATGAAGTCGAGGAGGACAGCCTGGCACTCGAGGCGCTGGACCTGGACGGATACTAGACCGACCGTTACAGGCGCTCTACTCTTCTCTTATACCCGTACATGTACAGTAGAAAGAAGAACCCAAGCCGGCCAAAACTTCTTCGTAAAGAGTGCAGTACAACTACAATGCTGGATGCGCTAACTCTGGATGCTGGTGCACACACCCCCTAATCCACAGGGTCGCCGTGTACTCGCACGCGGTAAAGGCAGGTAAAGTCGCGCAGCCCGTGGTTGCTCAGCACGTTCACCTGGATCACACGGAGCGGCAGGCTGAGCGCTGCACCCTCGCTGCTGATCGGGAACGTCTGCGTGGGCGGCGACCCTGGCGAAGCGTCATAGGTGAATGCGCCCAGGTATACGTGCGCTGGAGACGGCGGAACCGGCGTAGGCTCAAGCTCGGCGTCCGCACTAGACGAGCTGCGCCTCGCCTGGGCACGCCGACGACGCCACCGAGCAAGCTCCTGCTGCTCCGCCTCGGTCTCGAGCACACCCCACACCTCCACATCACGTGGCGCCGAGGCCGAGCCGTCAAGTGCCAGGACACTAGCCACGTGGTCCACGGTGATGGCCGTCGCGTGGATTTTGCGCACAAGCTGAATGCCCAGCTGGCCCTGGGAACCGGAGAATGGCCAGCACATCCCCACCGAGTTGTCGTGGTGCAGCGCCACGACAGGCATACGGCCCCGCACTGCCGATGCCGCCTTGGCGTGGTTCGTCAGGAACGGCAGCGGGAGCACGCTGGCCAGCACGGACGTGGCCGCCTGCAGAGGCGAGCTGCTCAACACGATCTCGTGTGTCGGGCTCGTGAGGCTCGGGATTACGCGGCCGCCTGCCGAGTACAGAGCATAGTCAGCACGGCCGATCTGGTCAGCGGCGAACCGCGAAAGCGCCGCGTCGATCAGCTGCTGGACAGCCACTGTGCTCTCGTGCGAGAGCACGCCGCTCTCGCCCTTGTCCAGATCGCCCCGCTGCTGGGCCATGTGCCCGCCACGGGTCCACGAGCCAGAACGCTCGTACATCTCCTGCTGCTCGCGCACCTTGCCGAGGATATCGTTTTGTACGCCCTGCATGTTCGCATTAAAGTGGGAGCTCAGCTCGGCCTTGGCCCGCGCTAGCTCGGCATCAAGTAGCTGCAGGAACCCGTCCTTGCTCAGCAGAGCGCCACTGCGTGTCTGGCTGCCCACAGCGCTGTCCACCATGTCCTGGATAGCGCGTTCATTAGCCTCGAAGAAGCGCGACCAAGATGCGGGCGCCTCCCCAGAACCCTCCGATGCCGGCGCCTGGCCACGTGGCGCAAACACCTTGCGCAGCTCGTGCCAGAAGGCTGGGTCGATGGAGACGCGCTTTGTGCGCTCCGAGTACCGCACGGGCACAAACTCCGACAGGTGCTGGCGCAGCGGAAGCAGCGCACTCATGTCGCGACTCAGCGCCGCGACTCTCTCGGCTGCCCGCGCGGCCTCTGCCCGGTCCGCCTGCCAGGCCGCTGTAAGCTGGCTGTGGCCCGTCTGCAGCGCATGAATATCGGACTGGATGTGCTTCAGCGTGGCTGGCAGAACGCTCCGCTCTTCCAGCACGCGGACGCGCTGCGTGAGCTTTTCTTGAGATGCGCGCAGCTCGCTGTCCAGCCCAGACACCTTCTTCCAGGCCCGGTTGACCGCGTCTTCCAGCGTGCCGATGCGGGCGTGCAGCTCCGACTCCTGGCCTTCGCGAAGCACGTGCGACGGGATCAGCGGGTCCGACTTGGTCCGCGCCAGCTGCGTTCCCCAGGTGCGTAAAAAGAATGCAAGCGCAATCCCTACCGCGACAATCCACAGCACATACGTAGCGGAGCCTCGGGGATGATGCACGGGCACCCGGCCCGCTTGTGGTGCGTCTGACGCCTCCCGGCGCATTCCTGCAGTCGACGGTCGTGGCGGCGTAGTTGTGGACGTTCGCGCTTCGTTGCTGACCCGCTTGGAGCGCTTCCCAGGCGAGCGGAAGGGTGCTCCGCCCAGCTCATCGGAAACGCGCGAGGTGTCATGCGCTGCGCTACGCACAGTGTCGTACGTGGTGCCTTCACCGTCCAGTGTATGCAGCTTGGAGCGGTCGTTCACCTCGCTCTCGACGTGCTTCATGAAGCGCTCCTCTTCGCTGTAGTCCTGATTGTTGGTATCGTCCGCCGGATCGGGCACATGACGCAAGTACGACGCCTCGGGCGTACGCGAAGGCCGCTGTGCACCGCGGAGAAGCGAGCCGTAACTAGCAAGCCCGTCGGCATTGTACGAGTCATCGTCGAGCAGGCTACTGCTCGCCAGAGGATCCGCATCGCGCGGCGGCTGAGCACGAAGATAAAAGCTGCTCACACTCGCTGGCTCGTGCACTGTACGTGCTGAAGACAACGACCCACCCCACATGGAGGCGTTGCCAGGAGTCCCAACGCTTCCAGGCATGCGCGACGCCCGCTTGGGTCGCGCAGGAGACTCCACATCCAGCTGCCCAGGCAGACCGCGAGGCACCTGCGGCGACTGGCTGCTGAGCCGAGACGAACGCCGCAGCGGCGTTCCCGGATTGCCACTCCAACCGCCATTTCCGCCGCCGCCTATAGCGCCCGGCATCTCGGCGATACGCGTCGTGCTTTTCCCTGCGCTGGCACACCGCAGCGGTGTCGAACCCTGCGCTTTGGCGGTAGTTGCAGCGCACGCGTATAGCCGATCATCTCTATTGGAGCACGCGCGCTGCGGTTCGGCCGAGTGGGCGATGACGGAATTCGCGTTTCACCACATTGGTTCCATCGCTAGTAAAGTACATATATATGATTGGCTAACTTCTCTGTTGGGCGCTCCAGGGACAATAAGGCAGAGAGCAAAGAAATGGAAATGAAGGGGGTTTGAGGAGTATAAATTATAGCGATGTGGCGTGACAGTGGGAATCCATCCGTACTGTCTGCGGTCTAGCTGAAATCATGATGAGCGCCACCCTGTTTGTCCGGTCCGGCACCCTTCTTGCCGGGTAAGTGGGATGAAGATGCAATTGAGTAGTGGGCTAACACCTGTCTAGCGCTGCTGCTGCTGCCTACACCTCCTTCTCTGTGATGAACTCGCGCAAGCAGTCGACGATCGCCTCCCGCACTGCCGGTGGTCGCCACGTCCCGGTTGAGCGCAGCTGCGGTGGCGTGTAAAACCACTATCTGACGAATGCGATCCTGACTCGGTAAAAGTGTGTCTACGGTGTCGCCCGTCAATGTTCCCTACGCTAGGCTACTACCTGGCTGTATGATTAGTTGTGTTTCCAGAATTATTTAGACACGTTATTCTGACTGAAATTGATCTTCATGTTATGGCAGACATTGTGATCCAGGTGGGGTGGCTATCAAAGCATGCTGGAGTGGATCCCCGCTGCCTTGTCACGCCGCATGGGCCAAGTGTCCAAATAACCGCACAGCGCACGTGACCATGGATCACACTCGCTCGCACCAAGCGAGGCTGCCGCACGGACACTACGTCGCGTCCCAACCACGTGCTCTGCGCTCAGATGACCATGGCAGGGGCTAGGCCTCTCGAAGTGACCCTTGCACTGGTCAAGCCGACCGTGTGCGCGTACGTCCCTGATATCGTCCATGCGGTCCGTCGGATCCAGACACATCCTGAACTGAATATTTTGCGGACCAAACCCATTGCTTGGACGAAAGACGATGCAGCTGAGTTCTACGCCGAGCATAAAGGCAAGTTTTACTACGACCGACTCGTTCTTGGGATGAGCTCAGGAAGGTCTCTGGCGCTTGCACTGAGCGGACCGGGTGCCATTCAGACTTGGCGCGGACTCATCGGCCCGACCAAAGCCTACCGCGCCAAGTGGGAAGCGCCTGATGCGCTACGTGCACAGCTGGGCCTTGGCGACACCCGCAACGGTTTCCATGGCTCAGATTCAACGGACAATGCGCTCCAGGAGCTTGGGTTCGTCTTTCCCGAATGGGATGCCGCGTCATGGCTGGCTGCAGCGAGGGAGGTCCGAGGAAATGCCCCGAGCCCTGAACCCCAACATCGGTGACGGAACTCACGCTATGTCTAGCTGGTTTCGAGACGAGATTATCACATAGTCACTAATAAATGACCAAGTTACGACACCTATCTCACCATTTACTGGATCTTGATCTGGTACTTGGCGTTCTTCTCAATGTCCTCGTTGAACACGTTAATGTCCCACGAGGGCGTGTAGGCGATCGGGGTGTTGAAGCGCGTGTGGTGACCAGCAGTACGGAGCAGGTCCGAGATAGTCTTGTACTCGTCGTCCGTCAGGTCGATCTGCTGGAAGTTGCTCACAATGCGCGACGGCGTCACACTCTTGGGGATCACCGAGTAGCCGCGGTGCACGCACCAGGCAATGAGCACCTGACCGGGGTCGGCCTTGCGCTTCTGCGCCACCTCGGCCACCTGCGGGTAGTCCACAATCTTGGTCTGGCCCTTGAGGTTGTTGCCGAGAGGCGAGTAAGCGGTGATGTGGATGTTCTTCTCCTTGTGGTACGCCACAAGGTCGTCCTGAGGCAGGAGCGGGTGGGCCTCAATCTGGTTCACCGCGGGCGGCACACCAGTGGCCTTGGTGATACCCTCAATGTGGTCCTTGTTGAAGTTGGACACACCGATCGACTTGACCTTGCCGGCCTTCTTGAGCTCGATCATGGCCTTCCAGGTGTCGACCAGCGAAGTGTCGAGGTCAAGCTTGGCCTTGCCCTCCTCCTGCGGGATGAGCTCATCGAGGCTGCCCTGGAACGCCACCGGCCAGTGGATCAGGTACAGGTCCAGGTAGTCGATGCCCAGCTCCTGCAGGGTCTGGTCCAGCGCAGCGGGGGTCTGCTGGGGCTTGTGCGAGTTGTTCCACAGCTTCGAGGTGATGAACAGGTCCTCGCGCTTCACCACCGAGGGCACGAGCTTCTTGAGCGCGTTGCCCACCTCGTGGTGGTTGCCGTAGATCTTGGCCAGGTCAAGGTGACGGTAGCCGGCCTTCACGGCCTCCTCAACAGCCTTCTCGACCTCACCGGGGGCAGAGAGCCAAGTACCAAGACCAATCTGAGGGATCTTGTTGCCGTCGTTCAGCGGGATGTACTGCCGTCCCGGTTAGCATCAAGTCTCATCGTCGGGGACAAAGGACATACGTTCTTCAGAGACATGTTGGTAGCTGGTAACTGCTAAGGTGTATGGAGCGGGTAAGATTTAAGTATGTTCGAGCCATCGTCCGTGCGCTATGACGCAATCCCGGCCGGGTCCGTCAGCACGCCACGTCGAACTGAAATGGATTAGTCATGCTGACCTCACTCTCGACGCGGTAGAGGGTGTACGATGCGCCGTGCGAGGTGATCCTAGAGCGTCGGAGCGGGTTGGGCAAGCCGGAGCAGACCAGACCAGACCATTCGACAGTATGGGGTTCCGCACGGGCTTTGTATTGGCGAGCGTAATGTTTATTTATGGTATGCAGCATTCGCATGGTTCTGGAGCTAACCTGAGCAGGGATGTTGTTCGTTGCGTCGGCATACGACTACCCCATCCTGTTCCAAAGGCCGGATGAGGAGCGTATCCAGCGCGCTGAGCAGTTCTACATCTCAATGTACCACGCGCCTAAGGCACTTCCGCTGTTGTTGCACAGCGTAATGGCCCTTGGTGTGCTGGGGCTTGCTGCCAAGCTCCACCGCTGGACCGAGACTGACATGTACTTTGGTCTCCCAAGTATGGTGCTGTTTGTCGGCTCTATCTGCATTTACATTGCAACGACGTGGCCCAACCTGGGTGCACTTGCCAACCCTAACGACGAAAATGCGATGCTCAGAGCCGTATTTGAGCGTCCGACGACCCCCACCGAGTTCAAGGGTCTGACGCGCAGGGACCGTGCCTCGATCGTCCAGGTGCTCTCGGCGACGAACCTGATCGTTGCGGCCATGCTCCTAGGTGTCCTCATGCTGCAGTTTGGTGAGTGGTACGTGGACAAGCTGCACGCAGCCGAGGTGAACCGGCGGCGCGAAGAGTCGATCGCCAACCTGGACCGGAAACGCTCCGAAGGTCGCAAAAGCAGGTAGACAACTACTCTTTCGGTAGATTGTGCACGAGTAGGGGATCGTAAACTAACGAGCTAAGATACATACGGACGGACCAGGTCCAACACGTCATACGCTACTTGCAGAAGACGAAAATGGCGTGTCGATCGTGAAGGGCACGTTAGCGTTCCCAAATACCGGCGGCGGCGCTGGTGCCTCTGGCGAGCCACTCCCCATGTTCACCGCTGATGTGCCACCGGGAGCAGCTGCCATGGACGCCGCACTCTTTGCATTCAATGGACAAGTCCTCGAGTTGTGCCCACGACCGTGGCAATGGCCACATTGGTACATGGCGCCGACGCCTGCGCCGCGCCCCGAACTCGCTGGTCGCGAAACACGCGGCCGACCACGACCACGCTTTACCACCTCGCCTGACGAAGGGGGGAGAAGAGGCATTTCGCCGGACATGAGCATGTCGTCGCGCTGCTCGTTGACGAACATGTGCCCATTGGCGGCGGCCGCAGCCAGGGGCGACTCGCCTTGCGACGGAATCGTGTCTGGGTTGATGAGCGTCATCCGCCGGGAGTAGCAGCGCCGGATGCTGTCCGTCAGGTACGATGGGTGCACGAACTGACCCAACGATACGAGACGCTCCAGTGGCAGACAGCGCACCGCGTGGATGCACGGGAACGCATGCTCGACCCACTGGCCACAGGTGCAAGTGCGAACCGCGAGGTTCGTCTGGTGTTTCTCCTGTGCGTTCACAACCAGGTAGTCTGATGGACCGAACGGGGCCACCTCCCATCCGCTCGGTGCCACACCGACGCGTCCGAGTAGATTGCCTGGGAACACACTGTGCTCGGGCTCCAGCTCGATGAAGCGCGCATATACGAGAACTGCCACCTGGGTCACCCAGCCGACGATAATCATAAAGTAGCTGCTGGTGCACAGCGCCGACATCTGCGAGTAGTATTCGTGCAGCGTGTTGGACGCTGTCCAGTCGACCCGCGGTGTGCTGTTCAGACTCCGAGAGCCCGGCAGGATGGCGGCCTGCGCCTCGGTCACTGCCGGCTCCTTCGAGTGAGAAATGCCCATACCTGGACAGCCAAGAATGGGCAGCGCTGCCACCAGCTGCTGGAAGAAGAAGCGCCAGTTCTCCTCGTCATCCTGTGGCGTAATTGCCAAGGCCAGCGGGAGCAGCGACCCCAAGTTATCCTTCACGTAGGCGAGCATCAGACACCCTCCATGGAACGAAGTGATGGGCATCTCCTCGACGTGAAGTGAGAAGGGACAGTCGCCAAATGCTTCGGCTAACGCGCCAGGGCACAAAAATGCCCGGTAGAACCGGGCGTCGGGGCGCTGCTCCACAACGGCGAGCGTCCCGGGGTTCGCTTCGCGGAACGCATTCAGATATGGCACAATCTTGCCAAACGTGGCGTCTTGCCGCTCCCGCTCCTTGTTGGCAAGGAGATGGGATGTGCGCCAAAGCGTCGAGTACGACAGCTTGGTGCCCGTGGCGCGGTGGACGTACTTGCCGATCTCGCGAGGCGCGATAGTCGCCTTGCTGTCATTCATGAGCTGCGACATGTACGCCGAGGTGGCCGAGGTGGAAAAAGAAACAGGCGCCTTGCAGCCGGGCGCATGCTGAAGGATGGCTCGAGTGACACACACGCCACCTTCCTTGCGCCGGCGTGCAATAATGTTGAACGGGCATTGCACCTTGGGCAGACCGAAATCCTCATGGGGTGCATCCATCATCGAGTCGCCCAAGTCGCCTTCGCCATCGCCGATGCTGTCGCCATTGCTTCGCGAGCTGGACGAGGAGCCCTTGTTGTGCCCATGCTCCTTTTTCAGTTCACGCATCACCACAGGGCAAATGCCGACAAAACGGCTGTTGTCACTGCGGCGCGCACGGTAGGAACACCGGTGTGTGATCCCGTACAGCCCCAGCTTCGCGCGGAACTGCTTCATATTGGGAAACAGGTCACCCACCTTGATGGTGATCTCCTCCATGGGCGGCTGGACACCCTGGGCGGCATCCGCCACAGTCACAGCGCGTGCTGCCCCGTCGACGCCGCTCACAGGCATGCTGTCAAGGAGCGTAGACGAGACCGCTGGGTCCGTCATCGCCGTACTTCCACTACTCGAGCCTCGCCGCGCCAAAGTTCAGCGTTTCGTGTTGGAGCGCGACTTGACGCGCACTTGAAAAAAAATTGCAATCGTGGACGGTGGCGTTGGCAGGCTACCTGTCGCTGCGACCGCCGCTTATATACCGCGAGCTTGCTTACTAAGCACACGTGCGCGCGTGCGCCGCGGTATGGTACATGAGGTACATGAACAGGGGTTCGCGCAGCGCCTACTTTTTGGCCAGCCGCTTCTGGAAGAGCCGGTGCCGCGGCTGGTCTGACCCCATAGATTTGTTCATCGACCGGTTACGTTCCTGGAAGCGTGGTTAGTGCGTCCGGGCGTGTTAGCGCATACGTACCACATAGGACATGTGCTGGGCGCCGCTCAGTGCGTTCAGACTGCCAGTGAGGCGCTGTGCCTTGGGGGCAGGCGCGGAGCCGGCCTGAGTGAGGCCAAACTCGTCCGCATTCACGTCTGTTCCGAGGTCTGCAGCGCTTTCGCTGGCGATCAGCACGCTCTGGAGCAGTTCAATCTGCTCCGACTTGGTTGCGTAGACGAGGTTCGGCAGCTCCTGCTGCCCGATGAGATGCATAATCACCCGGAAAGCGTAGCCCTGGTCGATGAGGAACTGCTGTCGCTTTGTCGAGTAGAACATCTCCGCGGTGTCCTTGCTCACAAGTGAGTAGAAGAACGCGTTGAATCCCTCGTCATTGCGCCGCTTGGCCCGAAGGATACGTCCGAGGCGCTGCGCCTCCTGACGACGCGAGCCAAAGTGGGACGAGATCTGGATGAGACACGTGGCTTCGGGCAGGTCGATCGACGTGTCGCCCACCTTGGACAGGAAGATGGTGTTGACAATGGGGTTGTGCTGGAAGTTTTGCAGAATGCGCATGCGCTCGATCTGCGGCGTGCCACCATGGATATAAGGCTTGCCGAGCTTGATTGCGTAGGCCTCCAGGGCATACACGTTATCGGAAAAGACGATAATCTTGTCGCCGCGGTTCTCGTGGTACTGGATTAGGTATTGTGCCGCTTGGAACTTGTTCGGGTTCATGCAGTAGAGGAGCATCTTCTTCCGGCTCCGTTCTCGCAGGTACTCCCGGTAGAACTCGGCGGTCATGGGGCACCACACCTCGGCGCACTGCACTGTGGCAATGTGGCCCTTGGCCGCGAGATCCATCCAGTTGGCCTCGTACAGCTTGGGGCCGACCAGGAAGTTGAGCTCGTCAATCTTCTCGTCCTCGCGCACCAGCGTCGCGGTGAGACCGAGCTTGGCATGCGCCTTGATCTTGGTCAGCACACGGCGGAACATGCTGGCCGGTACCACATGCACCTCGTCGAGCAGGATAAAGCCCCACTCCCGGCTCTCGAGGAAGTTCATCATCTTTTGCGAGGTGTGCGAACGCTTGCCGCTGTTCGCCACCATCGAGTACGTGGACACCACGATACCGGCTGCGCCAGAGAACTTTTGCTTCTCGTCGGCGGTAAACACCGAGATCTGCGAATCCTGCACGTTGCTCCACTGCAGGAACTGCTGCCGCCACTGCATCACACTCACGCTGCTCGTGCAGAGGACCAAGCAGCTCTTCTTGATCGTACAAGCAGCCGTGATGCCGACCAGCGTCTTGCCCGCGCCGCACGGCAGCACGATGATGCCGCTGCGCGCACGCCCATTGCCGAACATCTTGGCGAGACTCTTCTCCTGGTATGGGCGAATATGTGTGCTGGGCTTGAGGTCGATCTCCAGGTCTGGGTTCAGCCGGTCGTTGCGGAAGTCGTACTCCTCCAGCATGGGGAATCCAAGCTCGTTGCAGCGCCGCTTCACCGTCTCGATGAACTCCTCGCGGATCTCGAAGCTGTGCACGGCGTCGTCCTCGTCCAGCTCGTCCGCGTCGTACACGCCAATCACGGCACTGAACAGGTCGTGCTCGGAGCCGTTCGCCCCCTGCTCCGCGGGCGGCTGTGTGCTGCCATTCTCCGCCCCGCTTGCAGGCTGCGCCGTCGCACTAGTCCGCGGCGCTGCCGTGGCGCGCTCCGCGCCCGCCACACTGGTATCGGTGGAGCCGGCGCCTGCCGCCGGCTGGATGCGCGCCTGGCCGATCACGTCGTCGCGGAGCAGCATCTGCAGGATCTCGGGATGCGAGCTCTCAACAAAGTACTTGTTCTGCTTCAGCACGAGCTTGATCTTGCCGAAGCTCGCCGTGTACTCCCGAATAAAGTCGAGCACGGACTTGGGCACGGGCACCTTGGACAGCCGGTTGAGCACCTCGATGATGTCGTTCGGCTCCAGACCGACCGAAACGGCCGCATACAGCGAGTAGGGTGTCAGCTTGTACTCGTGCATGAACGACGGCCGGCTCACGGGCTCGGCAATCGCGATAAGAAAGTCCTGCGCCTGCTCGGCGAGCGCATTAAACCCCTCCAGGATGATGTGGCCGTCGTCTGGAGAGATCCACAGCGGGCGGCTCGAGTGGTCAAGCTTGAGCGGCATGCGCGAGAAGTCGCGCTGCATCGCGTGCACCATAGGCCCGGCGCCGCGCGCCGTGCTATTGTCCACCGCTGCCATGGCCTCCGGCAGGTGTCCAAAGCGTTGGTGGCAAACGGCAACGGTGGCGATTCGCGCGCATTATGGATTTAAGCAATTTGTGCACAATTGTGCATAATCACTCACTGGCTCGACGCGTCGCATCTTCTCCACGCTGCAGCCACCGCGTCTGCTGACCGTGTTGGTCGCCGCTAGGCGGTGCAATGACCAGTCGCACCCTTTACCAATGCACGTGTGCGGCTCACGGCACCTACGACCTTCCACACGCGCTTGCGACGGGCGCCGCAGTATCCGCGCTGGCGCTCGGCTTTAGCCCGCTGTCCTCGCTGTACTACTGCCCAGACTGTGCATGTGTCCGATGCAACGAGTGCATTGCTTGGGAGGTGATCGGCTACTTCTGCCCCAACTGCCTGTTTGAGGTGCCAAGCACCAGCGTCAAGGCACAAAAGAGCCGGTGCGTCCCACTGCTGGATCAGCAGCGTACTGACCTGCAGCTGCGCACGAAACTGCTTTGAATGCCCGAGCTGCACGCATGTCCTCTCGGTTGTGGGGAGCGACTCGCCGCAGAGCGCGCCGCTCACGAGTGCTGAAGCAAGCAAGGGTGTGGCCCCCTACTTCCTCTACTGCACGTGCTGCCGCTGGGACTCGAAGCGGCTCGGTATCGCCTTTGATACGCCCGGGGGATTAAACGGTGCGTCTATTCCACGTACGAGCACCGCTCACCGCGCAGCGCACCTGCAGCCACGCGAGGCGAACCCGCCCGAGCAGATCGAGTTTGACCACTTGTGCAAGCACTGGGCGCCCCTGATGAAGATGAATATGGACATTGCTCATGGCAGGACGCATGGGCCACCACGTTCTGCCACGGCTCCCAGCTCTTCTCGGCACCGGCAATCGCTGCAGCCGCAGCTGCTCCGCGAGGTGCTCCACCTCCCAGCAAAGTACCTGGATGGCGGGCGTGCGCCGACGCGGCGCCAGCCCGCCGAGCCGATGGATGTCGTCCCGCCGTACAAGCCGGTGGCGGCGCGAGCGCAGAACAAGCTCGAGGCACGTGAAGCGCGCCGCTGGCATTCGCTCGCTGAGCACACCACCACGGACGGTAGCACCGGCAGCGGCATCAGCACGCTCGAGCAGCGGTGGAGCATGCCCACCGAGCAGCCGTGTGAGACCAGTGGCCTCCGTCCACAGCGGTTGCGTCTGCTGACCAAGCTGTGCAAGCGATGCCCATCGTGCCGGCGCATCCTGGTGCGGCCCGAGCTGCACACGAGTTCGTCTCGCTTCAAAGTGCGCCTACTCGCTGCCGACCATCTGCCCGGTGCGCAGGTGCAGAGAACGCCCGTCCCACCGGGCAGCGACGCTGGTGCCGTCTGCACCGTGACGCTGACCAACCCTGCGCTGGAGCCCATGCGTGTGGCGCTCCAAGTGGATGGCGCCAGTCCGGGAGTGCGAGCCGAGCTCGCTACGGGCAGCCTGCAGCTGCGTCCGTCGCTCGAGGCACTGGACGTGGAGGAGGAAGCGCCCTTGGAGCGCGTGGCGGACGGTGTGCATGTGCGGCGCAACACGGCCATGGTGGAGGTGCGCCTCAGAGGTGACGATCTGCGGCGCCCCCTCCAGCTCGCGCTGCGGCTCTCCTACCGGGTGGGCCACGCGAGTCAGGACGCTGTGGGAGACGCAGCGCAGGCGGACGCACAGACCACAGTGCTGCTCGCATTGAACTCTGCGTAACCGCCGGTTACCCAGGCCATCAAACCTTGTACTATAGTAGTGGCTCAAAACTGCGGATAGTCCTAGCGCATCGCAGACCTGCTTTTACGAGAGACTGGGCGAGCTGGATGTCTGCGCGGAGCCGGGGCTCAGCCCGAGCGACTGAGGCACTGGGACAGAGTCCGCGGACGTCTGGCTCCGCTCCTCGGGAAGCGCCCCCGGCAGCTCCATGCGGGACGTGCCGATGGGCGAAGTGGCGGGCGCCGAAGCAGGGGAGGACTCTGTGCCTGTCTCGGGATGGCTGTCTTCGCCGAGCATGCGCCGCAACGTCGCATGGTCACGCTTCTGGCGCACGCGCTCCGCCTCGAGGTGGCCACCGGTCTTGCGCAGCACCTTGCCGTCCACGAAGCCGGCGAGCTCGTCGGCGAACTCGTCCTTGCGCCCGGCGCGCGCCTTCTCGCGGGAGCGCTCCGCGGTCTGCAGCGCACGCACGCGGCGCTCGTGGTCGATTGTCTGGCCACGGACCTCGATCATGACCGTGTCGAGCCCCTCGTGCTCCGCATCCGGCGGCGGCGGGACGAACCGCGGCCCGGTGCTGCGGCCGCCAGCTGCGCCGTCCGGACCCGCAGCACCACGCAGCTTGACCACCTGCTGGATGTTGGCGAACACGTCCTGGAGCGCCTTGTGGTCCTGGCGCAGGTCGGCGAGGAGCCCCTCCTGGTAGTTGAGGAACTCTTGCTCGTCCACAATGTTCTGCAGCTCCGTCTCCCACGTCTTCTTCCAGCCCGGCTTCACCGTCTGGATGTACTGCTCGAGCTTCTCGAGGCGCTCGGTGGCCTTGCCGATGTCGTTGGCGATGCGGCGCATCTCGGCCGGCTTCGGCTTCACGCCGCGGTGGCTCACGTCCAGCTTGAGGTCCTCGATCATGTCCTGCAGGTCCTCCACATTGGTGAGCGCCTGCTGCGAGTGGGAGTCCAGCTCGCGCTTCCCGCTCTCGATCAGGTTGCGCCCGGCTGAGGGGCCCAGGGTGGTCACACGCACAAACTCTTTCACCTGCTCACGAACGCTGGTAAACGTACCACGCATGTCCGCCTCGCCCTCGTCGTACACCTGGCGGAGCACCGCGAGTTCGCGCCGCAGTCCCTGGAGCTCCTGGTACTGGTGCTTGAGCCCCTCGGCCGCCTGGGCCCCGCCCGCGCCAGCGGCGCCCCCAGCGGCGCCCCCGGCGGCGCCCTTAGCGGCGCCGGGCTCCTCCATCATGCGGTCCGCCGCGGCACGGAACTGCGAGTCGCTGATCGGCAGCGCGGTGTGCACGTCGCTGGTGCGCGGTGCAGACGCGTCGCGGGCGGCGGGCGCCTCACGCGCCTGGGTGAGCGAGCTCAGCTGCTCACGGAAGAGCTGCCGTAGCTCGCGCAGCTCCCGCGAGACACCCGTGAGCGTGAGGTCAACGTGCTGCTTCACCTGGTCCAGCGGCTCGATATTGAGCGTGAGCAAGCACCCGTCCTGCACGTCGTCCATGTTCTCCAGTTGGTACTGCACGCCACTGTTCGGGTCACGGATGTAAATCTCGGGGAAATCGTCCATGCCCGGCGAGTAGGTGAACTGGTCCACGAACATCATGCGCAGCTTGGCCGTGCTCAGACCTCGGGCCGGCTGCTGCAGGTCCAGCGATAGCGGCGCCTTGCGAATGCGGCGGCCTAGCTGCAGGAACACGTGCAGCAGCGACGCGGGCGGCGTCGCCTCTGCCGGTGCCGCCGTCTCCTGTGCCGCCGGAGCCGGGCGTGCGTCGCGCGGACCCGGCGCCGGCGGTGCGTTTGCCGCCGCGGCCGGCGCCGGTGCTGGCGCAGCGGCCTGGGCGGTCCGGTCTGCCTCATGGGCCTCCTCTTCGTGTTCCGGTGCACCGATGGCCTCGTATGGCTCTTCCTCAGGCAGTGGCTTGGCCTCGGCCGGCTGCTCGGCGCTTGCCGACGCCGTACTGGGAACCCGGCGCTGCGACGGCGCGCCAGACCAGCTCGTGAGCCGCGGGTGACTCTGATCCACGGCGCCAAACACATCCTCGCTCTGGCTTATGCCCGCTGGCATGGACATAGCTGAGGACACAGACACATCGGCGGCGTCCTCGCCAGCGATCGGCTGCAGCCGCTCCCCCGACAGGTACGAAAGGCGCGGCGGGCTGAGCCCAGCGCGCTCACTGGGGGTGGACGACTGGCTCGTGGGGCCTGGCCCGCCGCCCAGGCCCATCTTGTTAAAGTTGTATGCACTGAACCGCTTGCTCGCCCGGCGCTCGAGCGCATCGCGGCTGCGCAGCGCACGCAGGTTCGGGTCAGCGCCCTCTGCGGCGGCGCTGGGCGATGCCTCCACGCTGTTCCGCGGGCGCTCCAGCACGGCTGCCGCAGCGTCCCGCTCGCTGCGCAGCGGCACGGTCTCAGACGCTGGCGCTTCGCCCTGCGCCGCTGCTTGCTGCGGTGTCGACGGCCGCGGCGCCTCGCTACGTGGGCCGAGCGCGCTCAGCAGGGAGCGGGAAACGGGCGTGGGACCGCTTGGGCGCTGTGAGTAGAAGCTTTCGCTGAGCGGCGGTGCAGGCGCCGCGGATGTGCCTCCCAGTGGGCGCGGACCCGCCGGAGGGGAGGACGGCTTGTCGGCCGGCGCGGGCGCCGCCGGCGCACCTGGGGCAGCTGCCGCTGCTGCCGCAGCGGCAGGTTCAGCAGGCGGAGCCGAGGCCCCTGCGCCCCTGCTCGGAGCCTGCGGCGGACGGGCCGCGGCGGCGCGCTGGTCGAGCACGAGCTGCTTGTAGCTCGCTTGCTTGGTCTTGAGCCCCTGCAGAAGGCGGATGATAATTTCCCGGATGCGTGGGAGGTGCTCGTCGAGCGCCGCAGGCGACGCGGGCTCCGAGAGGCATGCCTCGAGGCAGACGCGCAGGTCGGGCGGCACCGAGTACAGGTCGCTCATGTCGATGCCGTAGGAAGTGAAGGCGGCGAGCGCAGCATTAAAGTCGTTCCCAAGCCGCACGTACACATCGGACACCTGCTCTTCGGTGCGCTGCGCCTGCGACCACTGGGTAAGCGCTTCGAGGAGCATCTTGGTTGAGACGAGCAGGCGGGTGACGGACGACTCCATATGGTTCATCGTACCGCTTGTGGGCCCCTGGGCGTCGCCGCGCGTGCTCGGGGTCCTCGTGCCAGAGGAGCTGGGCGGGCGCGCGCTCGCCGCGCTCGGTGGCCGCGGTGGTGTAGCGCTGCCGCTAGGGGGAGACTGGAGGCGGCCTAGCACTACATTGCTGCTGGCACTGGGCGGCGCCTCGCGTGGCGTCGACGCAGTGGCGTACGGCGCACCTGCCCGTGTATCAGGCTGGCTTTGTGCGCTGCCCGTGCGCTGGGACGCGTTGCCTCGGAATAGATGCATAGACGCCGGGGTGGCAACGGACGGGCGGTGTGAGCAAGGCGAATGGCTGCGCTGGTGCAGGCACATCTTTGGCGCATAGTTCCCATATTGTGTGCCCTGGTCGTGATGCGTCAGTGACAGGTCCGTTTTGCATAAAGACGCCTCCACCTGCGCGATTAGCTTCCGACACACAGGCACAGGCCATGGACGCAGCGCGTCCGAAGCGCCTGGCCACTGACAGGCAGGCAAATGCCGAAGAAAAAAACAAGTCCGTCTACATGGTGTCCTAAGTCGAGTTGGAGTCGGCGTCGCCGGTTGCATTCGTTTCCGTTTCGTTTTCTTCCATGACCGTGTCCTCGAGCCCGCGGAGAGAAATTGTGCCGCGCCGCTCCCAGTGACGGTCCTCGCGCTCTGCATCCGCGGTGTTGTTACCATACCAGCTGGATAGATCGCGGGGCGCCTTCTCGGACGATGGCGACTCGCGCTCGGTCGGCTCCGACTCGGGCGCGTGCACACTCTCCTGCTCGGCATCGCTGCGGTCGGCTTCGCCGATGGCTAGCGGCGGCGGGCGCGGCGCGCCATTCTCGCGGCTCGATGTGTGTTGAGCGCGCGCTTGGCGGCGCCCTGCGGCAATGGCACGCTCCAGGCGGACGCGGTTCTCGATCATGTGCAGCATCGCAAATGTGACGTGCTGTCCACTGGCAATTTTGCGTGCCAGCTCTTTGCGGTCTGGATCCGTGAGGATCTGAGGCCAGTCCAGCAGGCGCGACCTGGGCCAAATGGTCGCTGCGCCCTTGAATGGCTGCAGGAACACAGAGGACCAGTCCTGGCCCATGAAGCGGGGCATCAGGTCCAGATCGCGGATGATCTTAAAGTTGGTCTTGAGGTTCAGCTTGAGGATGTGCTCCGTAGCAGAGAGGAGGAAGCCGCCGCGCCAGCCCTTGCCGCGCCGGAAGGCAGTCGGACGGCCGGGAGTGCCACGCTGCCCGTAGTGGAACAGATGCACATGGGGGTTCACCTGCGACACGATGGGGTACGTCACGTTGAACAGCGAGTGCAGCTGCTGCAGCGGGATGTCCACCCGCAGGCTGCCGTCGCGGAACTTGTAGCCCCAGCTCCAGGGGTGCACGCTGCCGTCCGGCGCCTTCTGCATCAGGAACACGGGGTTCAGGATGCCCGGCACGGCTGCCGAGGCGAGCAGTGCGCTCCAGATAAGGCAGTCTGGCGCCGAGATGTAGTTGAGCAGGTGCGCCGGCGAATGCCGGTCGGACGGGATCACGCTGATGTTGAGCACCTTGCCGGTGCGCTCGTACGCCTCGCGGAAGGTGAGTGAGCCGCGCGTAAAGAAGGTAGCTTTCGCTGCCCACTGAAGCGAGTCGAAGCGTGCGCCCGTGCGAAGAAAGCGCGGGAGCCACACCCGCAAGGGCTCCTCGCAGGCGGTGATCCGGTCCGCGAGCTCCGGCACCAGGAGCGCGCGGAGCTCATCATTGGTCCGTGTGCACACGAGAGCGGCGATGAGGCCACCTGCCGAGGTGCCGGACACAATCGTGGGAAGCAGGTCGGCGTCAAGCAGCGCCTTGACGACGCCCACGTGGTAGTAGCCGAAGCTTGCACCACCGCTGAGGCAGAGCGCCGTCTTGCCGTAGTTCTTGGAGGCGACTCGGTAGAATGTGCGCTTGGCATGCGCGCTCACGGCATTGGATGCGTTAAGAAAGCGAAGCGCCTGCTCCACCTCGGCATAATACTGCTCCACCAGCACCTTGGTGCCGTAGAACGACTGGCTGTACATGGAAAAGTTTTCCACGCCGGCAAAGTTGTTCTTGAGGCACACGTTGAGCACGCTCAGCAGCGCATCCAAATCGCCTTTCTCGCGTGCCACTGTTCTGTCAGCATGGTGACATGCGCTGTGGTGTACATACCCTGCAGCCGACCCACGACTCGGTTGACAAATTGCCAGTCGTACAGGGCGCTTGCGTCCTGGAGCTTCCAGGTGTCGTGCTGGTGGTACGCATCGAGCTCCAGCGCGGCACGCTTCCACTCAGAGTAGGTACTTGCGCGGCGCAGCCGGCGGCGCAGAGTGCGGCTGCGCCCACGCCAGGTCCAGAGCGACTCGATCGCGTTCACCAACTGGCGGGTCTCGACATAGAGCCAAAAGTCGAGTGTGATCAGTGTGAAGAGCACACAGAGCAGCGGCCAGCGGAGGAGGCCGTACACGAACCCCTCAGGCACCCCGCCTCGATCGATCGAGCGTGGCTTGGATGTCTGCACGCGATGCTGAGCGGTCTCGTGGATGGGGGCAAAGTCAGGGGCGGCGGAAATCCGCTGCGCACCCGAACTCTCGTCCGCCGCAAGCTGGGCGTCCCCACTGCTCAGCGCTCGCGCATACGCACGCATGTGCTCATGGTTCACGTAGTCTTCGCGCAGTAACTGGTCCGTATAACTCGCCGCCATGCACACCACCCCCACCCTCACTGTTAGGCGCTGAGTGACCGTGCGCAGGGAACGGGGTTCCCTTGGGGCTGCCGCGTTCGGATGCTGACTAAGCAACAACGTCACGGATGCGTCGCCGCTTCGCGGGCCCTTCAACATCAGGCAGAAAGTGACTCGGAGACGGGGTTGGGGCCACCATGGGTGCGTGGCAGCGCGCGGATGCGCGGGATGATGCTGACACGGGGCGCGTGTAGGAGTCCCAAAATACTTTAGATGGCTCTCGGAGCGGTATCCGAGTAGGTGTCGTGGCTGTCGTCTGTGCTGTGGCTGATGGGTGAAGCGATCATGCAATTGGTCGAGGAGAACCGGATCCCGGAGTTTGACAACATGTATCTGGGTACGTTGGCGAGATGGTGGGTGGCAGGAGACTGACTGGTGCAGATATGAACGGGATCATCCACAACTGGTATGCCGCATGCTCCCGGCGGCGTCCGCTGACCCTGCAGTTCGCACCCGCGGGATGAAGAGGCGTCCTTCCGGATCTCGGAGGAGGAGATCATGCTGGGCATATTCGCGTACATCGAACATTTGTTTGCCAAAATCAAGCCCAAGAAGGTGTTCTTCCTCGCCGTGGACGGTGTGGCGCCGCGAGCCAAGATGAACCAGCAGCGGAGTCGGCGTTTCCGCACGGCGCAGGAGGCCAAGGAGACGCTCGAGAAGGCGATCAAGCGGGGTGAGGAGATCCCCGAGTCGGCGCCGTTCGACTCGAACTGCATCACGCCAGGCACCGCGTTCATGCAGAGCGTGTCGGTGCACCTGCACTACTTCATTGCCAAGAAGGTCTCGGAGGACGCCAACTGGCGCAACGTGCAGGTGATCCTCTCGGGCCACGACGTGCCGGGTGAGGGCGAGCACAAGATCATGGAGTTCATCCGCACCGTGCGTGCGCAGCCGGGATACGACCCCAACACGCGCCACTGTCTCTACGGCCTGGACGCGGACCTGATCATGCTCGGCCTGCTGAGCCATGACCCACACTTTGCCCTGCTGCGTGAGGAGGTGCTGTTTGGGCCGCAGCGGAACCGGCGCCCGACGTCCGTCGAGGGCCAGACGTTCTACCTGCTGCACCTTTCGCTTGTGCGCGAATACCTCGAGATGGAGTTCGACGACCTGCGGGACAAGCTTCCGTTTGCGTTTGACCTGGAGAAGATCATTGACGACTATATTTTGCTCCATTTGTTCGTGGGCAACGACTTCCTGCCCCACCTGCCAGGTCTGCACATTAACGAGGGCGCACTCGAGCTCCTGTTCGACATCTACCGGCGCATCCTGCCGCGCTGTGAGGGCTACCTGAACGAGCAGGGCACCCTGCGCCCCGAGCGGCTGGAGCTGATCCTGCAGGAGCTCTGCGCGTACGAGCGGCAGCAGTTCGTGCGGCATCATGGCTCGGGCCTCCCGGGCATCCCGCAGCCGGGCAAGAAGAAGAAGGGCGCGGCGCGCGCGCGCGGCAAGGACATGGTGGTTACCCCGGCGCAGCACGCGTTCGTGGAGCAGGTGTACGCGTTGGCGCTGCGCTTTGTCGAAGCGCCCGCGACGGCGCCGCGGGAGCTGATGCTGCCGGCGGACGTGAGCGAGGCGGACCGCACGTTCCTCGCGCAGCTCGCCGCGGCGCTAAACCTGCAGGTGTCGTTCAACGAGTACGACCCCGCGACGGACGCGACGGCGACCGTGGTGAGCATCTCGCCAGAGGCGATCGCCGCGATCGAGGACGAGGAGGAGGCGCACGAGATGCAGCTGCCCGAGGAGGGCGCCGCGGCACTGCAGCGCGCCGCGGCGCCGTACCTGAAGGCGACCGTGGCCGGCGGCGAGAGCGAGGCGGACGCGGGCGCAGCGGGCGGCGAGAGCACAGAGGATGCGCCTGCATCGCCGCCAGACGAGCAGGTGCTTGCCACGGTGCACGCCGCGGAGCAGGCGCGGGAGACGGCGATCGACGAGCGGCTGCTCGAGTACAAGAAGCGGTACTACGCGGAAAAGATGGGCATGGCGTACACAGAGGACAACCTGAGTGCGCTGCGGTTTAACTACCTCGAGGGCATCCAGTGGGTGCTGCACTACTACTACGACGGCGTGGCGTCCTGGGGCTGGTTCTACCGGTACCACTACTCGCCGCAGGTGTCGGACCTGCTGAACATCGCCGAGTACAGGTTCGCGTTTGATCTGGGCGTGCCGTTCCGGCCGTTTGACCAGCTGATGGGCGTGCTGCCGCCGCTGAGCCGGCAGATCCTCCCGCCGGCGTTCCAGCCGCTCATGGTGGACCCGAACTCGCCGATCCTTGACTTCTACCCGGCGCGCTACGAGAGCGACCTGAACGGGAAGAAGAACAGCTGGGAGGCCGTGGTCAAGATCCCGTTTATCGACGAGCGGCGCCTGCTGCAGGCGCTCGAGAGCCGCGAGGGCGGACTCACGGAGGAGGAGCGCTCGCGCAACGTGCACGGGCGGCCGACGCTGTTCCGGTGCGACGCCTCGTTCGAGCACACGTACCCCAGCAGCATGCCCGGCGTGCTGCCGGACCTGCGCGGGAACCACACGCGGGTGGAGACGTTTGTGCTGCCGTCGATGCACGGGCTGGCGTTCCGCAAGGCGCTGCTCGCCGGCGTGCACCTCGGTGCGGACGCCATGCCGGGCTTCCCGAGCATCAAGACGCTGCCGCACGAGCACCAGCTCAAGAAGGCCCAGGTGAACGTGCACGGCAGCACGAGCCAGGCGAACGCCATGATGGTGCGCATCACCGCACAGCCCCGCGAGTGGCGCACGATCGAGGCCGCCGCCGGCGAGCTGATCGGGCGCATCACGTTCACCAGCTGGCCGTACCTGTACGAGGGCCTGATCGTCGCCGTGTCCAACGCGCAGACCCGGTGCGAGGCGAGCAGCAGTGCGAGCGGGCTGCGCCTCGTGCACAAGCGCATGCCGCCGGACGGCGCGGACTCGTTCGCCCGGCGCACGGACCGCTTCCGCCAGCGGTACCGCACCCGGCTCGGTGTGGAGCTCGGGCCGATCAGCATGCTGGTCCACGTGCGCCCGCTCAAGGGGCTGCAGCGGCTGAGCGACGGCGCGATCGTGAAGCAGTACGAGTCGAGCCCGGCGTGCGAGGTGGACCAGGCGCCGCAGCTCATGGTGGACGAGGTGCGCCACGCGGACGCGCGCTTCCTGGAGCGGCCGGGGCTCTCGGTGCCCGCCGAGTTCCCCGACGGCGCCCGTGTGTTCTACCTGGGCGACCCGGGGTACGGCTGCCCGGGGCGCGTGGTCGGCACCACGTCCAAGTCGGTGGCGATCGAGCTGCTCTTCTCCCGCGAGCTGCAGATGGAGAACGCGGTCATCTCGCGGCTCGTGCAGCGGCGCGTCCAGGAGACGTACCTGCTCGCCCAGAAGGTGGCGTCGCTCTGCCACATGAGCTCGCTCGTCCTCTCGCGGCTCACCAGCGGCATCTTTGTGATCCACCAGAACCAGAAGAGCAACATCGGGCTCAACCTCAAGTTCGAGGCCAAGGGCCGCAAGGTGCTTGGCTACACGCGGCGTGGCCCGCTCGGCTGGGAGTACAGCGCCCGGGCGGTGCAGCTCATCCAGGAGTACGCCGCGGCGTTCCCCGAGGTGGTGCGCGCCCTTGCGCATCTGCGCACCGACCGCGAGCTGCCGCAGAGCACCGTGTTCTTTGGCGACGCGGCCGAGACGCGCATGCGTGAGCTGCGTGCCTGGATCAAGGCCAAGGGCGTCAAGGAGTTCGAGGACGAGCCGCTCTACGTGGAGCGCCTCGAGCACACCACCGTGCGCCAGATCGAGGCGGCCATTGCCGCGCAGGACGCGCGCCGCGAGCAGGGCGACCCGCAGCTGGCGATGAAGCGCCAGATCCTGCGTGGCCTTCCCCGCCAGGCGCTGCTCAAGCCGGAGCAGGCCGTGTTCCGCGTCCCGGAGCAGACCTACTCGCTCGGCGACCGGGTGATCAACGTGCTCGACTTTGGCGCCGTCCCGCTTGCGGCCAAGGGCACCGTCGTCGGGGTGAGCGCCTCGGGCATCGACGTCGTGTTTGATCGCCCCTTCCTCGCCGGGCACACGCTCGGCGGCCTGTGCGCCAACTACCGCGGCGCCCAGGTGGGCACCGCGCACGTGCTCAACCTCACCAAGCCGCAGCTCGCCACGCACTGGGGCCGCGACGAGACGCAGGACCACGAGGCGAACTCGCTCCAGCGCACGCTCGCCCGCCCGCCCTCCGACGGGCGTCCGCGCCGCGGCGGCGCTCGTGGCGGGCTCCAGACCCGGCCGCATGCGAGCTTCTTTGACGCGGCGCCGAGCCAGCAGGGCAAGAGGCAGTCGGGCGCCGCGGAGCTTAACCCGCACCTCGCCGCGCTCTCGCTCGGGCCCGCGCAGCGCGGCGGCCGGCGGCCGGCGCCGCCCCCCAGCGTCTGGGCGAACCGCGGCGGGCGTGCCAGCGCTCCGGGCCACGAGGCGCCGGCGCCCGACCCCACCGCGCCGGCACGCGGCGGCGCCCCGGCACGCGGCGGCGCTCCGGCGCGCGGCGGCCGCGGCGGCCGTGGCGGCGCCCGCCCCCCGGCGCCGCCGGCCCCGTCGTCGGCGGCCCCAAACAGCGCTGCGGCACGTGGCAGGCGTGGCAAGCGCGGCGGGGCGCCTAGCAGTGCGCCGGTGCCCAACGGCACGCCCAGCACTGCACCGCAGTAGAGCAGTGTGCCCGTGCCGATAAGCACGTCTAGCAGTGCATCACAGCTGAGTTTTGCTTGGGTGTGCAGCGCATGGGAATGGAATGCGGATGGTAGCACTAAAGGATGGTATGGGGCCCGGCGCTCACCGGCCATCACGCTCGGCGCAGCCATCGTCCAGGCAGTACGCCGGCCTGTAGGTGCCCGACTCGTCACGCAGCCGCGGGTTCGGCCGCGTATTGTCCGTGCTTCCCAGCGAGGTGTATCTGTCTGGTCAGTTCGCGCGATCGGCATCCGCCACGTACCCCAGGTCGTAGAGCGAGCAGTACGGGACGCCGTCGTGGCCGCCGCCCGCGACGCCGGGCGGCTTTTCCGCTGTGTCGTCCTTGTTTGCGAGAAGGGGGCTGCGCAGGAACGCCCAGACGTCCGCATACTCCCAGCGTAGGATGGGATGGATCCGCATGATTGGCGGCCAGTCCGCGTCGCACGGCGCTCGGATATCGAGCGTGGCGCCGAATGGGTCGCCCTGGCGCACACCGACAAACATAGCCTGGATATCGTGCCGCGACTGGCGGTGCTCGCCGGCGTGTGTCTCGCCGTGCATCTGGAGCTCCGCACGCCCGTCCTGCATCACCAAGGTGCCGTCGATGTAGGCGTAGAGCGCGTCGCGGAGACTGCCGTGCGCCCGGACGAGGTCCATGTTGTAGCCCGTCCTGGCGTCAGCAGAGTACTCGATAAACTGCTCCACCTCGCGGAACGGCGCGCGGCTCGCCACGTACAGCGACTGGATGCGTGGGACCACGGCGCCGTCCCCGTAGTCTGGGCCATTATTGCCGCCGCCGCCGCGGCTGCTGTGCCGCCGGCGCAACACGGCAGCCAAAATATGTGCCATTACCGTGCCTACAGGTTAGCAAAGCTCGCACATCGGTATACGCACAGTCCTTGCCGCCGTTGTAGCTCAGCGCGCAGTGCTCGAAGCTGCCGTATGAGCCGCACGCTCCGTAGCCAATCAACGTACCCGTATTCGTCAAGCGCCGCTTCACACGCCCGCACGGCCTCGGTCACCTTGTCCGCGAGACGTGGGTTTGCCGCGCGCACCTCGGGTGCGTCCACAAACTTGTAGACGGCATCGATCGAGCGTGCCCAGGACGCGTCGGGCGCTGTCATGCGTCCGGATGCGCCTGGAATGCGTGGACGGGCAACCTGCGCACGGAGCGTCCGTCGGTGGGCGCAGTCGGCCGAGCCCCGCTCGACCCCTCCACCTGACAGACGATTTCTTCGTGCTCCATATGAAACACGGTGGCGGAGAGGAGCGCAGTGCCAGCGAGGAGAGCGGCGTGAGTACCGCGTCTCAAATCCGCGTGCGTGTGCGCACGCAGGAGCCACTGCCTTTCGCGCAGTTCCTCCTGCCTGTGGCTCGGGACGATACGCTCGCGCAGCTGCGTGCTCGGATCCACAGTGTGCTTCTGCAGCACTACGCAGGTGACGCGCAGTGGGACCCTGCTGCGCTCGCGCTCGAGGTGGACGGATTCCGTCTCTGGGAGGACCAAGTTGCCACGCTGCTCCGGGACGGGGAGACTCTCACGGTGCTTTGCTTGGACGAGGGGCCGCCACGGAAGCGCACACGTCAGCAAGAGCCTGACGATGTGATGCTCGAGGCGAATCGCATCGTGCAGAACATGCGCGCCGAGGTCGGGCCGCGTGGCGAGCGCAAAATGTCCTTGCGCATGCAGGGGGAGCCCTCATTCCCGATGCCGCCGCCAGGCATGCCCGGGCTCGCTGGCGGTGTGGCCGAGGCGCTGAGCGCGTTTGAATCGCGCAAGCGTCAGCGGCAAAATGGAACAGAAGGTGGCGCCGAGAAAAATAACGCGGATGGGACTGAGCGTGTCGCGCACTCGGACTCGGAGGTGATCCAAGGGGTGCAAGTCAGTGCGGACCCCGCCACCGGCGACAATGCCAAAGCCAAGGCTTCCTACACGGTGACCACAGGTGGCGCTGCATCGGATACGAGCTCTTCTGAGACGGAATCTACAGAGAGCTCCGACTCGGATGCGAGCTCGAGCTCCGACGAGTCGTCCTCAGATACCAGCACCGAGTCGGACAGCACCGAGTCGGACAGCACCGCGTCGGACATCACCGAGTCGGACAGCACCGCGTCGGACGACTCGGAGAGCGACCAGGATACCCGGGCGACAAGCAGCTCGGATGGCGAGCACAATGTACAGCAATCGTCCACGGAGGAAACGACAGGTTCGGCCCCCGATACCAGTACAGCATCCAGCGACAACACGAGCGAGTCGTCCCAATCCGACGAGGAGTCAAGCGACGGTGACGCCAGCTCGGACACCGATGCGGAAAGCGACAGTAACTCTTCGAGTGCGAGCACCGCGAGTTCGGCTCCGTCGACGGCACCGACGACTGCTAAGCCCACTTCGTGGGTTCCACCAGGCCAGGGCAAGGCGTCGACGAAGCGCAAGAATCTCCGCCGCCGGGAGCGCCAGCGGCAACAGGCTGCCGAGGCGGGCACGCCGGTCGCCAACGCGGCGGAGGCCTCGGCGCAGATCCTGCGGCCGGCCGGCGCTCTTCCGCCCGGGGGTGGCACGCTCGATATTCTCTCCTCTGCTGGCGGCGCTGTTCCCGATGCCGAGGCCAAGCCCGTTGCGCCGACGCCGCTGGAGAACATTGCGCAGCGGATGCTCGCGCATACCACGGTCGGCTACCGGCGTCGACGAAGCCGGCAGGCGGCTGCTCCTGTGAGCAGCATGCCGCTGGCCGAGCCCGGCCCGACGCAGCACGCATCGCACGCCGTCGGGCAGGCGCTGCAGCGGCAGTTCACGAGGACGCCGCCACCGTCGATGCGGCCGCCGGAAGAGATCCCCAAGGGCGTCACCATTAGCAGCACCGACTGTGCAGCATGGTACGAGCAGCAGTGGCAGGACGAGTGGGACGCCGAAAACTACGCCGCGGACGACCCTGCAACGCGCATGTACCTCGAGATGCAGCGTCAGGTGCGCAGCGCCCTGGCCGAGGAGAAGCGTGCCGAGGAGCTTGCCGAAGCGGCTGCGGCACAGGACCAGAACAGCGTGGACGAGGACGCCTCGGAAGCAAAGCTGCGGGCAGCGCTTCCTCGCGAATTCGGGTCTACACGCGTAAAACGGTCGCTGCAGGATGCAGCGGATCCCGGTACGGGTATGGAAGCTCCGCCGATGCACGCAATGGAGCTGCCCATGGCCGAGGAGGAGCAGATGGACCTGGACTATGGCGCGCCAGAGCCTGCTCGGCACAAGTCCGACCCAGCGGCGCTGGCAGAGGCACCGTCGGGAGAAGAGTCCCCTACTTTGTCCGAGGCGCCGCCGGAGCGTCCCCGCCGGTCCATGTTTGGCGCCATCCGAGACGCCCTGTTCCACTGGCACTAGCTGTAGCGTAGCTGTCGAACCCTGGTCCTCCACATAGCCACCACGTGCGCGCAGAAAAAAAGTGCGCGCAGCTGCCTGCACTTGGTCACAGTTGTCGGCCATGGCTAATCCTCGACAGCGCCGCAAGGCGCGCTCGCCCAAGTACTCGGGAGCGACCAAGAGTGCGCGCCGCGCTTCTAACAAGAAGGTGAAGCGCGCGCCGCCGATGATGGGCCCACAGGTGCTGCGGGACAACTGGGACCCCCATCTAACCGTGCGGCAAAAGTGCGTGGTCGCATTGGCCTTTTCGTACTGACTTTGCAGCTATGCCAAGCTCGGGCTCGTGCCGACGCTCTCTGGCCACCAGTCGGGCGGCCTGGACCACCGCGACCCGTATGCACAGGCCTCCAAGAACCCGGCGCCGGCACCGGCAGATGCGCAGCCGCGCAAGGGCATGGCGCGGATCATCCGCGACGAGCAGGGCAAGGTGGTCAAGGTGATCGAGAACACGGAGGAGGACGAGGACGCCACGCCGTGGGGCCGGCGCTTTGACTCGGACGAGAAGCGGGACCCGAACCCGCCGATGCTCCCGCCGCGCCTGCACGCGGGGCACGACACGCCCGCGGTGGAGGAGCTGTCCAAGATGGCCGACGAGGCGGCGCCCGTGGAGCGGTACACCTCGGCGGGCGAGTTTGCCTGGCTCGCAGAGCTCGTGCAGGCGCACGGGGAAGACGTCGAGGCCATGGCGCGCGACCGGAAACGGAATCTGTGGCAGCGGACGCCCGGCGAGATCCGGCGCGCGCTGCGCAAGGCAGGGGGTGCCGAGGCACTGCGCCACATGCTCGCATAGGCCGCTGCCCGGACACTTTGCGCGGAGTGGCCCCTTGTACCATAGCTGGCACTCGTGTAGCCGCGTGTGATTGGCCCATTGCATTTCCTGGTCCAGGCGCGCGCCGCGACTGGACGCCGCAGGGCGCTTGGGCCGCTTGCCACAGAAAATAGGCCGCGGCGTCGGTTGTGGAGAAAGGTATTTAGCCGCCACCCCGACACGCCGCCCCGCCACAGAGCCGCGAGCCGGCCAGCGATGGGCAACGCGGTTTCCAGCTCGCGCGAGCCGCTCCGCGGCGTCGGGGAGCTCGACGGCGCGAATGGGCTCCACTTTGAGTGGGCGCTCGGCTCGTCGCGCTTCCTGCGCACCGCCCGCGTCCGCGACTGCGACGGCGCGCTTGTGCTCAAGATGTTCAACAAGCCGACGACCGGGATGCGGCTCGGCGGGCTGGTGGAGCGGCTCGTTGCAGAGCGTGCGGCGCTTGCGGACGTGCCGAACGCGCTGCCGTACGGCAAGGTGATCGAGACCGATGCCGCCGCGTACCTGATGCGGCAGTGGCTCGCGTTCAGCGTGTACGACCGGAGCAGCACGCGCCCGTTCCTCGCGCGCATCGAGAAGCTCTGGATCAGCTACCAGATGCTGCGCGGCATGTGCGAGGCGGCCGAGCGCGGCGTGCACCACGGCGACCTCAAGGGCGACAACGTGATGCTCACCACGGCGCTCGACGTGTACGTGACCGACTTTGCCTCGTCGTTCAAGCCGACCTACCTGCCGCTCGACGACCCGTCCGACTTTACTCTGTTCTTTGACACGAGTGGGCGCCGCACCTGCTACGTGGCGCCCGAGCGCTTCTACGAGTCGCTCGCGGACCTGCCGCAGCCGGCCGACCGCGGCGCGCGCGCCGCCGGCGCCCGGCGTCCGCGCGGCGCGCACCGGCGCGTGGACAGCGTCGCGGACGCCCTGGCGAGCGAGCCGTACCTGGAGGCGCTCGGGCTCGGCCGCCCGAACGGCGCCGTGACCGAGGCGATGGACGTGTTCTCCGCCGGCTGCGTGCTCGCCGAGATCTGGCGCGACGGCGCCCCGACGTTCACGCTGAGCACCCTGTTCCGCTACCGAGCGGGCGAGCTGGACATTGCGCCGATGCTCGCCGAGATCCCCGACGAGGCGATCCGTGCGCTGGTGGGCAGCATGCTGGCACGTGCGCCGGAGGAGCGCCCGTCGTTCGCCGAGGCGCTCGCCCGCGGCAACGCGCACGCCTTCCCGTGCGAGTTCCGCGAGTTCCTGCATGCGTTTGTGACGGAGCTGCAGCGTGTCACGCCGAGCGTCCCGGCGAACGTGCCGGCGAGCGCCGACGTGGTGCGCATCTGCCGCATGCAGGAGCCGGACGAGCGCATGATCCGCGTCTACCGCGAGTGGCCGCGGCTCGTGCGCCTGCTCGGCGCGCCGGGCGACGGCGGCGCGGTGACGGACCGGACGGTGCCGGTGTCGGTGGCCGTGCCGCCGATGGACGCGGGCCTCGAGCACCTGCCGGTGCTGGCGAGCGCCAAGCAGGACGGGATCGCCCTCCTACTGCTCAACGTGGTGCTGAGCAACATCACCTCGTGTGTGCGCGCCTCGGTGCGGGGGCGCACGCTGCACATGCTGATGCACATGACCTGGGGATGGCTCACCGACGAGACGCGGCTGGACCGCGTCATGCCGTACCTGGTCGCGCTCGTGTCGTACTCGCACCCGCTGGTGCGTGCGAGCGCCGTGCGGAGCATCTTTATGACGCTCGAGTGCACCAACTCGATTACCTCGTCGAACCTGGGGCTGATCATCGACTACCTCCTGCCAAACGTGCGCTATGTGCTCGGCGACCCGTGCTCTGCGGTGCGCGCCGAGTGTGCGCTGCACTTTGCGCGCTTCGCGCGCTGCACGGAGCGCTTCCTGGTGATGGAGCATGCGCTCCGCCGGCAGCGGAACCTCGAGGCGGCCGCGCCGGCCTCATGGGAGCTGAACGTGGATGCGCAGCTCGAGCGGCTGCGCACGGAGCTGACCGACCGGGTCGTGACGCTCCTGCGCGACCCGGAGCCGGGCGTGCGCCGGGCGATCCTGGACCAGCTCGCGCCGCTCGCCGTGTTCTTTGGCCCGGCGCTGCTCACCCGGCACGTGGTGCAGCACCTGTCCACGTTCCTCAACAGCAGCGACTGGCGCCTGCGCTGCGCCTTCTTCTCCGCCGTGGTCGCCGTGGCGCCCGTCGTGGGCTCCCGCGTGCTGGAGCAGTACATCCAGCCGCTCATGCTCCAGGCCATCACCGACGAGGAGTACGTGGTCAGCGAGGCCCTCGGCGCCCTGTGCCACCTGGTCCAGATGGGCGTGCTCTCCACCCACGTGCTTCACGAGCTCGTCCTGGTGTGCACGGGCCTGGTGTGCCACCCGAACGAGTGGATCGCCCAGGCGTGCATGTCGCTCCTGGCGAGCATCGCCCAGTTCCTCCCGGCCGTCGACACCTGGACGCTGCTGTACGCGCGGCTGCGCCCGCTGCTCCAGTGCGACGTCCAGCAGATCTCGGTGCCCGCGCTCCGCGACTTTGTGCAGCGCCCGCTGCCGCGCCCCGTGCTGTATGCGGCGTTCAACTCGGTCCATGCGCCAAACCGCTCCTCCTTCTGGGACGAGGAGCAGCTCCACGTGCTCCCGGACCCGGTCCGGACGATGGCGGGGCTCCCGCCGCCGCGTATCGACGACGAGGCGCTC
This sequence comes from Malassezia slooffiae, assembly GCA_010577765.1. NCBI lineage: Eukaryota > Fungi > Basidiomycota > Malasseziomycetes > Malasseziales > Malasseziaceae > Malassezia > Malassezia slooffiae. Next base: position 1,353,754 of record SBHY01000001.1, read on the forward strand.
GTGCGCCGCCTCGCGGCGTCTGGCTTCGACCCCGAGCAGGACACCCACAAGCTCCTGGCGCTCCGCTGGTTCATCCTGCACACCGCCCAGCAGCACACGCGGCTCCAGACGTCGCAGCAGACCCGCTGGCAGCCGCCGCCCGTCGGCGAGGGCCTCGTGCCCGAGACGGTCTTCTTCCAGGGCCCCGAGCGCGTCTCGCGCCCGTCCTCGCTCGCCCTCGTTGAGGCGCGCCTGGAGCTGGAAGCGCAGGTGCGCCCGGCGCCGGCGCCACGCGCGGCGACCCCCGAGGAGCCGCCGCGCCGCGAACCGGCCGCGGCGAGCAGCCCGTCCACGCCGAGCAGCACGACGCGTGGCGCCTACTTGGCGCCGGGCGGCCAGCCCGCGCAGAAGGCGCCGGCTGCCACAGCGTTCGCCCCGGCGAGTGCACAGGGCCAGATGGCCGAGACCGCCCGCCGCGGCACGCCCGCGGGCACCGAGAACGGGCTGCCCGTGACGCCGGTGGAGCGCGCCTCGGCGTCCCCGGTCGAGGTGCCGACCGACGAGCCGCACTGCCGCACCACCTACACCGGCACGGACCCGCACCTGCACGCCCACCTGGAGCGCGTCTACGAGAAGCTGGAGCGTGCACGCGGGCCCGGCGGCGACGCGCGCATGTCCCACCAGGCGACGATCGCGCCCAGCACGGCAGCGCCCGTTGGCGCGCCCGGCCCGCCCCGTGGGCCGAGCAGCTCGGCGGCCCGCCCACAGGGCACGCTGATCGCGTACTTTGCCGAGCACGCCGCGCCAATTGTGGCACTCGCGGTGCCGATGGACCACCTGTTCTTTGTCTCGGCGGCCCGCGACGGCGTCATCAAGGTGTGGGACACGGCACGGATCGAGCGCAATGTCACGGCGCACTCCCGCGTGACGTACTCGGTGCACACCAGCGCTGTGGTCGCCATGCTGCTGCTCACCGGCACGCACTGCGTGGTGAGTGTGGAGGAGGCCGGCGCCGTGCACGTCTGGCAGGTGGTCGTCGACACGAGCGGCACACTCCCCCGGTACAGCCGCCCAACGATCCTCGTGCAGTCGCAGCTGGACCGCGCCGAGGGCGTGCCGACATGTGCCGTGCAGGCGACGCACAGCACCACGCCCGTGGTTGCCGTGGGCACCGCGACGGGGCGTGTCGTGTTCCTGGACGTCTGGACGCTTACCGTCGGGCGCCGCCTGCAGAACCCGGTCGAGTTCGGCGCTATCACCGCCATCGCCGTGGACCGCCAGGGCGCGTGGATGTGCATCGGCACGGCCAACGGGATGCTCTCCCTGTTTGACCTGCGCTTCTCGCTGCACCTGCGCAGCTGGGTCGTCGGCGAGCCGGAGCAGGAGCTGCGCTATGGGATCCAGGCCTGCACGCTGCACCCGTCCCGGGACTGCACGGTGCTGGTGGCATTCCACGTCCCGCCGCTTACCCCCGGCGGCAGCCGCACCGTGCTCCAGGCGCTGGACCTGCGCCGCGGCGAGGTGGTCGAGGTGTACGAGGTGGCCGCCGCCCGCGAGCCTGGCGACGCCGGAGGCAAGGCCGCCGCCCAGGAGGGCCAGGACAGCTCCGCCGCGCGCTGCGACTCGCCCGATGCACCCAGTGCTCCGTGCACGCCCATCACCCCGATCGATACGCCGCAGACGTGCTGGACGGCGACGATGAACCGCGTACGGTCGATCGCAGCCGACGGCCGCCATCCGCCAGGGCGGATCCCCGTCTCGGTGAACGCTGTGGTGCCGGGCGTCCAGGGCTACGAAACCGCCCAGATACCCGAGCCCGGCACCGGAGCGCGGCGCTCGGCTGGCTTCGTGCTGACCGGCGGCGACGACTGCCGCGTGCGCTTCTGGAACCTCGGCGCGGCGGACAGGGGGGTGTGCCTCGGCGGGCTCGGCGATACCGGCACGTTTGCGCTGCAGGACGCGCCGGTACGCGACTACCGGCACTCGGCGTCCTACAGCGAGCCCGCAGCACACGCAGGCTCGGCACGCTCGCCGCTCGCCACCTCGGAGCAGCTGCGGGGCACGAGCGCGTTTGTGAAAGCGCACAAGGATGCCGTCACCGCGCTGAGCGTGATCGAGCGCCCGTTCCGGTGCATCGTCGCGGGCGACCGACACGGCGCGGTGCGGGTCTGGGAGTGACGCGCGCACCACCGGCTGGACGATCAGCACGGTGCGGAGGCGGCACTTATGCCATCCCGCCACCGGACGCTGACGTGCGACACGGGAGGCGTGCTCGCTGCGGGAACGACACTTTGGAGCTACACACCACCAAACACGGAAAACTTACGTACGATACTGGGGCCGTGCTCCTCATAGTCCTTCTTGTCGTAGCAGAAGGAGTGGAAGTCGGGGAGCGAGCCCAGCAGGGAGCCGCCGTACCACACGGCGTAGCGCTGCATGCGGTGCGAGATCACATTCACGTCCAGCCCCGAGCTGTGCGCGAGGTTACCGCTGGCCACCTCGCTGGCCGCGAGGCGGTCCGAGACGATGGCGTTGAGGTCCTTGCGCAGCCGCTGCCCAAAGTGCTGGAACATGGTGGAGCCGCCGGAGAGCACAATGTTCTTGTACAGGCCGCGGCGCACGTCGATCGGGCTCTGCTGGATCACGCTGTCCACCACCTCGGGCAGCGGGGTGAGATAGTCGGAGGAGGCGATCTCCGGGTTGAAGAAGATCTCGGGCGCAAGGAAGCGCTCGTAGCCGACGTCCACCGCGTACCGGCGCCCGCTCGCCGCGTGCTCGCCCTCGTACCGCTCAAAGTACTTGTACGGGTCCTCGTCGAAGCGGCGGAACTCGCGCACCATGTCCTGGCACACGTAGCTGTAGTCCTCCTTGATCTTTTCAGCCACGCGGCGGCTGTCCTCGGCGGGGATGTTGGCCGACTCGCCGCGCTCACGCAGCAGCTGCTGCACAAAGTAGGTGATGTCGCGCCCGGCGAGCGGGATGTGCTTGATCGCACTGCCGATCACGTAGCCCTCGGCCACGGGGATGACGTGCGTGACGCCGTCGCCGCTGTCGACGACGGTGCCGGTGAGCGTGCGGTCGGTCACCTTGTTGCTCGTCCAGCTCGCCGCGAGGGCCAGCACGGCCTGCACGGCGATGTACAGGCCCTTGATGTTGAACGACTCAAACATGATCTCGGCGGTCGACTCGCGGTTCTCCGGCGGGTTCAGCGGCGGCTCCGTGAGCAGGAAGTAGTTCTCCTCGGGCTCTGCCCGCAGGTACTTGAAGATGCACTGCTCCCAGAACCGCTCCATGTGGTCCCAGTTCTCCACGATACCGTGGCGGATGGGCCCGTCCAGCTGGTATGTCTTGGCGTTCGCGTACGCCTCGTCGCCGATGTAGAAGTCGAGGTCCTCGATCCCGCGCTTCGACGCGAGCGACGAGTTGCTCAGGCCACCGGGCTTGCTTGGCACTGCCGGCCGGCCCGCGCCGCCCTTGCTCCCGCCGCTCGCCGGCGTGGCGATCGCCGTGGGGAACACGAACGACGGATCACTGTTCCCGGCAAACCTGCACAGTCAGCGTGCGCACCGCCGCGGCTGCACGTACCCCATCTTGGTGTAGCCGGTACCATTGTCCCTGCGCTGGTGAGCATGCGCCGACGATCGCACCACCTACATCACAATCACGTCCGAGCGCGACATGGTGGCTCCGCTCGCTTGTCACCGCCGGTCGGTGCGCCGCGGCGGCCGGGGCGATCGGGCGAGATGCCTCGATGCACACCTCCATCCGACCAGCCACGCCCGCGCGCTGCGGCGCCCGATCTTCCATGACCGACGCCGCTTCGTGGCCGGAGCCGCCCAGCACGTACGCCCCGCGCGCGAAGCCGAACGCGCCGGTGCGCGAGGAGCTGCGTGCGCGCGCGCACGTGGACCTCGCCGCGGTGACGAAGAACAACATCGGCCAGGTGCGCAAGCTGAACCAGGTGCTCTTCCCCGTGTCGTACTCGGGCAAGGTGTACGACGAAGTGCTCTCGGACGACGTGCGCCCGCTCTGCAAGCTGGCGCTCTTCAACGACCTCGCGGTCGGCAACGTGTGCTGCCGCCTGGAGCCCGAGGCGGACTCGGGCGCCACCCGCGTGTACATCGCCACGCTCGGCGTGCTCAACGCGTACCGGCACCTGGGCATCGGCACCCTCTTGCTCAAGCATGTGCTCGCCACCGCGGCGCCCGGCTCCACGTACGCCGGCCACCCGGTGTCTGCCGTGTACCTGCACGTGCAGACGAGTAACGCGGACGCCCGCCAGTTCTACGAGCACTTTGGCTTCCGTGTGGTCGGCGAAATCCCCCAGTACTACACACAGATCGAGCCCACGAGCGCCTGGGTGCTCGAGCTCAAGGCGTAGAAAAGGGGCACTTTAATAGTAGCCTACTGTACAGTTAAGCATACTTCCGGGCGAGCTTCCGCCGCTTGTGCTCAGCGAGCTCCGCTTCCTCTCGCTCGTCTTCTCGGCGGCCGTAGCGGGCGCTGCGCAGCTCCTCGGCCAGCACGTCGTCTGCGCCCGCCTCCATGTCCTCCTGGTCGCTGTCGACGTCGCGGGCGATGTACTTGTCCCGCTGCTTGCCGAACAGGCGCCAGATCTCGTCGCGGATGGACGCATGGCCTGGCCCTTCGTCCTCGTCGCCGTCCTCGGAAACGTCCTCGGAGGCATCCTCCTCTTCATCCGAGGCCTCCTCACGGCGCGGTGGTTCGGCCGCGCGCGCGGCTGGTCCGGGCTGGGCGGCGCCCGGACGCGGGCGTTCGGGCTCCGCCGGCTTCGGTACAGTCCGCTTGTACGGGACGCCCATCTCCCTAGCCATCCGCTGCTTGCGGTTCTCGTCGCGCGTGAGCGCCGCGCCCCCCCGCGGCTCCGGCGCACGGCGCGGCGCGCTGCGCCGTGCGCTCTGCTCCTGCGCACGCTGCTGCGCCTTTTGAAAGGCCGGCGAGCGCCCCGTCGGCCGCAGGCCGGCGGCACGGGCGGCAGCCTCCCGCTCTTGGTGCGCGCTCTTGGGCGGCGCACGCGCCTGCCTCTCCTGCGCGCGCGCGCGCTCCGCACGCTCGCGCTGCGCCTTGCGCTCCTTCTCCCGGGCGAGCCAGGCGCTGCGCTGCTGCGCCCGGCGTTCCTCCTCCGACTGCGCCGACGCCCGCTCCCGGGCGCGCTCCTTGAGCCGCTGGTCCAGCTGCGCCCGCTGCTCGGCCGCATTGGCCAGCGCCTGCTGCTTCAGCTCCTCATACTGCACAGTGAGCGGTGCCGAGCCGGAGCCGACGTACGCTGCTCATCGGCCTCCACGGTGGCCGCCGAGCCACACTGCGCAGGTGGAGGCTGGTGGCACGCCTGTGACGCACTGGCCACGTGACGCCGAATCGCCGTCTCGTTCAGACGGCGCCGAGTCGATCGTGGAGCTCTGCATTGCATCATGAGTGAGCGCGAGCGCGCTGCGGCGCACGCGGAGCGTGTACCTGTCTCACTGTATGTACCAACAGGCGATCTGCAGCTCTTATCTGTGCCGGGGACGAGCGCGCCGCGCCCCGCGGCGCAGACGCCGAGTGGGCTGGCGCCGCTCCCAGAAGCATCCCATGCGAATGCGCTGAACGAGGCGACGGGCCCGTCGCCGACGCCGCTCGACGCGCGCGGGGAGGGCGCCGCTGCCTCGGGCGCGCGCAGCGGCACGCCGCAGCGCGCGGTGGCCGCGGCGCAGGAGCAGGGCTACGACGGCGTCACTGTGCAGCTGAGCAACGACCGCTGGCGGGAGCGCTGGGAGCGCATGTGCCTCATGATCCCGGGCGAGGAGGATCCCGAGTCGAGCGGCATGGTCCGCAGCAGCAGCCGCACATCGCTCGCCCGGCTCGGCGCGCCCGTCTCGCCGGGCCCGTCCGACGAGGCCAAAATGCGTGCCGAGGCCGAGGCGTGGCGGCGTACCCCGCAGTTCCAGCGCGCCGAGGTGAATCTGTTGCGCGGCGGGCGGAACCTCGAAGGGGTCACGGTGCTCGCGAGCCCGTGGCTCGAGCTCGACTCGGAGGACGAGGGGATCCGCTTCGACTCCGAGCTGGCGCTGCGCCAGGAGCTTGCGTACGCAGCGTACCTGGGCGTCTCGCACGTGGTGCTGCCGGCGCCCAGCAGCGAGCCGAAGCGGCGCGCTTTCCTCCCGGACTATGCGCGCGCGGTGTACACGGCGCTGACAGGCATCGCGGGGGAGCCGCCCGCGGCCGGCTCCTGGATGCGCGTCTCGGTGCGGCTGCCGGTCAGCTCGCCGCACATCCTCTCGACGATCCTCACGCGGCAGGCGGAGCGCTCACCGCGGGGTCCCACGGGCGTGCCCGCAGCGGCGTACCTGCGCACAAACGACAACTGGGCCTGGGAGACGTGGGAGGCGCTCCAGACGCTCTGCTCGTACCACCCCCGGCTCCACGTGGCACTGGACCTCTCGATGCCGCTGCCGCCCGCCACATCGATTGCCCGCTGGAATGCGGAGCGCGTCTCGATGGTCTGGCTGCCGTCCGCGTCGTTCCTGGCGAATGCCAAGGGCTACCCGGTGCTGTCCAAGTCCGCGCAGCGGCTCGTGCGCCAGCTGCTCCGTCGCCGCCCGACCGTGGTGCTGAGCGACGTGGCGGCACCGCCGCCACAGCATACCCGGGGCGGGCCCCGTGCCTACCTGCAGTATGTGCGCCACCTCTGTGCGACGCAGCCGGTGCAGAGCGCCATCGAGGCGTTTGCGCAGGGATACAGCGACTGGCTCCAGGCGCCGCTGCAGCCAATGCTCGACAACCTCGAGTCCAGCACGTACGAGGTGTTTGAGCAGGACCCCGTCAAGTACGCGCTCTACGAGGAGGCCGTGTTCCGCGCACTCGCGGACCGGGCGCCGGCCGGCGCCACGACGCGCATCTGGATCGTCGGCGCCGGGCGCGGGATCCTCGTGTCCCGCTGCCTGGAGGCGGCGCGCCGCGCGTCGCGAGCGGTGCACATCACCGCGCTGGAAAAGAACCCGAACGCGGTGATTGCGCTGCAGGACCGCCTCGTGACCGAGTGGGGCGACGAGCAGGTGACCGTGCTGGCCGGCGACATGCGCACACTGCCCGTCCCGGCGAGCATGTCGGAGCGGGCCGACATGGTGGTGAGCGAGCTGCTCGGCAGCTTTGCAGACAACGAGCTGTGTCCCGAATGCCTGGACGGCGCGATGCGGTTTCTCAAGCCCAACGGGCTCGCGATCCCGAGCTCGTACATGCCGTTCATCGCGCCGATCGCCTCGGCCAAGCTGCACGCCAGCATCCGCAGCGCAGACGACGCGGGTGCCAACGTGGGCTCCGCCCCTGCGTCCGCCGGCATGGGCACCACGGGCGTCCGGCGCACGGGATTCGACATGCCGTACGTGGTGCTGATGCAGTCGGCCAATGTGCTGTCCAGCACGGGCGGTGCCGGCGAGTGGCAGCAGGTTCAGCCCTGTTGGCGCTTTGAGCACGGGCCCATGGACCAGAGCGGGCTGGCATGCGACGCCTCGGGTCTCCCGCTGACGAACAACCACAATGTGCGCACGTCGGTCAACACGTTCCACGTGCCGCATGCAGGTGTGTGTCACGGCCTTGCAGGCTACTTTGAGGCACACCTGTACGGCGACATTATGCTGAGCATCCACCCGGACGCCGACCGGGCAACGGAAAATATGATCTCCTGGTTCCCCTTCTTCTTCCCGCTGCGGGAGCCGCTCTATGTGCCAGACAACAGCGAGCTCGAGGTGCACCTGTGGCGGCTCACGGACGACAAGCGTGTCTGGTACGAGTGGTCCGCCGAGGTGTTCCTGTGCCTCGAGCAGGGCAACGTGCCGCCCACGCCGGCCGCGGCGGACGACTCGGCCTCGCTCCGGGAGAGCGCCACGGCCTCGGTGATCGCAGACACCACGCCGTCACAGCAGCCGTTCACCAATGCACCCGAAACGCCCATGATGCCGTCCAGCTCCGTGGTCTCCTCCAACGCCACCCTCGACGGACACACGTCGGGGCTGGGGCTCGCGACCGGCGCGCCGGCCAGCGCAGGCTCCTCCGGCACGCCCAGCGGCGCAGCGCCCGCCGTGCCGGGAGCGTCGGCCACCTTCCCCGGGGCGTCGCCCGCGGTGCCCGCGGCGTCCGCATCGCCAGCGGTGCCCAGCACTACCGTGTCGCCGGCGGTACCCAGCGCGGTCGTCTCGCCCGCGGTGCCCAGCGCAGCCGTGTCGCCGGCACCGCCACGGCCGACGCGCCGGGTCAAGGTCGGGCAGACGTCGCTGATGAACGCGGGCGCACACGGCTCGTGGATCGGCATCAGCCAGTAGTCGGGCATCTCGCAATGGTCACCTAGTGTACATGAGCTACGTGCGCGTTTATATCTGGTATCCCGGGAAGTCGTACTCGATCCCAGCGCGCTCGAGCTTCTTGCGCCGCTGCGTCTGCCGCTGGAGCAGCTTGCGGTTCACACGCTCCTGCTGCTCAGGCGTACGCTGCTTGTGGCGGCGCAGGCGCTCCATCCGGTCCGCGGGCACCGTGCGATACTTGCGGTTTGCGCCCACCCAGGTGTTCGGGTCGACCTCCTCGGCCGGGATGAGCGACATCTGCAGCAGGTGGCCATCCAGTAGGTAGTTGTTCATCGTGTCCACCACGATCTCGGCCACCTCCTCCGAGGCGAACTCGATGAACGCATAGTGCTTCGAGTGGCCCGTCTTGCGGTTCCGCGAGAGCCGCAGCCGCTTGATATCGCCAAACTGCGAGAAGTATGCACGCAGCTGGTGCTCGAAGAAGCCGTGCGGCAAACGGCCGACGTACACCACCCCGGTGCGCTCCGGCGGTGCGGCGGCAAGCTTCTTGTTCACCCGGTCCAGCCGCTGGCGCACCGCAGCCTCGTCGCGGCTGCTGGGCATTCGCACCACCTCGTCGACCGGCGCACCGCCGCGGCTCGCCAAGGCGTCGTCCTCCTCTTCTTCGGCTGCCGAGTCCTCATCCGAGAAGCCTTCGAGGTGGGCGTTCTCGCCCTCCTCGTCCTCCTCCTCGTCACCTTCCTCGCTCCCGCCCTCGTCCTCCTCGTCGGGGAAGCCGACAAACTCACCATCATCGCCGTCCTGCTCCTCGCTCTCGGGCTCGGCGCGCTTCGCCTTGGTCGCCTTGTTCGCCGGTGTCTCGCCCACGCGCGTACGCTTCGCTGCGGGCTTCGCCGCCGCGTCACCCGCACGAGCGCGCTTGGGCTGAGTCAGCTTGGTGGCAGGCTCCTCACTAATGCGGACGCGCTTCTTCACCGGCGCCTTGGTAGTGACCTTGGACCCAGTGGCCGGCGCCTTGGTAGTGGCCTTCGACCCGGTGGCCGGCGCCTTGGCGGTGCTCTTGATTGCAGCGGGCGCAGCCTTCGCCGTTGCGCTGCGCTGCACCTTCTTCACGGGCTTTGCACCGGCCGCGCGCGCACTCGGAGCTCCTTCGCCGGCAGATGCGCGCTTGACACCGCCAGAGGCAGCCTTGGCAAGCGGCGTCACCCTCGCGACAGGAGCGCGGGCTCCCGCGAGCTTGCTCTTGTCGCTCTTGAGCTTGCTCCCAGGCTCTGCATTCGCGCTGATACCCTGCTTGCCAGCCTTCGCGGCGGCCGCAGGTTTGGACTTCGCGCTGACGCCGGCCATGGACTAGCGAACAAGCCCATGCCTCGTTTGTGCAGCGAAAAAAATGCGCGGCCTCACGTGGAGGCACGTGGCGCCACGTGGTCCCGGCCTCGCATGTTCTACCGTCTTCGATGCTGCAGGGCGGTGGAGCGGGGGGCCAGTGCTAAAATGCACGGGCGCCAGCATACGCGATCACAGCTTCTCTCAACCCCATCATGTCTGCCACGGCTGTTCCCGAGATCCTGTGGGCTCAGCGCAGCTCTGCGTCGGAGCCTGAGAAGGTGCGTAGCGTGCGGGGGTGCAGCGGCGCGGCTAACAGACCAGAATGTGGTGATGCTTACGATCAACGTGCCCAACATGCCGCCGGACACCAAGTGCGACCTGACGCCGGGTCATATGCACTTTGAGGCGGACGTCAAGGCGGACCAGTCCAAGGGAATTGTGGGCAACAAGTTTGTGTTTGACCTCGACTTCTTCGAGGAGATCGATGTGGAGAACTCGAAGAAGCACCTCACGGCCAAGTGCCTATACCTCGTGCTGCGCAAGGCCAAGAGCCAGGAGGAGTACTGGCCCCGTCTCACCAAGGAGAAGGTCCGTCTGCACAACGTCAAGACCGACTTTGACAAGTGGGTCGATGAGGACGAGCAGACCGCCGAGCCGGAGGACTTTGGCGGCATGGGCGGCGGCTTCGACCCGTCTATGCTCGCGGGCGCCGGTGGCGCCGGCGGCATGGGTGGCATGGACCTCCAGCAGATGATGGCCCAGATGGGCGGCGGTGCTGGCGGCATGCCGGACCTCGGTGACGAGGACGACGACGAGGGTGACGAGGACGGCGATGAGGCGGCCCAGCCGGACGCCGAGGCGAAGCCCTCGTCCTAAGCGGCGCGGCGACCGGTTCGCGGCGTCCGGGATCCCATGGAAGCGTAATAGACATCAGGTAGTCACTTTCATGGATCTGACATACTATCTGGGTTCGTGACACGCGTCGTTACATGGGCTCAGCTCGGCAGCCTCAGGCGCAGCTTGTTGATCTCGGCCACAATCTCCTCGGCCGTCTGCTTGTCCTCGGCCTCAAAGTCGTAGCGCTTCGTATCGCGCTGCCGGTCGCGGTGTACCAACAGCTTGATGGTGCTCGGCGACCGGGTGTGTACCTCGCACGAGATCACGCTGGAGGCGTAGTAGGACGCCGACTTGGGCTGGAACATGAACTTTTCTGCAGGGCGGCTGTTCGGTCAGCGCAGCAGCAAACGTGGGGGACGCACATGATATGCAGCCAGTTGCCGTCGATGGTGATGACGCGTCCCGTCCGACGCATCGCGATGGGACCCTTGCGGATCACGCTATACGCCTGTATCGTCAGTCATGTCACTGTGGCGCGCATACGCACCTTGTAGTTGGAGATGAGGTCCATCGCCGTCGTGTACTTGGGCTGCTCGGGCACGGCGGGCCCGGCGCCCTCCTCCACAGCCGGCTGCGCCGCCTTGTGCTCCCGCAGCGACTTGTGCGTGACCAAGGTGAGCTCGCGGCGTCCCTGCACGGAGGCGACCGTGCTCTCGGGGGCAGTACCACGTCCGTGTCGCGGAACACAAGCGCATACTGCGTGGGCGAGCCGAGCTGGCGCTTCTTGCAGACGTTTTCGATCAGGTTGCCGATCCGCTCGGTGGTCGCCACGTGCACGGTCGTGGTGTACTGCACCTCGTCTGCACCGGGCAGCACTGCAATCCGCACCAGCACCCCGTCGCTCGGCAGCGTTGCCGCCACAGCGCCAAGTCGCGGCACGGACACAGGCGGCGCCAGCTCGGACGAGGCGGACGCACCAGTGGCGGGCTCAGCGCGAGCCTTGCCTCGGCCCACAGTGGGCTTCCCGCCTGTGCTGCTCCACATGTTAGCACAGTGCTGCATCACCTGCGCCTGCGTCGCCGGGCAGATGGCAAACTCATCGCCGCCAAACCGCGCAAGCACAGCGTTGCGATCCAGCACAGGGTAGTCCTCATCCATCACACCGTCATCGACGATCCGCAGCGTCCAGCCAAGGGTGCTTAGACGGGTGTCGCGGTCTTCCTCAGCAACATCCGCGTCAAGTGCCGGCTTCCAGCCGCGTTCCATGTAGCAGTACAGTCCGTACCCAATGAGCTCCTCCATGGTCGCCTCGCTACGCACGTGCACGTCCAGCATGTACGGCGTATGCTGAGCATCAGGAGCCCGTAGCGTCGGGAAGTAGAGCAAGACGCGCATGCTGCTGGCCTCCGAGGCAGCGGCGGCCACGCTAGCGTACCGCGTCAGAAGCGGGGCCACGGGTGCCGTCGAGTGAGCACGCAGCTTTTCAGAGAGCAGCGACTTGTTCGGCTGCTGCGCCCGGCGCTCCTCCATTTTGGCCGTAGATTCGCGGCCGAACGGAATCGGGTTGGCATTGTCCACGGGCTCGCCCGCGCCCGGTGGCGCTGTGAGCTTTTGCAGCAGTGACTCGAGGTTCCGGTCGCTCGTGTTCTTGTCGAGCACCTTGTCTACCTTGGTCGTCAAGTCCGTGTCTTTTGCCGGGTCTTGGATACGCGGATCCACAGTCTCCATCGCTCCCTGGGAGATGAGCGGCACAGCTTCGTTCTGTGCGTAGGCATTGCCGAGCATCATGCCCGGCGGCGTTGGATCATAGGCTCCGGTATCGTCGCTCGTGAGGTTTTCATCGCTGCTCAGCTTAGACATGCGCGCGCTCGCCTCGGACGACGATTCACCAGCGGGATTCCGGCTGCCGCTTGCATCTTCGCCCATGTCCGATGACAGCTGCTCGAGCGCCTCGGGCGACGCACGCATTTTGGACATGGCGCCTGCCGGGAGCGGCCCCAGCACGTTCCGCTGTACCGGATTACCGCGGATCGTACGTGTGCTATCGCGGGAATCGCGACGCGTTTCTCCGTTCTCCGCCGACAACGGCGCCTCCTGGCGCAGGTTGCGCTCAGAGCTGTGCCCCTTGAGCTCCGGCTGTGCACGCGGCTCGTTGCTCGCCTCTTCCACCGTGCCGAGCGTGGCTGAGCGGCAGCGCGACTTCCTCGAGGCTCTGGACTGCGAGGAGCGCGCGAGCGGCGCATCCTGGAGGGTCACCTGGGACCCGAGCGAGTTGTGGCTCGAGCTCGGCGTCACCAGGTCGGGCGGCGGCATCAGCGTGGCCTTCCACGAGTCGGGAGGAGGCGGCTCATCGTCCGAGATGGGAGCCCATGGTACATCCGTCAAAAAGCAGCGCCCGAGGATATCGTGCAGCGGGTCCGGAGGCAGTGGCGGGCCCGGCGGCGGAAACAGCTCATCCATGTTGGGTACGACAGAGGTGTGGTGGTAGTCGCACTCACGCAGAGCTGTGGGCCGGCTTACCGTCTGCTCAGGTTGGCGGATTGATTCGTAGGTGTCAACCGGCTCTTCCTGGATCGCTCGGAGCATGACTGGATCACTACGCGCATGGAGGTAGTCTTGGCGCAACGCCTGGATGGCGCGGCTGTCAGGTCAGCGGAGCAAGCGAGCCGATCCAGACGTACCCAGAGTCACTTTTCTCCGACATGGGCGATCAGCACGGGTGCAGTGCAACTCTGCTTGACCGAGCCCCGGCCCCTTTATACACGCATGCACTGTAGCACAGATGAGGGGTCGTGTCCCCTCCACAGCGCACTGTCACACTGTCTGGCGCTAAAACACGTGCGCAAAATGCGGATGGATCGGGGCATTTAGGCTATCCGTCTATATTATTGGCGAGACCCGCGCACAGGGCGCTGGGCCCAAGTACGGCCGCTGTGCTACGGCGTCTACACCACCCAACTGCCAGCGTCAGGAGGATCTGCTACGGGACTGCGACGCTGTCCTGAACTCATCAAGCCCCGCAAACCCACCGGGCCAGCCGCGTGAGCCCCGGCCGATTGGACGTGGCCGCGCACTGGGCACCCCCATGGACTTGCTCGTACATCCTAAGCCGGTTGTGATAAATGCAAGAGAACATAATGGCCTACGAGAACGAAGCACAAGATGCACTCGGTCTAGTTACGGGGACGTTGCGCAACGTGTACTCAATTAGTTCTTGCCCTCCGCAGCGCGCTTCGCCTTGGCACGCTCGTTCATCAGGTTGAGCGCAGAGCCAGCCTTGAACCACTCGATCTGGTTCTCGTTGAAGCTGTGCACAAGCGGGAAGCGGTCGGTGCTGCCGTCCTTGTGGTGGCACACCATGGTCACGACGCTGTTCGGCGCAAGCTGAGTCACGCCCTCCAGGTCGACAATGTCGTCGCCGCGGACCTTGTCGTAGTCCTCCGAGTTCTTGAAGGTCAGGGGCAGCAGACCCTGCTTCTTGCAGTTGGTCTCGTGGATACGAGCGAAGGAGCGCGTGATGATGGCGCAGCCACCCAGGTAGCGGGGCTCCAGAGCGGCGTGCTCACGAGACGAGCCCTCACCGTAGTTGCTGTCACCAACAACCACCCAGCGCTTGCCCTGGTCGCGGTAGTTCACCGCAGTGGCCGGCACAGGGCCCCACTCGCCGGTGAACACGTTCTCCACCTTGTTGGTCTCGTCGTTCATGGCGTTCACCGCACCGATCAGGCAGTTGTTCGAGATGTTCTGCAGGTGGCCACGGTACTTGAGCCAGGGACCACCGGCCGAGATGTGGTCAGTGGTGCACTTGCCCTTGACCTTGATGAGCACAGGCATGCCGCTCGGGTCCTTGCCGTCCCACTTGTCGAACGGCTTCAGCGCCTGGAGACGGTCCGAGTCGGGACGGATGGCCACCTGCACGCCAGAGCCCTCCGCGGGCGGCGCCTGGAAGGTGTTCTCACCCGCGTCGTAGCCCTTGGCGGGCACCTCAATGCCCGAGGGGTCCGAGAACTTGAACTCCTTGCCGTCAGAGCCGGTGAGCGTGTCGGTCTGCGGGTTGAAGGTGAGGCGGCCGGCGAAGGCCAGCGCGGTCACCAGGTCGGGCGACGCCACAAAGGCGTGGGTCGCGGGGTTGGCGTCGTTACGGCCCGTGAAGTTACGGTTGTACGAGGTAATGATCGAGTTACGCTCGCCCTTCTTCACGTCCTCACGGTCCCACTGACCAATGCAGGGACCGCAGGCGTTGGCCAGCACAAGACCACCGGCGTCCGAGAGCGTGCCCATCTGGCCGTCACGCTCGATGGTGGCACGGATCTGCTCCGAGCCGGGAGTCACGGTGAACTGCGACTTGGTCTTCAGACCGTGCTCCGCCGCCTCGCGGGCGATCGAGGCCGCACGCGACATGTCCTCGTAGGACGAGTTGGTGCACGAGCCGATCAGACCCACCTTGAGCTCCTCGGGCCAGCCGTTCTCACGCACAGCGGCAGCGAACTTGGACAGCGGGGTGGCCAGGTCGGGCGTGAAGGGGCCGTTGATGTGCGGCTCAAGCGAGCTCAGGTCGATCTCCAGGTGGCGGTCGTACTCGGCGTCCCGGTCGGGCAGCAGGTTGCGCTGGAAGCCAGTCGCAGCCTTAGCAATGTCACCACGGCCGGTCACCTCGAGGAACTTGGCCATGCGGTCGTTGAAGGGGAACACCGAGGTGGTCGCACCGATCTCAGCACCCATGTTGCAGATGGTGCCCATACCAGTGGCCGAGAGAGACTCGACACCGGGGCCCTTGTACTCGACGATCGCACCAGTACCACCCGAGACGGTCAGCTGGCCAGCCACCGTAAGGATGATGTCCTTCGGCGCAGCCCAGCCCGAGAGCTTGCCCTTGAGCTCCACACCAATCACCTTGGGGGTCTTGAGCTCCCAAGGCAGGCCGGACATGACGTCCACGGCGTCCGCACCACCGACACCGCAGGCAATCATGTTAAGACCACCGGCGTTCGGGGTGTGCGAGTCGGTACCAATCATCATACCACCGGGGAACGCGTAGTTCTCCAGCAGGATCTGGTGGATGATACCAGAGCCGGGCTTCCAGAAGCCAATGCCGAACTTAGCCGTGCAGGTGGCAAGGAAGTCGTACACCTCCTTGTTCACCTCCTTGGCGCGCTCAAGGTCGGCCGCGCCACCCGAGTGCGCCGCGATAAGGTGGTCGCAGTGCACCGTGGTGGGCACAGCGGTCTCCGGCAGGCCGGCGGACATGAACTGCAGCAGGGCCATCTGGGCAGTGGCATCCTGGCAGGCCACACGGTCGGGGCGGAGACGCAGGTAGGTCTGGCCACGCTCGATCTCCTGGCCGTGCGGGTCATCCAGGTGACCGTACACGATCTTCTCGGACATCGTCAGCGGGCGGTTGAGGCGCTGACGAACAATGTCGAGGTTCTCCTGGATCTTCGCGTAGGGCAGGTAGTAGCCCTTGCCAGCCTCGATCCGGCTCAGCTCAACGCGGTTCTGGAGAATATCCGGCTTGATCTCCGGCGCCTCCTCGGCCACCGTGGCAAAACCACGGGTGAGGCGGGTCCGCAGAGCCGCCGAACGGATAGCGGGGATGCGCATTGCACGACTCGACAGCATGGTTGGCAAGAAAACCCGGGTGTCCAGCGCCACTGTGTATTTATGCATGTGGCACTAGAGCCTGGGCTTTGCGCCTTCGCGGGTGTACGCGGAAGAAGGGTGGCAAGCTGCATAGATCGACCTACTAGGCCGCTAAAAAATGCATCTTGACAAGTCATGCATTTACGATTGTGAATTGCTTCAATTTTATTGGCCCTTCCCCCCGGGCCTTCTGGCGATTGGATTCCCGATTCAGCATGGGCCCTCCCAGTCACGTGGGGCTCCGGCTGCCACCGGCTTTGTCGCTGGCAACGCACTGACGACCATGCTCAGGAGGCTGTGGCAAAAAGTCGTTCCGGGGTTCTTGCGTGCGAAGCATTTACTACGATGAAGAGCTAGTTAAAAACTAGGGTTAGACAAGCCGTCAGGTTACTCTTCCTCGGCCAGGAGGCGCTCAGCCTCGAGCGCGGCAACACAGCCAGTGCCCGCCGACGTGACGGCCTGGCGGTACTTCTTGTCCTGGACATCACCTGCTGCAAAGACACCCTTCACAGAGGTGCGCGACGTGCCAGGGTCGGTCACGATGTAGCCGTCAGCGTCCAGCTCGAGTTGGCCCTTGACAATGCTCGTCGCGGGGTCATGCCCGATAGCGTAGAACAGACCATTGGCCTGCATGTCCCGCTCGGTCCCTGTTTTCGTGTCCTTGATGCGGACGGCGTTCAGCAGCTCCCCATCACCCTTGGCCTCGACGGCGACCGTGTTGAACAGCACGGTCACCTTCGGGTGGTTCAGCAGCCGCTTCGCCATGATGCTGCTGGCACGCAACTCGTCGCGACGCACAAGTACATACACATGGCTCGCGTAGCGAGTCAGGTACGTCGCCTCCTCGGCAGCCGAGTCGCCGCCGCCGATCACCACCAGCGGCTTGTTGCGGAAGATCGGCACCGCACCGTCACACACGGCGCACGCGCTGATGCCGCTCTGCCAGTACGTCTCTTCACCAGGGAGGTGCATACGGCGAGCAAGCGCACCGGTGGCAAGGATCATGGTGCGCGCAAGCTCCGGCTCCTGGTCCTCCTGACCCTCGCGCCAGAACTTGAATGGCCGGCTGGACAGGTCCACCTTGGACACGGTCTCGGTCAGGATCGTGGTGCCGAACCGCACCGACTGCGCACGGAACTTGTCCATGATCTCGGAGCCCTTGATACCATCAGGGAAACCAGGGAAGTTTTCCACGTCCGTGGTGGTGGTGAGCTGGCCACCCGGTGCCACGCCGTTCGCCAGGAGACCCTCGAACATGACGGGCTCGAGGCTAGCGCGCGCCAGGTAGATGGCAGCCGTGTGGCCGGCAGGGCCGGAGCCAATAATTACAACATTGAAGGGCTTGAGCTTGCCCGACACTTCACTCGGGTTAATGGGCGCCATGTTGTCTCGGTTGATCGTCCCAAACGCCACAGAGGTAGCTGCGAGGAATCGGGGGGCCGAATGAGAGAATGCTCTGCGCTGCGACTGCGATGCACGGCCGTTTTCAGAGTAGGCTCGCGTCCGCTGTCCTGGAAGGCTCTGAAGACGGTAGAGCGACGGACGAGTCAGGAGACGGTTTCGAAGACACGGATTCCTGACTGGGCACCCCAGGAGCATGCAATGGCGATAGGCAAGCTTTTTAAGTCCGAGCCGCTCTTGTTGGCACCCCGCTGTGGGCTGATCGGACAGATTAGTTTCCATCGAACCTAGTATAAGGTTGACTAACCAATCAGACGCTGCGTGCCATCCAGCACGTCGAAAAACATGTCGCGCACCTAGTAGGCAGATATTCCGCGTTTGCAGGCTTTTGGAATGAGATCACGGCCCAAGCCCAGGTGGAGGGCGCATATACGGGGCCCTGTACACACAGCACCAGATCTTTGCCCTTGGATTACTTTTTGGCGCTGAAGATGCTTGGGAAGGCGCAGATCTTCCTGGCAGCGTGTGCTGCATTCATTGTAGCTGCGTCTTCCGTTGGCCAGGTTGAAGCTCACTCCTTCCCGGGCAACGACCACGCCTTCGCGGCGCGCGGCAAGCACCACAAGGCCGCGGAAAAATGGGATAAGGAGTGGTACCGCGTCGTCGACACGGGTGAGGGCCGCGTTCGCGGTGGGTATAACGCGACGAGCGGCACCTACTACTGGCTGGGCGTGCCGTTCGCGGCCAGCACGGCTGGCTCGAACCGTTTCATGCCGCCCAAGCCTGTGGAGCACTGGGACGACATTCGCGATGCGACGCATTACGGAATGAGCTGCCCGCAGCATGACAGCGGCACGTCGCGCCAGGCTGTCCGTCTGTTCGGTGTGCCGGAGGACATCTTTGACAAAGACACCGAGTCGGAGGACTGCCTGAACTCGAACATTTACGTGGGCAAGCGGCACTGGGAGGCGTTCAAGGCGAACAACTCCAAGCTCGCGCCCGTCTGGCTCAACGTGTACGGCGGCTCGTTCGAGTGGGGCACCAACCGCGTCAACTTTTATCAGGGTGACAACATCGTCAACAAGGATGATATCGTGGTGGTGAACATCAATTTCCGCAGCTGGATTTTCGGCTTCCCCATGTCGCCGCAGCTCCAGCGCAAGGGCGAGGACAAGAACTACCCTGGTGCGAACGCCGGTATGGCCGACGTCAACTTTGCCGTGCGCTGGGTGTATGAGCACATTGCCAAGTTCGGCGGCGACCCGAACAAGATCACCATGGGTGGCACCAGCACTGGTGCCAGTCTCGTCGACAACTGGTCCTTTGTGAACCACAACAAGCCAAGCGCCAAGTATGTGCGAGGTCTTATTCTGCAGAGCGGCTCGATGATCTCGCTCGGGCGCTACTTTGACAGGGACCCGCCGTTCAACACGCCGCACGGCACCTGGATGAATGTGTCACGCCACGTCGGCTGCGGCACCACGGCGAACCAGAAGCAGTTTGAGTGCATGCAGCATAAGCCCTGGCGCACGCTGATGGAGGCCACATTTGCCGTGAATGCCACCTTTGGCCCGGCGGTGGACAACTACACCATCTACGGTAACTACTTCGAGCTGCTCCGTGAAAAGCGCTTC
Source organism: Malassezia slooffiae (assembly GCA_010577765.1). NCBI lineage: Eukaryota > Fungi > Basidiomycota > Malasseziomycetes > Malasseziales > Malasseziaceae > Malassezia > Malassezia slooffiae. The sequence goes on from SBHY01000001.1 coordinate 1,372,871, forward strand.
GTGCCGGTCCCGGCGCTCATCGGGAACAACAAGGACGAGGGCAACGCTTTCCTCCTGCCCGTCCCCTGGTTGGCACCCGCCGCGGGCCCGGTGATCACCGCCGAGGTGTTTGTTTGCCCGACCGAGTTCCAGTGCCGTGTGCGTGAAGGCGTGGCTCCCACCTGGCGCTACCGCTTCAGCCCGTCGCTCTTTATTCCCGGCACACCGAACAAGTTCAGGTCTCTCGGCTCATACCACGGTGGCGACACGGCCTATGCTTGGGACAACTGGCGTGATCTGCGCTATGTGTACAACAGTACCGAGGACAGCAAGCTGGCGATTCCCACGGACAACAACCGCATCCGTGCCAAGATCAGCCACATCTACCGCGAGGCCAATGTCAAGTTTGTGCTTGACCCACACTCGGGCCTCAACGACTTCCAGGGTGGATGGCCGTCCTACGAGAATGGCGAGAAGGTCGGTGACATTGGCTATGACAATAAGCCCACCTTCCGGCTCATCAGCCACAACGACATGGACGGCCTCTGTCCGTTCTCGGGGATCAAGATGTACGAAAACAACGTCCGTCGTGTGCAGAAGCTCCGGACCCAGTACCCCCTTCTTGCGGCCTAAGGAGCTATGTCACACCCGGTTTTTTCTTTTGGTCTTGTTCATTCTTTTACCCTTTACGGGATCCAACGACATTACAGACACTCCAGGTCTTCTTTCTTCTTAACATTGCCACACTAAACATAGCAAGGCACTAGTTGACTATGCAGCGGTCAAGCGGATCAAATAGATGGCATTGCTATTCCCTGACATCTAGAGCTAGAGGCAGGCCACATCGAGCTAGGAGCAGCCCATTTTTATATGGTAGGAAACATGATAAACCGGTGCGAACACCGGGGCATGCCCGTGACGGCTCTAGTCCAGGCACCTGCGTGCAAATACACACAACCCCTGCTTGCGACCCTTGCGCAAGTTAGGGAGCGTGCAGCTGCTCGAGGAAGGACGGGTCGGTCGCGATGAACTTCTCGCGCTTGTCCTTCTTGAGCTTGCCCGCGCGGCGCATCGCCTGCTCGCGCAGCTCGTTGCGGATCGAGGCCTGTGCGTAGGGGTTGAGACGGAAGAGCACGGCGCGGTTGCGCAGCGGGTTCTTCTTCTGGGTGAAGGGACGCTTGGTGTACTTGGGGCCCGCAGGGCGCACGATGCTCTGCACCTCGTCCGAGTTGATCAGACGGGTCACATCGGGGGTGCTGATCTTGGCCGAGGGCAGGTGGAAGCCCTTCTTCACCTCCGAGGCGGTCCCGTAGGTGCCGAAGATGGAGTCAAGCTGCTTGAACGCGTCCTCGGTCCAGATGACGAAGCGGCCAATGTGGCCACCCGGCGCCAGCTGGAGCAGGTTGAGCTGGTGCACGCTCACCAGCTCCACACCCGGGAGGTTGCGGAACGCCTTCACGATACCGTTGTCCTGGTTGTAGATCACAAGCGGGCCGCGGCGCTGGGTGTGGCGGCGGTTGCGCAGCTTGCCCACACCGGCGCGGATCTTGCGCGAGTTCGACACCTTGAGCACGTCGTTGTAGGCGTTCAGGGCCTTGAGCACAGCCACGGCCTCCTTGGTCTTGGTGTACGACTCGATGCTGCTCGACACCACAAGCGGCACCTCCTCGATCTCCTCCACGCGGTGGCCGCGGGCGAGCACGAGCGAGGGCAGCGCAGTGGCGGCAAGCGCCGAGGCGGTAGCGTAGCGGCGCTGGTTCTGGTTGGTCTTGATGAACCAACGGCGCCAGACCTTGGTCGGGGCGAACATGTGACCGCCACGCGCCTGGTTACCGAACGCGGCCTGGCCAGAGCGGTGCGTACCACCACCGCCAACACGGGGGATACGCGCCAGGGCACGACCAGTACCCCACGACTCGGCAGAGGTCTGGTGACCGGCGTTGCTGGCCACAGCGTAAGGCTGACGCTTGTTCTTGGCCAGTTGCGCTGCTCGTGTTAGTCTCTCTGCACAGAAGCACGCTCTGGAAAAGTGCATGCCGAGGGCGGCGCGGCGCGCCGCTGGCCACATGCGCAGAGCCGACGTGCATCTCGCCATCCTCATAACCTGCACTTTTCCTCAGGACACGTACTGTGAACGCCCTCAATCACGTCAGGACGGATGGGGACCGTAAACACAGCGGGCAGCGGGACGGTGCCCGTAGCCGCGCCGTCAGTTCCGCGAACGTTTACAGTAGGACGAGCGGCCATTCTGAGTCTTGATGATAGACCAGGGTTTGGGACGAGAGAACGGTGAGCTTCGGCTCTCGACCTTCACCGCTCTCGCGTCTGCACAAAGTTCCCACGTTCACGTGATGCATTTTAGTTTTGGTGACACATGACCTAGGCCCTTGCCACGTGGCCCTCGATGACGTACGCAATTGAGGCAAAATTTCTAGAAGCGAGCACGCAAGCCGTGCAGCATGCGCTGATCGCGCGAGACGGGCGTCAACGCAATGGCGGGCGGGCAATCCAAACTGTCGGAAGAGCTAAGCTCGCCACTTGCCCACCACCTTGATACTCTCATGACTCTGGCGTGCGCTCCTGCTACCTCTCTGTCTGCTGGCTCTCCTTACGCAAAGGACGCCGCGGATGAGGCCGAGCAGGTCCAGCGCATCATTGCGGATCTGCCCAGCATCAACGAGCGCCTGCAGAACGCGTCGCCTAAGGAGGTGCTTGAGTGGTCGATTGACAACCTCCCGGGCCTCTACCAGACAACGGCTTTTGGGCTCACTGGCTGCGTGACACTGGACCTCATCTCGCGTATTAGCGCGGAGCGTGCAGCTCAGAAGGGTCAGGTGCCGGAGCACCTGGTGCCGCTCATCTTTGTCGACACCCTGTACCACTTCCCTCAGACGCTCAAGCTCGCAAACCGCGCTGCCGAACACTACAAGGCCCTGATGCACGTATACACGCCGCAGGGCACGCCGACAGTGGCCGACTTTGAGAAGCGCTGGGGCTCGACGCTCTGGGAGCGCGACGAGGACACGTACGACTACCTTGTCAAGGTGGAGCCGGCGCGGCGCGCATACGAGGATCTCGCTGTCCGTGCCGTGTTCACAGGCCGCCGGCGCTCGCAGGGTGCTGACCGCTCCTCGCTCGCTGCCGTGGAGGTGGACGAGACGGGGCTCATCAAGGTGAACCCGCTCCTGAACTGGTCGTTTGCGGACGTCGATGCGTACGTGAAGCAGAACGCCGTTCCGTACAATGAGCTGCTGGACATGGGCTACAAGTCTATTGGTGACTGGCATTCGACCTCCCTGCCGACAGGCAAGGACCCGAGCGACGAGCGCTCCGGTCGCTGGAGCGACAAGTCTGGAAAGACCGAGTGTGGTCTGCACAAGGACTACTTCAAGTTCAAGGTGCTTGCTGAAAAGAAGTTGCGCGATGCCGAGATGGCCAGCAGGGACGAGGCTCGTGCTTAATCTTCATACTCCCGCTCTACTGTACCATAGTCACGACCTAAGAACATGTACATGTTTGCTTTATTTCCTCCGCGGCTTTTCACGGCACCGCGGTGCACAGCCTGGTGTTGTCCGCTAAAATGAAATGCACCGTTAGGTAAGCCACGCTGACTTTCGGGCACAGACCAGATAAGGGCGCAGCATTCGAGATAGTGGGTGCCTCTAGGCGGGGCAGCGGGACTGTCTCTGGCCACTACGACAATGCGCGTATTTTTTGGGAATGTCGTGAATCCGAAGACCTCGTCTGCGACCCACTACGTCGAAAGGTGCCTGCTGGGCGTGTCCCCCGACGGTACGATCGCTTTCGTCGAGGACCTCGATGTCGTCACGATAAGTCAGGAACAGCTTCATGAAAGCCCAGAAACCAAGTCCCTAGTACACGCGCTGTCGACTTCCTTCCCTAGAGCTCTTGACACAGCAGTTCTCGAGAAGGCGGCCGCCGTCCTTGTGCGGGAAGGCTGGAACGCTGAGTCTGACGAGCTCCGTGTGCTCCCCGCGGACTGCTTCCTATCGCCGGGTTTCATTGACACCCACACGGTACGTGAGCAAACTTTGTTTGGAATATAACTGATATGCATACGTGTTCCTTCTCAGCATGCATGTCAAGTGGTACGTGTGGCACAAACGTGGATCCGAAACTGACGGCTCCGCAGCCCAACGTTGGTCTTGGACAGCAGTACGAGCTGCTCGACTGGCTGCAACACATCACATTCCCTCGAGAGAGCAAATTCGAGGACGCCACCTACGCAGAAAAAGTGTACAGGTCAGTGGTGGATCGATTCCTGCGGCTCGGTACGACGACTGCATGTATATACGCCTCCCTCCATCTGGAAGGTATGTGCGCAGAGACACGAGCCAGACTGACCCTTCAGCATCCAAGACCCTTATACGCATCTGCCATGAATATGGGCTGCGTGCGTTCATTGGTCGATGCCAGATGGACCGGAACTCGCCGGACTGGTACAAGGAGCCCGACGCCGATACCTCCTGTAAACACACGCGCGAGCTCATCTCGTACTCCCAGGAGCTCTGCGGGCCGCTTGAAACGGCCTCGGTGCAGCCGATTCTCACCCCGCGATTTGCCATCTGCTGTACACCGGAGCTCATGCATGGTATAGGTGCCATTGCACGCGAATACCCCGCATGTACGTCCGACAGGCGCTGGCACACGGCTGACCTGTGTAGTGCGGATCCAGACGCACCTGAGCGAGAATATTGGCGAGATTAACTATACGCAAGAGCTGTTCCCAGGCAACACGTCTTACACGGGGGTCTATGACCACTTTGGCCTGCTGAACGAGCACACGATCCTGGCACATGCGATCCACGTCAGTGACGAGGAGATCCGCTTGATCGAGGAGCGCAAGTGCGGGCTTTCTCATTGCCCGACAAGCAACATCAACCTGCGCAGCGGCCTCTTCCGCCTGGTGCATATGCTGGACCGCGGCGTCAAAGTCGGGCTCGGCACGGACGTGTCGGGTGGCTACTCATTGGGCATGCTGCCTGTGATCCGCGAGACGAGCACGGTCGCCAAGATGCTGGCCATGAGCGAGGCCGGCCTCGCTGGGGGAACTACAAACGGCGAACATAACTCTGGTGCGACAAAGAGTGCCCCGCTGTCTCCTGCTACACTCTTTTACCTTGCCACGCTGGGCGGCGCCCAAGTCTGCGAGCTCGCGGACCGGATTGGCTCGTTTGAGCGCGGAAAGGAGTTCGACGCGCTCGTTGTGAATCTGCACATCGACAAGGACGTGAGCGATGCGGCCACCAACCCGAGCGTGTACGCCGAGCATGCAGACCCGCTGGACGCCAAGTTTGAAAAGTGGCTCTTCTGCGGGGACGATCGTAACATTGGTGCCGTATTCACGAGCGGCCGTCTGGTGAGTGGCACGCTCAGCTTCCTCAACACGAGCAAGTAGTCCACTACACCTGCTGTGTCCGGAGGGGCGCCGCCACAGCACCCTGGTCGTCCGTGCTGAACTCGTGCACCTGGCCACGGAACACGTAACGCACATAGAGCGTCTTGGACTCGCCAATGCACGGATCAAAGAAGCCAATCAGCTTGGCCTTGGAGCGGCCAGAGGGAATCACCAGCTGGCCATGCGATACCAGCATCTGCAGCGGGACACGCACGTCCCAAAAGAGTGGCTGGTCTTCGGACGCGGTCGAGCTGGGTGTCTCGTACGGGCGTGCAAAGAACTCGTGCAGCTTCTCCGGGTCCTTGAGCGCCTCGGACGGCACCTGCACCGGTGCCGGGAATGTGTCGCGGCGCCCGTAGAGTGCCTGCACAATCACGACGCCGCGCCGCGCGCACTCGGCTTCCGCGCGCTTGCTCGCCTGCCCGCGGAGCAGCTCACGTGTCTGCTCGGCATTCACGCGGCGCTCCGTAAGGGCCTCCTTGTTCACCCGGCGCAGCTTGGCAAGCCGGTCCGCGTGCTGGCGGCGACGGCGCGGGCCAAAGTAGAAGTATTGCGCCAGCGTCACGCCGACGGCCGGGATCACGGTCGCCGCCAGTGCGATATCGGTGCGGAACTGCGGCGAGAGCAGAATGGGCAGCACGACCCGCTGGCCGAGCCGCACAATGCGGATCTTGAACGACACGCCCGTGGCCATGCCGCATTCGACGCCGAGGCCCACACGCACGTTCTCCGTGATCCGCTGCTCGCCATTGGTAAAGGCCGTGATGCCGCTGGCCAGGCCCAGCGTGAGGCCCGAGGAGATCAGCACACCGTAGAGCCGGGCCGAGTGCTCAAAGCCAATCGCCTGGTCCACCTCGGCCAGGGTGCACTGCCCGGTCCAGCCTGTGCCGTTGAGCTGCTGCTTCGTGACGCCCACGACCAGTGCGCCCACGTCGGGGCGCACAAGCGAGCCGTCCTCCCGCAGGCCCCAGGACCCGATCGAATAGCCGCCCGACTTGAACGAGGTGAAGCCGGTGAGCGACGACTTGCTCGAGAGCCGCTGGCCCCAGGTGAGCGTGGCCGCTGGCGGCGCCGCCAGTGTCTGCGCCACGAGTGCGTAGGTGAAAAAGACGTTCTCGTCCAGCGTGTACTGCCCCTTGTTGGTAAACACCTGCGGACGCAGAAGCGTCGCGGACGTTTCTGAGAAGAAGCGCGGGCTCCACTGCGTCTTGAGGGTGCCGACCAGGTTCCCGCCGCCGATGCCCCGACGGCTCAGCATCTGCCCGCTCAGCGTGAGTGTGGATGCCGAGAGGACCGGCATATCGAAGCTGTGCTTGCCCAGCAGCTGTGAACAGTTCACGCGACCGATGCGCTCAGACAAGCTGTACGGCCGAACCGGGCGGCGCAGCGGCGAGACGTTCGCCGCCGCGCTCGACGCAAACAGGGACGATGCGTCTACCATCGCGGTAAACTCGCCCCGCGACTTGACCAGGCTCTCTGCGTCCGCCGCCTGGCGCAGCCGCGACTGACGCTCGAACTCGGCCTGCATCTCGGCTGGAGTCTGGCCACGCAGCGACACGGACCAGGACGACTGCAGCCCCTGCTCGCCAAAGTGGTCGTACACGGCGCGCTTTTCCCGGTCGCTCAGCACCTCGTACGCCTTTTGGATATTGCGGAACGTGTTTTCGGCAATGGCCTTGTTCTCCGGGTCCGGATGCTTGTCCGGGTGGAACGCCACTGCGCGTCAGCCATTCTGCCGCACTTTCTCCCCAACGTACCAGCGAGGCTCTTGTATGCATCGCGAATCTGCTCCTCCGTGGCGTCCTGGTCCACGTTCAGGAGCGAGTAGAACGAGCGTACCTCGTTCGTCTCGTTCAGGTCGCCACCGCTGTGAGCATCGCGGAATGGCGTGCCACCGAACAGCGGCTCATCCTCTTCCACGGCCCCAGATGATGCCGACGCTTGCCGCGGCTCAGCCTCGGGCGGAGGCTCCGCGACGCCACCACGGCTATAAGGGTCCTCCAGGTGGCTCATCCGTTCGTGGTGTCAGGCGGACACGGTGGAGTGGAGGTGGCGACGGGAAATTAGTCAAAAAATCGTCAATTAGGTCGTCTAAAGGAACTGCTACAGGAAAACGGAATTTCCTAGACCCAAGGGTGTGTGAAATCATCCCAAACCATATAGTCCATCACCAATGTAAAAACTTGCATGATAACTTGACTTTTTAGAGAGTGATACCGCCAATGTGGGGAAGGGTAGCCTCCATAGGCGGCGGCTTGTTCTCCACATCATAGACGGGAATCGCGGCCTTGCTTGCTTCCTCATTGATGTGCTTCTTGCCCTCGGAGCCATCACCCATTTCACCTTCCCAGCCCTGCTCCTTGAGATACTCGATCCAACGCAGGTCCTCTGCACCGAGGTCGACCCGAGTAGAGTCGACCACGCAGAAGAAGGCAACAAGGACGCCAAGTGCACCAACAATGGCGGCAATAATAAACGTCCACCTCTTGCCGATGTGGTCCTGAATCCTTTGGAAGGTAGCGGTGCCCACAGCGGCGCCAGCCTTACCAAAGGCAGCGCTCAGACCGTACATGGTACCACGAAGGGGCGTGGGGTACGACTCAGATGCAACAAGACCGCAGGCATTGCCAGGGCCGAGGTTGCCCATACTCATCATGAGACCGTAGAGCACCACAAGAAGTGCGACCAGGTGTGGTGTGTCGAGCTTCGTGAAGGCACAGCCGACCACAAGGCCAATGACAATGTAGCCCGAAAAGCCGACAATGAGCAGGTTACGGCCACCGATGCGCCGCACGAGCCAAGCACCAATCAGACAGCCGGGAATACCCAGGAAGGCGAGCAGCAGCTGCCATTCACCAGAGCGCAGGAGCGTCATCTTGGGATCAATCTGCGAGATAATCGTGTTGCTGAACAGGCCGTTCGGGAACGTGACGAAGTCATACAGGAACCATACACCGGCAGTGCCGATGAAGCGGAGCCAGTACTTGCGAGCCACCAGGAGGTACGGGACCTTGCGACGCATCGCATTTTCACGGAACAGCTTGGAGTTGATCATGCGCATCCGGAAACCAAAGATGGCCAGCGGCAGCAGCACACCAAAACCGAAGCAAATACGCCAGGTGATCCACAGATCGCGCTGTGCATGCTTCGAGTTGGTGTTGTCATACGTGGTTGCCGAAAGGACGATCAGGAACACGATGATGGCAAACGGGCCACCAAGTGCAAGCAGAAGGTTGGTCACCAGAATGAAAATGGAAGACCGGTTACGAGCACTGAACATTTCGTTGGCCGCTTCACTTGTAGCCGTCGAACTCGCCGGGTACTCGCCACCGACACCGACACCAATGGCACCACGGGTCACGGTGAGCCACCAGAACATCTTGTGGGATCACCATGCACAGGATAGGCCGCAGTCGCAAAGATCGCGCCAAGCACCAGCATAGTAGTGGTTACCACGATACCGGCGCGACGACCAACACGATCGCAAAAAACGCCGATGACAATCATACCGATGATCGAGCCGACAATAGAAGCATTGCTGATTTGCGTCGAATAATGGCTAGTGTACAATTGCTTGCCGAACAGTTTGCCGAAGAGCGTGTTGGTCATGGTCATCACGTTGTTGAAGTAGCCATCGGAAGCAAGTGCCGCACCCGATGCAATGATCAGCCAGCGGTTGGCGTGGTGCTCCTTCCGCTGCACCTCCTCCGTCGGAGCCACAACGTCCTTGGTGTAGAGCACCTCGGGGATCTCCTTCTCTGGGATCTCCTCCTTGTACTCCTCCGGGCGCAGCGTCTCAGGACTGACGTCCAGATGCTCCGGCGCCTCCTCGCGGTACTCTGGGTACGACATTGTGCAAAAGCACTAGATGGGGGGTATCAAAGCGCCTGTGCCGACTTTAAGAACACGCACAACCCTCCGCTTTTCGAACCCCTGTGGCCATTTTGTCCTCATCATGCACAAAAAATGCCTGGGCATCGTCAGATCTCCACCATTACTTTACGCCCAGTTAGTTAAATCTCGTGGATCGGCACACCTTGATAAGCTGCGCCGCGCACGTGTAGGGGACTGCTCTTCGCGGCGCAGCAGGCTTGCATGAGTGTGCTGAGCCACGTGCATTTCAGGGGAGTCTTAACAAATAGAGGATATATGCGATCGGGGATTTACGCGTCTGTGCCCACGAGTGCGCGAACGACCGCGTTGCGACAGCGGAGGGCAGCCATGGCGGACACGGCGGGCAATGGGCCCGCGACCGGCGAGCAGCCCAAGGTCAAGGTGGGAAGCCCCAACCATTTTCTCAAGGGTGCGTGCGTGTACAGCCAGATCGTGTATGCTCACTATCCAGGTGTCATTGGCAAGCGAGTGGCCGTGCGGTTGAACAGCGGCATTGACTACTATGGTGCGTGATGCACCTTGTTGCGGGAAGCTGACGCATTCAGGCGTGCTGTCGTGCCTCGATGGCTATATGAATATTGCGCTCGAGGACACCACCGAGCGTGTGGACGGCGTGGTGCGCAGCTCGTACGGAGACGCGTTTATTCGGGGGAATAACGGTACGTGTGCGCTATGCGGCTTGTTCCAGGTGCTTACGCGGCACAGTTCTCTACATCACCGCACTGGAGGAGGCCTAGATACGTCGGTAGGAAAACGCCGCGTGGAGCGGCCGTCTGCAGGTGCGCAAACGGGATGTAGTCGACCATGGCTGGTATGAATCACAGGGGAAAAGCCTAGCGCCGCTGCCTATAGACACGCTGGCCACAGAAAGTTGCCCCACTGTCGGTTTATACAAGCTTGGCAAACAGCTTCCTGCGCGCGGTTAGCGGATAGTCACGTCATATCGAAACACGTACGGAGCCGTGCACTCGAGAGCGCAGTGCGCGAGGTGGACTGGGTCGGTCAGTTACGCGACGGAAAACAGGTCTCCTGTGGTACATACAGCTGTCGAGGGTTAGCTCGTGCCCTTTCTCGCGCTGGGTGTACGTACAACTCCTCAATGCAGTCCTCACCCTCAAAGCCGTGGCCGCCCGTGACGCGCTCCTGGCACTCGTCGAAGTGATGCCGAGACTCGCCGCAAGGAGCCGAGTTCTGGCACTGCTCGTAGATCTCAGGGAAGGGGTCCGCGGACTCCTCCTCCTCCTCCTCTTCCTCTTCCTCTTCCTCCTGGTCGTCGCCGCCGTCCTCGTCGCCGCCTTCTTGGTCGTCGTCCTCCTCAGCGTGCGCGGTCGGGAAGAGCGAGGTGAAGAAGCTCGTGCTCGACTGAGTCTCCTCGGCCGGAGCAGGGGCCGTAGACGACGTGCCAAAGCTCGAGAGGGCAGACAGGAAAGTCATGGCAGGTCGATACCGAGACGCAAGTCGCGAATTCTCGCTGGGCAAAACTCGAGCCTGCGGCCGCGACAAGGCCGAAACCCCGAACCGTCCCGACTGGGGCATTTGTCATCGGCACGTGACGTGGCCAAGGCGCTGATCTGGCGGCCCGATAATCGGCCGTGCGGGCGCTATATAATGCGGACCGGTGCACGCACGCCCCTCTACCACTTTATTGAGTATCAGCAATCATGGTGCGTTGGGAGACGGAGTGTGGCGGCGGCGGCTGACAGAAGCAGGCTCCTGAGAAGGGTTCCGTTATCCCCGACACGATGATGCAGTACATCCCGTGGGCTCCTGAGCTCGACTCGGGCAAGACCTGCGGTATCCCTGTCAACTTCGACACCCACAAGGAGTGGAAGGGCAAGAAGATCGTGGTGGTGTCCATCCCGGGTGCCTACACCCCGATCTGCCACCAGCAGCACATCCCCCCGCTCGTGCAGCGTGTGGGTGAGCTCAAGGCCAAGGGCGTTGACGCCGTGTACGTGATCGCCTCGAACGACCCCTACGTGATGAGCGCCTGGGGTGTGTTCAACAAGGCCGAGGACAAGGTCATCTTCGTCACCGACACGGACCTGGCCTTCTCGAAGCAGCTGGGCGCCACGATCGACCTGAGCTTCAAGCACATGGGCGAGCGTACTGCCCGCTACGCGCTCATCATTGACGACCTCAAGGTGGTCGACTTCGCCTCGGACGAGGGCGACACTGGCAAGCTCCAGAACGCCTCGATCGACACCATCCTCACTAAGGTGTAAAGAAGGCGATTCATCTAGAGAACTCGTAGCTATCGTAACTTTTTGCCGTAAGTTTACTCTGTCGGATGTCGGGGGCTGATCCACCCGGCATGGTACCCTTCCGGTCCCGGTCCGCTTCCATGCACCGGACAGATTCACCAGCGTTCGACGCGCTGTCCGATCGGGTGCAGGGCGTTTTAGTCAGCGATCTCGGCTCGCACGGACAGCGGCCATACCCCGTTTGCCCGTCAGGATCGGGGATAAGAGTTCGGGATTGAGGCTCGCCTCTTACCAAGTCGCACTACTACACAATGGTACGTGTGCCATGCACGCTGCAGGGCTTGGGCTGACGTGCTAGTCTTCTGTGCAGGGTCAGACTGTGCCTAACACGACGATTACCTACGTGCCCTGGTCGCCGGAGCTCGACACCGGCAAGGCGTGCGGTGTGCCCAAGGCGGTGCAGACGCATGACGAGTGGAAGGGCAAGAAGGTGGTCGTTGTGGCCGTGCCTGGCGCCTTTACGCCTACCTGGTGCGTGGCCCGCAGTGCGGGCATGGTTGCTGACGTTGCAGCCACGTGAACCACATCCCTCCGTTCGTGGCCAAGGTGAACGAGGTGCGTTGCAGCGCCGTGGCGGACGGCAGGCTGACTTGGCGCAGCTCAAGGGCAAGGGCGTGGACGCCGTGTATGTGATCGCGGCGAACGACCCGTTTGTGATGAGCGCGTGGAACGTGATGGAGCATGCGCAGGACAAGATCGTGTTCGCCAACGACACCAACCTGCAATTCTCCAAGGGTGTACGTGACAGAGTGTGGCAGGCTGGGCGGGCGACTAACTTGGCAGCTGAACGCCACGCTGGACCTGTCCTCCAAGGGCATGGGTGAGCGCACGGCGCGCTACGCGCTGATCGGTACGTGCAGACGAGCGCTGACGGAAGCTGACGTGCCAGTGAACGACCTCAAGGTGGACTACTTTGGCGTATGTGGGAGCGATGCGGGACGACGCGCTGACGGGGCAGGTGGACCAGGGCGAGCTGGCCCAGTCGAGCCTCGAGACGGTGCTCAGCAAGCTCTAGGTGGCTGGAAGCGAGCGGCCAGAGTTTATCCAGTAGATGCGTGTGCGTATTTCAAACATATGTACCGTAAGAGAAGCTCAGCCCTCGAATGCCTGCGTAAAGTCGCGAGCATCCATGGGGTCCTGCTCCGACGGCTGCGCCTCGGAGAGGCGCGCCTGGAGCTGCGCGCGGAAGCGCTCCACGTGCTGCAGACGGGTGACCCAGTTGCTCCGGTAGGGCACCATGGATTCGCCCGTGTCCAGGTAGATCTGGCTCATCAGGTCGCAGTGCATAGCCAGGTTGCGCACGAAGCGCGGCAGCGCGGCGAGCGAGACGAGCTGGCCGTCGCCGATCGGGGAGAAGTCGGGCAGACCGGCGCGCTTCTGGAGCTCGACACGGAAGAAGAGCGTCTCGTCTAGGACACATTCGTCAATGGTGTTGCGGGACTTGGAGTGTGGAGAGATGACAATGTTGACAAAGTTGAACTGGCTGGCGATGGTGCCGAACCGGTACGGCTCGTTCGAGTCGTTGAACACAATGTGCACGTAGTCGTTGCCGATCAGCGCCTTCTTGGCGCCGCAGGTGGAGTCGTGCGCCCGGTTCGGCATGAGCGTGGCGGTGTGGAAGACGAGCTGCACACAGTCGTCCTTCCAGACGTAGGCGTACTTGCCGTGCTCGTCCGACTGCCGGTCGAGCCCGCCCGTGTAGACGTCCTCCTGCCCCCGGAGCGCGATCAGGTCGCCGAGTCCGCTGAGGAACCGCATGTAGGCCTCGGAGCCGTACGTGTTACTGAGGATCTCGGCCTCGGTCTTCTGCCCGTACGCCACGTACACGACACCGATCTTGTAGAAGTCGTAGACGGGGGTCAGGTCAATGGTGCGCAGCATGCGGTCCGTGGACGCGTCCGGCGGGAGCAGGATGGGCGCCTCGTCCACCACCATGTCCGGGAACGGGCTCAGCTGCAGCGCGATGTACGCAGGATTCAGCACCGCCTCACGGACGGAGCGGCGGCTGGAGCTGCTGGGCGCCCCGCCGGCGTTGGGCGCCGGATTGGGCACCGGGCCGCTCGTCGAGCCGTTCGGCCCCGCCGAGCTGGGCGCCGTGTCGGCGGTGGACCCGCTGCGGGCCTCGTCCGTGTCGGTGGACTTGCTGGGCGTGGCCGGCGAGGAGCCGCTGGTGGCCGGCGCGGCGTCCGCTTCGCCGCCGTCCGCGGCGCCCTCGGGCGCAGCCAGCTCCGTGCCGTTGGCGCCCTTGTTCACCCCGAGGCGGCGGCCGAGCGCGGCGAGCGAGGCGCCCGGCGCCGTGTACGGGTCCATGGCGCCAAAGCTCGTCTCGCGGGCCCGCGCGAGGATGGCGGGCATCATGTACGCCTTCAGCTCGTCGTTCATCAGCGAGTGCGAGGTGAGGTTCTCCAGCTTGGCAATGAGCGTCGTGGTGCCCGACGGGCGGCGCACCGAGAGCTCGAACCAGCCCGCGTGCTGCAGCGAGGTGATGGTCAGGAGGCCCTTGCCCAAGAGCCACGTCTGCGGGCGCGCGGCGGGATCCGCCGGCGGCGCGCGGCGCGGCGCGTCGCCGGGCATGTCGCCGCTCACGAGGAAGCGGATCATGGAGCGGCTCGGCTTCGGCTCCGCGTTCGAATAGGTGAAGCGGGCGAGGAAGTCGAGACACACAACCGTCTGGTCCGCGAGCTTCTCGCGCCCCTCGTTGGCCAGCATCAGGCCGCGGGTGATGTGCGGCACGTGCTTGGCGCGGTCGCCCATGCGCAGGGTCATGAACCACAGCACAATGTTGAAGTAGGCGAGCATCATCACATACTGCGACAGGGAGAACTTGCCGGGGCTCGAGCGGATGTCTTCGCGGGCGGCCGCCGCGTCGCTCTGGTGGTACTGGATGTACTGCAGCGCAATGCCAAACACGCGCTTGTAGTCCGTCTCGGTGAAGTTGGCGTACGCGGCCGGGATGCTCCCGATCTCGGCGATCAACTCCATGATGTGCACGCTCATGGCGATCGACGACATGATCGTCGAGAGCTTCACCAGCATGCCCGACACATGCCGCGTCACACTCTTCTGCAGCTCGTGGCACGCCACCACCAGCGCCCGCATGCACGGCTGCGCCGTGTTCTGCGACTTGTTCAGGCCCGCGATAAACGCCTCCACCAGCTCGTCCTGCTGCGTGCGGGAGAACACCTGCCGGTAGCTGATCAGCACGACCAGCGTGCCGTACGCCACCGCGTACATGTCCGTGCGCCGGATCTCCTCGGGCAGCGCGACGCCCGCGAGCAGCCGCTGCTGCAGCACTGCGTGGCACAGGTGCGTGTGCAGCGCGATGATCTGCCGCTGGCACGCCGGGCCGCAGAAGCAGTGCTTGTTGCTCAGCTGTGCGGGCAGGTGCGTGATCACGTACGATACCAGCTCCCAGTCGGACTCGGACTGCAGCATCGACAGCACCACGCCGAGGTACTCGGAGATGGGGAGCACGTCGGTGCGTGCTGGCGGCGCGTCGTCGGCCGGCGGCGCGTCGCCCGCCGCGGCCGGTGCTGGCCCCGCGGCGCCGGACTCGCCGCTGGGGAAGATGCACAGCACCTCGCTCGGCTGCTCCACGGCGCGCCCGAGTACGAACGGGACCGACTCGGGCACGGTCCAGAGCCGCTCCGCGGGCGCCGCGGCGCCCGCGGAGCGGCTCACGCTCGGGGTGCGCTCGGTGCGCTCGAGCGACGCCTCGCGGCCCGTGCGCCGGCGGTCCAGCGACGGCTCGCGCGCAGAGCGCCGCGTGCGGTCCAGGGACGCGTCGCGCGCGCGGCGCGCGCCGCGCTCGCGCGCGGCCATCTCGCGCTCGTCGTCCGCGCCGGGCGCCTCGCCGGCGGTGCGGCGCAGCAGCTGTGCGGCGGTGGCCGCCTCCCGGTCGAGGTTGCGGGCGAAGAAGATGCGGTGGTGCCGGTCCGCGCGAAGCCGCATGAACCACTGCAGCACCACGAGCCGCACCGAGGAGGGCGCGGTGCGGGTGGCGCTAGCCTGGAGAAACTCGAGCAGGTCGCGGAAGAGCGCGACGCAGGAGCGGCGCGCGCGCTCCTGGAGCGTGCCGTACTCGGCGAGCGCGGCGCCGCCCGTGGTCAGCACAATGGTGCGCGGCAGATCGAAGGCGAGCGTCTCGAAGACGTAGGCGCCGTCGGTGATCGCCCGCACGGCGCGCTTGGCGAGCATCTCGCGGCGGCGCATCTCGCTCACGTTGCTGGGCCCGAGGCTCGTCTGCCGCGAGTGCTGCGCATGGGCCTGCTCCCGGAGCGCGCCGCGCTCCTGCTCGGGGGTGGCCAGCGCGCCGCGCACGCAGGCGGCGAGCACGCTGCGGAAGCGGCCGAGCACCTCGGGCTGCGCGGCAAGCGCGGCGGCGAGCGCCGAGCCGCGGATCGCGGGGCGCAGGATCTCCTCGATCTCGGCGTTGGTGTCGTCCGGCACCGTGGTCTCGAGGATCGGCAGGAGCACCCGCACCGCGAGCTCGTCGCGGAGTGCGGGCATATCCTGCACCACATCGTACGCGTCTGCGATCAGCTGTGCGATCTCGAGGCGGGCGAGCGGCGCGGGCGCCGCGGCCGCGTGCTGCTTCTCGCGGAAGTAGAAGGCGTGGATCAGCGTGAGCGTCGAGTCGATCCACTGCGGCGAGCTCGGCATGTAGGCGTGGAGCCGGCGGTGCTCCTGCACCATCTCCACCAGCACGCGGTCGGGCAGCAGCGGCGCGAGGACGAGCAGCAGCGGGGTCAGCTGCGGCACGGTCACGAGCGAGCGGCGCGGCGCGGGCGCGGAGCTGCTGGGCTCGGCGCCCGCCTCGGCGTCGCTCCGCTCGCCGCTGCGCTCCTCGCGCTCGGGCAGCACGCCCGAGAGCAGCTCCACCAGCAGGTACACCACCCGGGTGGACAGCACCTGCGCCCGTGTCGGCTCGCCCGCGCCACGCGTGCGCCAGACGCCCATGTGCCGCTGGGCGAGCGGGGTGAGCGCGGCGAGCATGTCCCAGTCCTCGTCGGCTGGCGTGGCGTGGAACAGCTGGTGCAGCGGGAACGCGGCGCTCTGTGGGCGCAGCGGCGCTGCGGGGTCCAGCCGTGCGTCCTGCTCCGTGGTGCGCTCCGGGAGGAAGTCGTGCACGAGCAGCACGGTGGCCAGGTCCAGCTCGTCGATGTGCTTCTCGGCGGCGCCCTCGAGCGCCAGGGCAATGGCCGCGAACGACAGCGCGGGCAGCACGGGCTTCTCGCGCCGCGGCGCCGAGCGCGCCGCCGGCGCGCGCGCGGCGAGCTCCTCCTGCTCCTCGGCGGCGCGCAGCAGCGCCGCGTGCAGGAAGCGCAGCGCGCCGAGCAGCACGCTGGGGGACACGGCCTCGGCCACGCGCTCCTCGGCGGCGCTGCGTGGCCAGAGCAGCCGGTAGACGATGCGCAGCGTCGCGCTCGCACAGTGGCTGCGGAGCAGGTTGCTGATCGCCGCCGCGAGCCGCGGCTGCGCGTCGAGCGGCGCGCTGCCGAGCGCCTTCTCCACCTCGTCCGTCGGCGCACGCAGGGCGGGCGCGCCGAGCAGGGCGCAGAACATGCTGGTGATCGACGCGATGCACCGCGGCGGGATGAGGCCGTAGCAGATGGTCGTGTCGACCACCCCGGCGAGCGCCGCGACGTCCTCCGCGGTGAGCTCGGGCGCGCCGGCGTCGGCGGCGGGTGCCTCGGCCGGGCTGGTCGGCTGCGCCGGCAGGGCGGGCGTCGCGAGGTACGTGCCGAGGCCCTCGAGCCCAAACAGGGAGAAGCTGTCCTCGAGCGCCACGGGCGGCGCATGGTGCACGTGCTCCTCGCTCGCCACCTTCGGCTCCGCCTCGGACTGCACAAAGCTGTGCAGCACCATGCCCGACACGGCAAAGAGCGCGTCGTGCAGCTGCCGCGGCTCGATGCGGGCAAAGTTGAACTTGAGCACGCCGGTGAGCAGGTGCAGCAGCTGCTGCGTGCACTGCTCGCCGTCTGCGAGCTGTGCCTCATCGACGGCGCTGCCTGCGCTCCGCGCACGCCGCAGCGTCTGCACGCGCGCCCACGCGGGCAGGAGCCAGCGTGCCAGCACGCCGACAATCTGGGGGAACGCCACCACGTCGCGGCCGTCGCGGGTGAGCGCCTGGAGCGCGCGGGTCTGGCGCGCGAGGGTCGCAAGCTCGGGGCTGCGCGTGCCGTCGTGCAGCGCGACCACCTGCTTGAACAAGAGGGAGCGGTCCAGCGCGCTCAGCGTGAGCGTCGGCATGCTCGTGTCCCAGGATGCGGCGGACGCCGGTTGTGTGGCCGCCGCGTCCGAGGCGCGCGCCATACACGCGTCCGCGAACCGGAGCGTCGCGGCCAGCAGCTCACAGGCGAGCACGCGCGTGGCATACGCGTACTTGTCGCGCAGCAGGCGCATGCACAGCACTGCCAGCGAGGCGACCAGCGGCCCGGTGCTCTGGGTGTCCAGCGAGTCGCTGGGGTGCGCCGTCTCGCGGCGCAGCGTGGTGATCAGCTGCTGCGCGTGCGCCTGCTGCTCCTCGGCGGGCGTGCTCGGCTGCAGCAGCGCCTCGATCGCGCCGTGCAGCGCGCTCAGCACCGCGGGGTCGCCCGCCTCGGCGCCGCCACCCCGCGCTGCGGCTGTGGGCAGCAGCGCGTCCGGCGAGAACGCCACGTTCGCCCGCGCACGGAGCGTGCGGAAGAACTGGGCACTCAGCGACGGCTTGCTGGTGCCGGGGCCCTTGCGATCGTGGTCCATCAAGCGCCACGCCAGCGGCGTGTCGTCGGTGGCGTGCCGAGGCGCGTATCAGGAGGGAAAAATGTGGGTCAATGGAGGTGTGTACTGCAGTCGTAGCACGCCAGTCCGCGGCGGGCGTCCAGCGGGGGCCGCTGCGCCGGCGCGCGGCGGCGGCCAGCGGGCCGCCTATGCAGCCCGCTCGTCCCGCTCCAGCCACGCCCCTATACCGTCACCGTAGCTACGTGAATGCGCTCATCACCTTGGCGGCCAGCGGCGCGGGACGCGCCTCCGCCTCGGCGAGCGTCTCCCGAACCACTGCGAGAAACAGGCCTGGGTCGCTCGGCGGGAACCGCTCGTAGCGCGCGGCAAGGACGGGCTCGAGTGCGTCCCCGAGAGCGTCTGCATCGCCCACCTCCAGGTACGCTCCACGGAGCGCGTCGGCGAGCTCCCGCTGGTGATTGTCCATGAGCGACGTGTTGGGCACCACGAGCAGCCGCGGCGGCGGGTCCGTCCGCAGCGTCTCGAGGATGGTGCCGGCGCCTGCGGTTAGCCCAGTCTGCGCCGCAACGCACGTACCGGCATGTGCTACCACGAGGTGAGCGTCGCGGAGGAACGTGGAGAACGCTCGCGTATACGCGAAGAGGTAGAGGTCCACGTCCCCGCCGACCGCGCGCATACACGGCGTGTCGTGCAGCGACGCGGCGCTTGCGCCAAGTGGCATCTGCAGCGCGCTCTGCCCGTACTGCACGATCAGGCGCGCCCGCACGCCGCGCCGGCGGCAGGCGGTGCGCAGCTGCGCAATAAACGGCGGCGATAGCACGGCCTTGACCAGCGCATCAAACTGCGTGCTGCCGACCGTGACAAACACCACCAGGGGACCACCCCCCATGGCTCGCACGTGGTCCGCGGTTCACAGGAGTTTAGGCCCGTGCGGAGTGGAATACGCCTCCACGCCGGTAACGCTTCTCCACCAACACACCGTGCGCCAAAATGAGCGAGTCAGCGACCGGGCCGAGCGCTGAGCAGCTGTCGAGCACATGGAGCCGCTACGTCGGCCTCGAAAAGTGCGCAGGGGCGGGACGCTCTTCCCCAGGGGCGCAGGCGATCGTCTGGTTCGATATTGGTACGTTGCGCGGCCTGCCCTGGCCCTGGCTCACCGCAGACAACACGCTCTACTCGCAGTCCGAGACCCGGTAGGTGGCTGTCTGTGGCGCGCGCGCTGACGCCTCGCAGGATTGCGGACCTGATGACGGACCGGATCCGCGCCTACTTCTGCTCCCTCGGGCACGAGCCTGCCGAGGCGGAAGACCTGCACACGCACTACTACAAGGAATACGGTCTGGCGATCCGCGGGCTGGTCAAGCACCACGAGATCGACGCGCTTGACTACGACGCCAAGTGCGACGCGTCGCTCCCGCTCGAGTCGATCCTGCACCCCGACAAGGAGGCCATTGCCCTGTTTGAGCAGCTGAGCCCCGAAAAGTGCCGCGTGTATGCGCTCACGAACGCATACAAGCATGTACGTCGAGGATCGCCCGTCCAGGCTAACCGGCAGCACGCGCAGCGCGTACTGCGCCTGCTTGGCCTCGACCGCCTCGTGGAGGCCGTTGTGTACTGCGACTACGTGAACCCCGGGTTTGCGTGCAAGCCCGAGCGCGTGTTCTACGACGCGGCCATGGCCGCCATCCAGGCGCCTCCGGGTGCTCCTGCCTACTTTGTGGACGACAGCGCGAAGAACGTGCACGCCGCACAGAAGCTGGGCTGGAAATCATGCGGTACGTGCAGGCGCCGGCTGCCCGCGCTCACAGCAGTCCTCTTTGACGAAAAGGCCGTGGATACGCCGCGGCGCTCGGCGGATGGACTGATGACCATCGCGCGCCTCGCGCAGCTCCGCGAGCTCTGGCCGGAGCTGTTCACATAGCCCCCCGTGGGCGCCACGCACGCTTACATAACCCTTTACATATAGTCTGGGCGCACTTCATGTGGCTGCAGCGCGTCTGCCCGTTGATGCCTGCTGCCATGAAGCACATGTCGCTCAATATGCCCGTGGAGGACGTGCGGACAGCGCCGCCGTCCGCTGCGGCGGGTGTCGGTGTTATTTTCCGCAGGCGCTTCCCACGGCGTGTGCTTGCACTCCTGGCTCTCGTGGCGCTGTTTCTCTGCGGGAACGCGATGCTCTGGCTCTACTACGAGGTGCACGGCGGCCCGGGTGACGGCGGCCCCGGGCCGCTCAGCAACCCTCTCGGGAGCATCTCGCCGCCGCCTGTGTCCACGATGGACGACGGCGAGGTGGAGGACCCCGCCATGTTTGTCACCGAGGAGGAGCAGGACCTGCCGGTGAACAAGACCTCGGACGCGGCGCTGATGCGCACCGCGTTCCCGGCGCCGCTCTCGCCGTCGTACGCGGACTACAACCCGATCCCCAAGAAGCCATACCCCGACGGCGACCCGCACCGCGGCGAGCTGCCGCCGGCGGTACGCCGCCTGCTCGAGTCGCCGCCGCCGCTCGTGCCGCCGTCGCGCCCGCCGGCGGCGCCGCCGCTGCCGCCGGGCGTGTACAAGTACCGCCCGTGGAGCGCGCTGCGCAACGGCTCGCGCACCTCGCCGGAGGACGCGCAGTACCCCGAGCGGCAGCCCGTGGAGCGCGACTGGCGCCCGAGCGACTTCCAGTGGAAGCCGCCGCTGGCGAACCTGAGCGGCCGCGTGCCCGGCACGGGCCGTGTGCAGCACCGGTTTGAGAACGGTGCGCGCTTCTCGGGGCGCAACGGCGACGAGGAGGCGGAGCAGCGCAACGCGGAGCGGCAGCGTCTGGTGCGCAATGCCTTCATCCGCTGCTGGCAGGGGTACAAGACGCATGCGTGGGGCTACGACGAGCTGAGCCCTTCAAGCGTGCTGCCAAACAACCACTTCAACGGATGGGGCGCCACGATCGTCGACGCGCTCGACACGCTCCTGGTGATGGGCCTCGACCGCGAGTACGAGCTGGCTCGGAACCACGTGCACGACGTGGACTTCAACTTGGTGCTCGGCGACCGGAGCGCGTACGGCACCGCCGACGGCCGCGTCCCCGTGTTTGAGACGGCCATCCGGTACCTGGGCGGGCTGCTCTCGGCGCACGACCTCACGGGCGACCGGCTGATGCGCGAGCGTGCCGAGGAGCTTGCACAGCTGATCCTGCCGGCGTTTGACACGCTCTCGGGGCTGCCCGTGGGGCGCATGCAGCTGAACGACCCGAAGAACTACACGCGGGAGCACCCACGCGGCGAGAGCGAGCGTGTGGTGCTGGCCGAGGCTGGCAGCATGCTGCTCGAGTTCTCGCGCCTGTGGCAGGTGACAGGCAACCGGACCTACCTGGACAGGGTGCAGCGGGTGACGGACTTCTTTGACCGGAACTTGACGCAGCTGAGCGTGTGCGGTACGCTGCTCTCCACGTCCTTGTACCCCGAGTCAGGCTACCTGGCCGGCTCGTACACGATCGGTGGGATGGCCGACTCGTACTACGAGTACCTGATCAAGGCGCACCAGCTGCTTGGCGGCAAGCTGCAGCAGTACGCACGGATGTACTCGGAAGCGGCCGAGTCGATCCTCAAGTACCTTGTGCGCGAGGTGCGGGTCGTTTCGCATGCGCCGCTCATGGTCGCCGGGGAGCGAGCCGGGATGAACCACTTCACCCCGAAGCTCGAGCACCTGGCGTGCTTTGCCGGCGGCATGTTTGCGCTGGGCGCGCGGCTCGTGCCCGGGCGTAGCGAGGACCTCAACATTGCGCGGCGGTACACCGAGTCGTGCTACTGGGCGTACAACAGCACGCTCACCGGTGTCGGGCCCGAGGAGCTCACCTTCTTCCGGCCGTCCGACTACGACCGGTACTCGATCGTGCAGCTCAAGGACGGCACGCGGCGGCGCGGCGCGCAGCTTGGATACCCGTTCCCTGGTGTGCGCCGCATGGTGAGCACGTACCGGAACCGCCCCGAGACGATCGAGAGTGTGCTGTACATGTGGCGCACCACGGGCGACGAGGAGTGGCGGGAGCGTGGCTGGCAGATGTTTGCCTCCTGGATGACGCACTCGCTCAAGCAGAACGGCGTGGCCTCGCTGGTGGACGTGATGAGCGTGCCGGCCGAGAGCGCCGACTCGATGGAAAGCTTTGCATTTGCCGAGACGTTCAAGTACTACTACCTGCTGTTTTCGCCACCGGACCTGCTTTCGTTCGACGACTACGTATACACCACCGAGGCCCACCCCCTGCTGGTCCCACGGAACGGCTCCTGGGGGCGCGCTGGCCACGCGCCGGGCATGCCGCGCTGGAAGCCGCCGCCGCCGCCGCCGCCGGGCGAGTACATGGGCGGCGAGCAGCAGGGACGCGGCAGCATGACCAACGTGCAGAAGCACCAGCTCGCCCAGCTGATCAAAAAGCAGCGGAAGCAGTCGCACCGCCCGCAGGACTAGGTTGGGCCTCTCTCGTGATACCGCCAGACTCTCTCTGTTGAGCCACGTCATCGCCATAGACATGTCTCTTTACGCTGTCCATACGCAGTTTCTATTTTTGTGTGCATGGCCTGCGGGCCCTGGCGGCGCGCCTCCACAGCGTCTAGGCGTCGCAACCGAGCGGGCCCCCTCGGCCTCCACAGCGCATCTTGATCCGGACGCCATGGCCCAGCGCGTGTCGCGCGTGTATCTGTACACCGAGTCGCGCGCGTACTGGGGCGAGCCGTCGGGGAATGGCGAGCTGACCGAGTCGCTCTACGAGACACTCTACCGCGCGCTGCACAGCGACGCGACGGGTGGCGAGGAGCCCGGCGACAAGGTGGCGGCCGCGCCGGCGTCGATCGACTTTAGTGACGGCGTGCTCGCCGTGCCGCGGCTCTCGGACGTGCTGGAGAGCACGCAGAGCGTGTGCTGCAGCGAGGGGGCGAACCAGACGGTGACGGTGAAGCTGTTCTTCTACGGGTCCCGCTCGCCGGGGCGCGCCGCGTGCCAGTACTGCCCAGACTGGGTCGTCGACGCGCTGGGCCGGATCGCCCAGATCACCCGCACGCCCAAGGTCGACACGCTCATCCTCGCGTTCCCCGAGCTCGCGCAGTCGCTCGACGCGGACCGCCACACGCCCGATGCGGACACGGTGCAGTGCATCCGGAGCATCTGGAACACGGTCGGCGGCAATGCCAACGTGCGCTCGCTCGGCGTGTCGGACCTGGGCCGCCCGGCGCTCGAGGCCGTGTTTGAGCAGGTGGACCCCGCCGTGCGCGGGCAGCGGAACAAGCAGCGTGTGTTTGGCTACCCCAAGGTGGTGGCCAGCGGCGTGCGGAACGACGCCTGCTACCCGCTGCAGGAGCAGCAGGCCTGGGCGCACCAGCACGACGGCAAGCTCGTCGCACACAAGGACCAGATGGAGATGCTCTCGCAGCCGACGCTCAACGACCTCGCTGCGATGCTGCCGCAGACACAGCACGAGTCGCTCAGGCTCCGCTGGGTGGCAAGGGTACGTACCGCCCGCTGTGGCAACACTGACCCGCCCAGTACACGGTTGTCATTCCCGAGCGGGGCGTACTGGCCGAGCATGGGTACGTCGAGGCGGTTGTCATGACGGCTACTGACCCACAGCTATATCGTACACGCAGTGCCAGAGCAGAGCATCCAGGGCGAGCCGGATGCAGCAGGTGCCTAGGGATGCGCGTCCTAGTCTGTAGCGGCGCACCCCCGGCATACCCGTCGCCTTGTAGACGCTAAAAAGGAAAGCCGCTTTCGTCGGCGTGTCACGCAGCAGCGGCATCATCGCCGGCGGGCGCGGCGTCCGCTGCGCTTGGGCCGTGGGCCCGGTCTGTATCGTCGGCCGCGTCCGCGCCATCGCCCCCGCCCGCGGCCCGGCCTGCGGCCTCGTCCCCGCTTGCGGCGGTGCCTTCCACCTCGTTCGCAGCGCGCCCCGCCCCGTCCACTTCCGGCGCGCCATGCGCCTCCCGGGCGCCCTGCTCCGGCCGCTCCAGCATCTCCTTGCGCAGCTCCTCGCCGGACTTGTCCGGGTCGGCCGCCTCGGGCGCGGGCGGCTCGTCGGGCTCGTCGGGCGACTCGTCCGAGCGGCTGCGCGCCTTGCGGAAGATCTCGCCCTCTTCGCTGAGCTGGCCATGCGCACGTGCGGCGGCGGGCGAGCTGGGCGACTCGTGCCCTTTGAGCGGCACGCTCGGCACGGACGTATCAATGCTCACCGCCGGCGCCTGCTGCTGGGACTTGCCGCCAGCGCCCGCCGCGGCGTGTGGGGCTTCGCTGCTCGGAGGCTCCTCTGCGACAGGCGCCGCCGACTCGTCCGCGTTCAGGTGGCCCGTGCTCCGCAGCGCGGCGGCGAGCGCGGAGCGTTGCAGCGGCACGGCAACGAGCCGGCGGGCCGAGTCGCTTGTGGCTGCGCGGTGCGCCGCCTCGGTGTGCGAGCGGCACGCATCGTACAGGGAGCGTGCGGCGCCAAGCACGTGGTCGTCGTCGGTCCCCACGCTCACGTCTACGCAGCGCAGCGACTTGCTCAGCTCGGTGCCGGTGGTGAGCGCGATCAGCGCCGCCACGTTGCTCGCCGCGTTCCGCGAGAGGTCCAGGTGCAGCAGGGCGCGGGTCTGCGGGAGGCACTCGGCGAGCGCGACGGCGCCCTGTGCCCGCAGCCCAGTCGCCTGGAGAAACACGCGCCGGAGCCCCGGATGCACCGCGAGCGCGGTGCGCAGGTGCAGCACGCCGTCGAGCGCCGGGCCGCAGCAGCTCGGGTTCCCGCTTACATCGAGCGTCTCGAGTGTGGTGTTGTACAGGAGGGCGTCGCTGAGCGCCACGAGCTCGCCGGGCTCCAGCCGGTTCTCCCCCAGATTGAGCACCCGCAGCGTGCGGTTGCACCGGAGCGCTGTAGCGAGCGGCGCGACGCCCGTGCGCAGCGCATTGCCCTTGAGGTCCAGCGTGATGAGGCTGCTGATCCGCGGCGCCCGGGCGAGCGCATTCTGGAACGTCTGCGCCCGGCGCATCAGCCGGCGGCACTGCTCCTCGACCGGGACTCGCTGCTGCGGCGCCTCGGCCGCGATGCGCGCCGCCTCGGCTTCGCCGATCAGCGCGGTGAGCACGGGGCCTGGCGGGCTGGACGCATACACGTCTGTGGACCCGGCGCCGAGTGGTGCGGGTGCGCCGCCGTTCCGCGCGTCGAGGTGCGCCACGTAGGCATTGTTAATATCGGGGTGATCGCGCAGCGCGAGTGCCAGCGGCTCGCCGGCGAGCGGCTGCAGCTCGTTGCGCCGCAGCGACAGGTGCCGCAGGCGCGAGGCGCGCACCGCCTGCGCCATGACCTGCAGCGACGCGGAGCTGAGCCGGCAGTGCTCGAGGCGCAGCGTCTGCAGGAGCGGCGGGGGGCCGCTCCGCCCGCCGCTGCTCCCGTCCAGCAGCGCGTGGAGCAGGAGGCGCAGGCCCTGCTTGCTCACCGCGTTCTCCGACACGTCGAGGCTCAGCAGCGCGCCCGAGTTCTGCACGAGCGCGCCGAGCGCGCGCCACGCGGCGTTGCGCAGCATGGCGTTCTCCGCCACACTGAGGTGCTGCACGGTGCCCGAGACCAGCACGGCGTGCGCGAGCGCGGTGAGCGCCGCATCGGTGAGCGCGCAGTGCTCCAGCACCACGCGGCGCACGCCCACGGGCACGCTCAGCAGGTCCGTGACGGGCCGGTAGTGCTGCGCGAGGTTCACCGAGCTAAAGTCGAGCACGTTGGCCCCCCGTGCGCTCCACGCGGCCGCCTGCGCAAACACGCCCGTCACGGGCAGGAGCGGCGGCTCCTCGCGCACCGCGCAGCACATGCGGTACAGCGCCTCGAGCTCCGCGGGGGTGCGCAAGCGGTGTTTGCGCTGCTGCACGAGCTCGGCGTACTCCTTCTCCACACGGCGAAATGTGGCGTGTTCTTCGCCTGGGGCGATGCTGCCCTCGATCGGGTATACGTGGGACAGGTCCTCGAAGCGGAAGTGCACAGCCTTGAGCTGCAGCGGCTGCGCATGCCGGCTGGGCGCGGATCCCGGGGTGGCCGCTGGCTCCTCGCCGCCGAGCCGGCGCAGCACGCGGCCGAGCAGCTGGTTCGCCGTGGCACCCACCCCCTGCTCGGCGACGCGGTGCTGCAGCGTGCTGACCAGCTCGCGCCCCGTCCAGAGCGGGCCGCTCGGCTGCGTGCTGCTGCGCCGCAGGATACCGCGGTGCGGTGGGAACTTGATCCGGGACGGCGGCTGCACCGAGATGCTCGGCGCGCTTGCCGGCGCGCCCGCGGCGGCGCTTGCGTCCGGCGCGCCAGCTGCGCTAGCATCCTTCCCATCGGGACTGGCGTAGTATTTGCTGCCGCTCGGGGGCGGCCCGCCGGCCTCGGCGGCGTCTCTGCCGCCGGCGTCCTCGCCGTCTGCCGACTCGCGTGCGTCGCGTGCCGGAGCGCTGTCCGCCGGGTGCTCTTCCGGCGGATCGGGGCCAAACGTGGGGAGCAGCTCCCACGGTGGCGTATGCGCGCCAGCCGTGGATACAAAACCGTCTGAGGGAGGCGAGTACTCGCCCTCGACATACACATGGTCCCCAGTCGGCAGCAGCTCGTACACGCCGGGGCGGGACGCACCGTCCTCCTGGTCGCTCAGGTGGGCGTGCTGCATCCTCTCTCGCACCTCGTCCACCTCGTCTTGTGCAGAGACGTCCATGGTCGAGCCGGGCACCAATGTACCCGCCTGGACGTTTTCCTCACGACTCGAGGTCAGAGCGCGCACATCGCGTGTTTCGAAATTGCGGAGGCGCGGTGTCGCCGTGGCCCAGTAGGTCGACTTTTGCTGGCGTCGCAACATGTCGGCTCGTGCGCGTTGCGCGCGGCGAAAGTGTCGCTGATTGGTGCATTTGTGATGAGGGTGTGATGGTGGCGTTCGGTGGTCACTGATAGGTGGCGGCGCCGCCTGCACTATATAGCTGACCTTCCCAGGTAGGTGGTCGCCCTTTTGACGACCAGCTGGCCTGCGCAAAACGACCCGGGAATTCGGCGACACCCGCCTGCTGTCGCCGTCTCCTTCTACCCTGGATCCCTCTGCATGTGCATCTACGACCCAAATGTACGGAGGGAAATACTCGCACCCGAGCCGCGGTCCGGGCGCGAGGCCCGTGCGGGCTCGTCCAGTGAAAACGCGCGGCGCAGCGCATCGTATGCAATGGCGCGCTCCTCCTCGGGCAGCCGTGCGGTGGCCACCTTGAACGCTGCCGCATGCTGCTGCGCCACCTGCACGAGCTGAGCGGCGACCGCACGCACGACCGCAGAGCCCTGCGGCGCACTGCGCACCAGGAGCACAAACGTTGGGAGGGCGATGCACAGCGCATTCGCACGGTCCGCCTCGGGCACGGCGCCCACGAGGCCATACAGCACGGCAAACGCCTCGGTGAGGGCCGGCGGCTCTGCGCCGGCGGCCTCGCGGCCGCCATCCGTGCCGCGCTCGAGGGCGCCGGCTTGCGCGGCTGCGAACGCGACGAGCGCCGGGATGGTCATGCCGAGGCACGCGTGCACCGAGTGCCGCGGTGCCGCCTGCGCCGCCTGCTCGAGCATTCGCAGCCCCTGCAGCGCGATGCGTGCGTCGCCGTGACGCAGCTGGTCGCTCAGCAAGAACGCAAGGTGCTCCACCACCGCGCTGCTCACCGAGACACGGTTGTCGAGCCCCGCAATCACGGTGCACGCGCCCAGCAGGGCATTGCGCCGCTTCACGTCCGCCACGCCGCCGGCACGCGCCCGCATCGCGTCTGCCACGTCCAGCAGTGCCGAGAGGAAGCCGTGCAGCGCACGCTGCAGGGCGCCCGTGCCCGTGCCCGCCGCGACCGCGCCAGCGTGCCGCGCGACGGCGGCGAGCACCGGCAGCGCGGTCGGCAGCATCGTCGCGGCGTCGTCCTCGCGCCGTGCGTACTCGATGAACGTGTGCAGCATCAGTGCCAGCACGTCTTCCTGCACCGCAAGGCTCCCGACGAGGGCCATCTCGAGCTGTGCTTGGAGCGCCGCAGCGAGCAGCGCGGCTTTCTCGGGCACCGGGCGGTGCTCCCCGGGCAGCCGTCCGACAAACGCGTGCGTCGCGCGGAGCAGCGCGCCAAGCTTGGTGCGGGCGAGCGCCTCGTCGTGCACCACGCCGTCGTCGTCCTCAAGCAGCCGCTCTCGGTACGCCTGGGTGAGCGCACGCACCACGCCCAGCACGCCCAGCTGCAGCGGCGTGTCGTCCAGGAAGAGCGCGCGGCGCACGAGCTGCAGCAGCTCCGAGTACAGCGCGTCGTGCAGCAGCGCCTCGCCCACGTACCGGGCGTCCACCAGCACACGCAGCGAGGCGAGCGCGGTGTGCAGCGCTGCGCGGTCCGGCGTCGAGTGCTGCCCGAGCTCAGCGCACACCTGCTCCAGCGCAAGCGCGTACAGCGCGAGCATCGGCGTCGCCGAGGTAGACGCGGCGCCTGCCTCGCCAAGCGCGTCGCGCAGCACCGTCTCCTGGTGCGTGCCGGTGACCGCGACCGCCTGGAGCAGGCGCGCCCAGACGGGGGCAAAGTAGCCCAGCAGCTGGTCGCGTGCCAGGCCGCCCAGCACGCCATCGGCATGGATCGCAGGGAGCAGCGCGCCGGCGTCGGACGCACCGCTCGTCGCGCCCGCCTCGCCGTGCGGGTCCTCGCGCAGCACGGCGTACTGTACGAGCGCAGCGACCCACACTTGGGCGAGCGCCGAGAGGTGCGGACGCACCACGTCCTGCAGGAACGTCTGGTGCGGCGTGGCCACCTGCAGCTCGGCCCACGCACTCCACACGGCAAGCTTGAGGAACGCCACGGCGCTCGGGGTGAGCGGCCCAAGCTCGCCGAGCGTGCGCATCTGCGGCTCGGCACACTGGCTCAGCGCATGCGTCAGCTGCCGCGTGACGCGCTCCGTGGCGGCAGGCGCCGCACTCGTGCGCACGTACACGGCGCACACGTCGAGCGCGGCGCCGAGCACCTCGGGCGCGCTGTCCGCGGCGAATGCGGGCATCAGCGCCGCGGTGATCGGCGCGTGGAACTGCTCCAGCAGACGCGACTCGGGGAAGTCGGGGTCCGGCACCTGCGCATACGTCTCGACCACCTCGCGCAGCACCGCGAGCCCCTGCAGGCGGACGACCGTGTGCAGCGCGGTGCTCGCGCTAAACGCCATCTTGATCAGGTCCGCGACGCGCGCGCCCCCCGCGGCCGCAAGCTGCGCGTGGCGCGCGGTGAGGAACACGTGGTGAAGGCACTGCAGCAGGAAGAGCTGCGTGCGCCAGGAGGAGAGCGCGCCCGAGAGCGGCTCCGCCGGCAGGCTGTCCAGACGGAGTGCCTCCTCCTCGGGCGCCGCGTCCGGCGCGCTCGTAGTCGGGCCCGGCGTGGCGCCGCTGCCGGCGCCCGCGCTGCCAAACGCCTCGGGCGCCAGCACCGCCGCCCGGCACACGTCCACCCAGACCAGCGGCGCGGCGCGCGCCGAGTGCTGGATCCACGCGAGCACCAGCGTGCGCACGCCCGCCTGCGACGGATCGCGGTCGTGCAGCAGGAGCAGCACGCGCAGCAGGCCGACGCCGCCGTGGCGCGTGAGCCACGCGGCGCCGCGCTGGGCCATCTGCGCATAAGCGCTCACCGCGACGTGCTGCAGCGTGCGCTCGTCGCTGTGCAGCAGGGCACGGAGTGTGCGCGCCCAGTCGGGGTGCTCGAGCGTCTCGGGCACCACAAGCGCGAGGCGCTCCAGCGCGCGGACCGCCTCGGCCACACACGCGGCGCCCGCCGCGTGGTCCAGCGCGAGCTGCCGCAGCAGCGCGTGGACGAGGCGCCGCGTCGCGCCGCGCTCACGCAGATCAGCGCCCAGCACGCCCAGCAGCGCGCCCAGCACGCGTGCGATGCTCGCGTACACCGGGAGCGAGACACGCAGGTTGGCGCTCCCGGCGCTGCCGCCCTCGGGCTCGTGCGTGGCCATCGCGTAGAGCTGCACGAGCAGGCCCAGCGTGCTGCTCACGTACGGCTGGTATCCGAGGCCCGCGGCGTCCACCACCATGTGCAGCGCCTCGAGTGCGTGATAGTGCACGCTGGGGTGCGCGTCGCGCGCGAGCGAGAGCAGCAGGCTGCTCACCGTGCGGGTGAGCGGCGAGGCGTTCAGGCCGCCGACCAGGCGGTACAGCTGCCCGGCCGCGAGCGCGCAGCTCGCCCGGGCGTCCGCATTGCGGTTGCCCACAATCTGCTCCAGCAGAAAGTGCATCTGCGCCGAGAGCGCATGGGACCCGGCGACCGCGGCAAGCCGGCCGTACATCTCGCCTGCGGCGCCGCGCAGCTGCGCGTCGCCCTGCAGCAGGGCGGCGTGCGCCAGCTGCCGCACCGCCGTGTTCACCCGCTCGTTGGCGAACCCGGCGGCACTGCGCGCTGCGCCGCCGCGGTGCATCGCGGTGCGCAGCGCGCCCAGCAGGCTGACCACGCCGTTCACCAGCACGGTCATGCGCCGCCCCGGGTTGCGCTCCAGCGAGCTGCTCCGCGACGCGGCGAGCAGGTACTCGGCGGCGCTCACCTGCGTCTCGCGCTCCTGCGACGGCAGCAGCGCGGCGAACAGCTCGAGCGCCGCATCCACCTCGGCAGTTGCCGCGCCCACCGGCACGGGCGTCGCGCCGCGCTCGGCGCCCGCGAACGCATCGTGCGTCTCGGCGGGCAAGAGAAACAGCGTGGCTGGGTCGTGCACCAGCGTGCCGAGCACGGGCTCCTGTGCGAGCGCGTCCAGCGCGCCGCCGAGGTCCTCGGGCGTCTGCGCACGTGCACGGAGCGCGCTCGGCAGCGCACACTCGCCCTCGTCCGCCAGGCGCGCGCTGCCGCGCTCCAGGCTCGTGACGCCAAACGCATAGTTGTCACGCACGCCCCAGAGCGTCGCGTAGGCGCCCGAGCTCGCGCTGATGGCCGCCTGCGCTGCGCTGCCCTCGTACCGCGTGGGCTGCGCAAACGTGTGCAGCGCAAGCGTCACAAGGCTCCGCTGCACGGGCGCCAGCGGCGACGGCGCGCCGCCCGGCGGGCCGGCGGTGCCAGACCGGGGCACCATCAGCGCAAAGCACCGCATCACGCGCGCACGCAGCATGTGCAGCGGCGGCGCGCCCTCGCCGCGCGGGCACGCCTCGAGCAGCGCGAGCACGTTGCCCAAGAGCGCCACCACCCGGCGCGACGCCTCGGGCGTGAGCAGCTCGCGCCCGCCGTGCACCAGGAAGGAGAGCAGGCTGCCCAGCGCACACTCGCGCACCTCGATCAAGAAGGCCCATGGCAGCTCGCCGGCGCCAGGCGCCACACTCGGGCGGGCAAGGGCGCCGCGCCACATGCTCAGCAGCGTCGGCAAGTGATTCCGTGCGAGCGGTGCGCCGTGCGCAAACAGGGAAGCAACCAGCGTCCAGGCGGCGCGGATGGCCGGCGCCGCGTCCGCCAGCGCACGCTCGCCGCTGTGCTGCAGCAGGCGTGTGCCGAGCGCAAACATGCGCTCCGCGTGCGCGTACGACGCGTAGAGCGGGTTCGCCGCGCCCACGGGCACGAGCGCCGCGAGCGCGTCCGTGTGTCCCGCAAGGCGAGCGCGGAGCGAGGCGCCGCCGTCGTGCTGTGCGGCGTCCAGCGCGCCCGCGTCCCGCTCTAGGTACGCGAGCAGCTGCTCGCTCGCCGCGCCGAGCACGCGTGGCTGCACCTCGCACACCACCCGCAGGCACCACGCGGCATGCACCTGCACACACCGCGCGGGGTGCGCGAGCACGTGGAGCAGCGGCTCGTACAGCGCGTCGTGCAGCGTGGGCGGCACACCGCCGAGCTGTGCCACGAGGCTCGCGAGCTCCTGCAGGGCGAGCGCGAGCTCTAGCTCGTGCGGCGGCGGCGTGCCGGGCGTGCGTGGCGGCCAGGCGCCCAGCACGCTCGTCGCGATCACCGTGGCGACCTGCTCCTGCGCCGCCTCGGGCAGCGTGCGCGCAATGCTGCGCAGCAGGAGACGGGCGCCGTGCTGCACACGGAGCCCTTCGGCGGCGCCCTCGGCGGCGCCCGCGCTGGCCGCGGTGCGCGCAAAGGTGTGCAGGATATGGTGCAGCACACTCTCGTAGTTCTGCTCCAGCCACACGGTGCCGAGCCGGGCGAACACGGCGGCGTACATCTGCAAAAGCGCGCTGCGCGCGGGCCAGCCGCCGCTGCTGCCCGCCCGCTCCCAGTGGTGTGCGAGCGTGTCGAGCAGCGCGGGCGGCGGGAACATGGGCTGCGGAATCGGCACCTTCCCGGCGGTCTCCTCCTCGTCCTCCTCCTGGCTCGGCCCGGCCGGCGGTCCGCCGGCGGCGAGCGTCGTCTGGGTGAGCAGCGCCGCGACGAGGCTGGCGAGCGCACCGCGCGTGCGGCAGTCGGCGCCGGCCGTGGCGCTCTTGACGCACTGCGTCACAAGTGCGACCGCCTCGCCAGGCGTGCGCAGCGCGTCGTGCGTCCGCAGGAGTGTCTCGAGGCATGCCGCGGCACCGCGCACGACGGGCCCGGCCTTGTCGCCGAGCGCGTTGCGCAGCGCCTTGTACAGGTCCTTGGGCGCCACGCTCGGCGGCACGCCGCTGCCCAGCGCACTTTCGAGCAGCTGCAGCGCATGGAAGCGCGAAAGCACGGCACTTGAAGAGGCCCGCGCAAGCCTCAGCGCAAGCGCGACAGCCTCACCCTGCTGTGGGAGCAGGGCATCGCTGTGTGCGGCAAACAGGGCGTGGCTCACCGAGAGCGCGGCGACGTGCCGCGCCGGCGACGGATCCCGCTGCGTCGCCTCAGCGAGGCTCAGCAGGCGGGCGACCACGTCACGCGGCGTCGGGTGGAGCCCCGGCTCCTGCGCATAGAGCCGGTTCACACACCGGGCGACCGACTGGCGCACCGGGCGCGACGGGAGTATGGCCGGCCACACGGACGCAGCGCCCTCTGCAGGCCCCTCGGCCGGCGGCGCGCCGGCGCCGGCGCCCGGCGGCTCGCCGCACACGGCGGCGAGCAACACGTCGAGCAGGCGCGCCCGCTCGCTGTCCAGCGCGGTGGGCGGCGCAGACTCGAGCACGCTCTCTACGCGCGAGAGCCACTGCACCATATACACGTCGCCCACCTGGGTGTCGAGCGCCTCGCGCAGCGCGCGCTCGTCGGGGAACACGTCACTGGCGTCGGCGCCATTTTTAGCGCCGGGGCCGCCGCTGGAAGCGCCGGCCGCCGGCGGCGCGTCGGGCGCCTGCCCCTCGGCGGCGGCCTCGACGGCACTGGCATTGTCCATCGACGCGGAGGCGTCCGCAACGGCCTCGGCGGCCGCCTTGTCCACCGGCTCCGCCGCCGCACCGTGCGCCAACTCGGCCATCGGTGGCGACTCGAACAACTGCGTGCGTGGAGAAGAGCACCGTCCGCCGGCCGAGCCAAAAGGCACGACCCGTGCGCCGGTGCTGCTTACATAAACGTGTGCCTGCCTGATCACGGCGCACGAACGCGTCGCAAGCTGATCGCCACTCCGTCGGCTGCGCTGCCCGCCGCCATGGCCAACCTGGCAGAAGCGAGCGAGTGCTTGCGCACGCCTGACGCGCTGGTCGATGCGGGGCTCGCGTGGCCGCTCCGCGAGCGCTTGTACCGGGTGTCGCTGCGCCGCTCCGAGCCGCCCGCGAGCACCGCTGGCGGCGCCGGCGAGCCGCCCAGGGACGTGCGCGCCGGCGGCACGCCCGCCGACGCGCCGCCGCCCGCCACGCCGCCCGCTGCGCCGTCGCTCGCCGAGGAGATTCGCGCGGCGCTTCCCCACCCCAGCGCATACTTCTCCCCCGAGAGCATGCAGTGGTGCATCGTCGCGCCAGACACCGAGACCCTGCCTGAGGAGATGCGCGACGCGTACCCCGCGAGCATCGACGTGCTCAATACACTGCGGGATGCGCCGCAGCCAGCGCCGCGCTTCGCGGCCACCGAGGTGCATGTACACGAGGGCGTCCCCTTGTACCGGCATGTGGACGTCTCGGCGGCGCACCCCAGCGTCGTCGTCTCGGCGCGCGGGTGCATCCCCGCCACGCTGCCGTCCGCGCTGCTGGACTCATTCCGCCACGAGCGCGAGGCGCACCCGCGCCCCGGGTTCACCCCGGCCGCAGAGCAGGCGCAGGCGTTTGCCATGCTGGTGCGCATCCTGGGCAATGCGCTCTGTGGCGTGCACCGCCCCGTGCCGGTGGCGGGCAAGACGTTCGCACAGCGCCTGCGCTGGGACACGACGTGCCAGGACCTGTTTGCCTTCCTCGGGTGGGGCACCACCGTGCTTGACGACGGACGCGAGGCGCTCCAAGCGCCCGATGGCTGGGACGCGATGCGCGGCGCCGCCCCGCCGGCACACGCCGAGGACGCCGCGGTGCCCGCTCCTGTGCTCCGTGCGCCGCCGCCGCGCACCCGCACGCTGCTCGCCTGCCTCGAGCTCGCGGTGTGGTGCGTGCACCTCGGCGGCACGCTCGGCGCGCTGGACGCGGGCGAGTCGCTCGGCGTCGAGGCGGCCACGGGCGCCGCCGCATCCCTGCTGGGCGCCTCGCTGCCCTGGCGCCCCGAGCGCGACGAGACGCTCGCCCTGGCGCTCGCCCGGCTCGGCGTGGGCGGCTCGGCGGACGAGGAGACCGTGTGCACCGCCTACCTGGTGAACACGGCGGCGGCGCCGCAGCACACACAGGAGCTGTTCACCGCGCTCGCCAAGGTGCAGACCGCGCGCCGCTTCGAGGGCCGCGCCGCGCTGCTGATTGGGATCGGCGCGAGCCACGGGCTTGTGACGCCCGAGGACGTGCGCTGGGCGCACACCCGGCTCGCCCTCGCGCCGCCAGCGCTCTCGGGCATGCGGCCGATGCTGCCCGACGCCAGCGCCGTGCTGAACGCGTACAACGAGCGCATGCGCGAGCAGCTGGAGCGCGGCGACGACGGCTCCGTCCGCGAGGTCGCCCGCGCGCTCGACGTGCTCGCCCGCTTCTACCGCAGTGCGCAGCTCGAGCGGCAGCAGAGCGACAATGTGGTGGCGGATGTCGCGCTTGCGTACCGGCTGCTCCAGGTGAGCGAGGACGTGGACGACACCATGGTGGCGCTCGCGTTTGACATCTACTCCGGCGACACGCCGCGCCGCCGCGAGATCCTGCGCGCGGCGCTCGTCGCCATCGCCGTGGCGCGTGGCAGCGAGACGCTGCTCGCCCATGCGGTGCGTGCAGGCGACCCCGAGGACGGCGCCGCGCTGGTGACACCCACCACCACGCCGCTGGCATCCAAGCCGCCGCCGGAGCTGCCGTGCGGCCTGCACAACACTGGGAACACGTGCTACCTGAACTCGGTACTGCAATACTTCTTTGGCATCGACGAGCTGCGCCGCGTGGTGATGGACCTCGCGGTCGGCACGCCGCGGGCGACAGCGGCGCGCACCGAGCCGGCACGCACGCTGCCGACCGTGGGCGGGCAGCGCGTCTCGCCCGAGGAGCTGCAGCGCTCGCGCCAGTTTGTGCATCTGCTTGGCTCGCTCTTCCACGAGATGCAGGCGATACGGAACGGCGCCGTGACGCCGTCCAAGGAGCTCGCGTACCTCGCGCTGGTGTCGCTCGCCTGGGAGCGCGCGCACGGCGAGCAGGCCGCCCTGGTGCCGTCGAAGCGGGCCAGCGGCGAGATGGCCGGCGAGCCGCGCCCCGACAAGGGGGGCGACGCCCGGAGCGACGGCGGTCGGCACGACGGCCAGAAGACCGACATGGAAGAGCCCGGCGACGAAAAGCCCGAGACTGCGGGCCAGAGTGCCGGCAAGGGCGGCTCCGGCGTTGCCAGCGAGGGCGCCACGCGGGGCGCACCGGCCGAGGCAGCAGCACCGGCGCGCGACGCGCTGGTGAGCCAGGTGAGCTCGCAGCAGGACGTAAGCGAGTGCCTGGACAACATGGTATACCAGATCGAGGCGTGCGTCGCGGCAATGCACCCCGGTGCCGAGGCGGACTCGGCGGCGACCGCGCTGAGCCGCCTGTTCCTCGGGCGCACGCGGCAGCACCTGCTCAGCGGGCAGGAGCCCACGCTCAAGGAGGAGTCGTTCAAGTGTGTTCCCGTGACGCTCCCGGCGAGCGGCGCGGACATGTACGACGCGCTGGACTCCTTTTTCAACGAGGAGCTCGTGGAGCAGAACGGCCGCCGCGTGGTGCGCAGCGTCTCGCTGCTGGAGCCGCCGCCCATCCTGCAGGTGCTCGTGCAGCGCGTGCAGTACGACCGCGTAGCGCACCGCGCGGTCAAGAGCCAGGCGCCGCTCTCGCTCGACGACCAGCTCTGGCTCGACCGGTACCTAGACGAGGGCGTGTCGCCCGCAGAGCTCGCCGAGAAGCACGCGCACGCCCGCGGGATCCGCCAGGAGCTCGCGCACGTGCGCGCCGCGCTCGACGCGCTCGCCGAGGACGCGGGGGCGGACCCCGTAGAGCCGCACCTCGCACGGCTCGCCGCCGCGCTGCAGCAGCTGCGCCGCGACGAGGCACAGGACAGCAGCGACGAGCTGCCGTTCCTGCTGGACGACGACCTGGTCGGCGCCCTCGAGGCGGAGAAGCGCGAGCTGGAGCAGCGTGCCGAGCAGCTGCGTGCGATGGGCGCGCACCTGCGTGGCCAGCTGCGCACCACCTGGGAGGGCGAGCGGCGCGTTGCGTACCGGCTGAACAGCGTGTTTATGCACCGCGGCGAGGCGAGCCACGGCCACTACTTCCTGAACCAGCGGCAGGCGGACACGGGCGCCTGGCTCACCTTCAATGACGAGCGGGTGAGCCCCGTGCCGTTCACCCAGGTGCAGCACGACACCTCGGGCGCCACGTCCTACCTGGTGGTCTATGTGCGGATGTAAAAACGCGCCGCGGCGCGGAAACGAATGGATTAATGCCTGCTACCGTAGCGTGCCTTGCGCCCAATGTCAAAGGGGAGGTACTTGTACCGGACCATGTGCTGGATCTGCCGCCGCATCGTGATGGCAAACAGCACCGCAAAGTACACCACCAGGATGGGCCAGAACACGGGCACGTCAAACGCGCTGAACAGCGTGGTGAACAGCGCGATCCCAATCGCCTGCGTCGCGCTCACCCAGAACTTGAACTCGGGGAGCCGCCGGATGAACGGCCGGAACTCGTCCTGGTCCTCCTGCGCCTGCGCCCCCGAAAACACGCCGCTCATCAGGCCGCCGCCGCGCTTCGCCCCACTGGACGTCGGCAGCCCGGGTTCGCCCTCCTCGACGTCCTGCGCCGCGAGGTCCGTCTCAAACGCCGGGTCAAACTTGGGCGTGAGGAACGCGAGGAACAGGTTCAGCAGGTAGATGAACAGCGCGTAGCACACAATGTACCAGCCGTGTGCTAGCACAATGCGCAGCATGAATATGAAGAGCAGCGCGCCCGTCCCGCCCCAACGCTGCAGCGGGAACGGCGCCGTGCTGTCCACCAGCGCGTGCACGCGCCGGTTCAGCGTCAGCGCCTTGTCCAGTGCATTCTTCACCGCGGGCACCTGGAGCACCGCCGGCATCGGCGTGCTCTCCTGCTCGGACGTCGACATGGTCGGCGGCGCAGACGCCAGCGGACGCCGATCGCACGCTCGTCGCCCCTATGCGCACGTGCACGTGACCTGCGCACACACCCCTGCGCCAGGCACCTGCCTGTAAAGCAGCATCTGCCGCACCCTGCTCGGCATGCTGCGCGGCTACGAGGGCTGGATGCCCCGCGAGGGCGAGGGTGTGCCCGTGGAGCCCGCGTCCATCTCGGAGGGGGACATGTGGGCCAAGTACGTGAGCAAGCGCCGCCCTGTCGTGCTCGACGGCACGCTCGACGACGACGCCTGGCACGGCGAGCGCTGGACGGACCTCGACTACCTCAAGCGCACCGCAGGCGACGCCACCGTGATGGTGGAGCCGATCGACATGCGCCAGAAGGTGTTTGGTACCGCAACCAAGCGCCTGCGCATGACCTTTGCAGAGTACATCGACCGCGTGCAGGATCCAGAGAGCGCCGGAAAGCTCTACCTGACCACGCAGTACGAGCTGGAGAACGACAGCGCGGCTGCCCCGCGCCCCGAGGACGACGGCCCTGAGCTGGACCCGATCTTTCCGACGCCCACGCACAAGCTCGCGGGCGACTTTCCCCGCCATCCGCGCGTGCTCGGCGAGCTCGTGCTGCAGCAGTGCAATCTCTGGCTCGGGCAGAGCCCCGAGGGCACGAGCTCCGGGCTCCACCACGACTTCCACGACAACCTGTACGTGCTGCTCTCTGGGCGTAAGCGCTTCGTCCTGTTCCCGCCGCCGGCGTACCCGTACCTGCACGTCCGTGGCACGCTCTGCTTCATGCACAAAAACGGACTCCTTGTCTATGCGGACAAGGAGGACCAGGACCTCTACACACGTGCGGACGGCATCAATGCACTGGACGCCGCGCACTGGCGCCTCGCGGTGCTCGCGCGCAAGCTGCAGGAGCGCGACGCCAAGCGCGCACGCTCCCGTCAGCCACAGGCGAGTAGCTTTGACCTCGAGGCCGCGTACGTTGAGGCAAAGAACGAGTACCACCGCATCCTCCAAGAGGATGAAGAGGTGGCCTCCGAGGCTGGCTCCCGCTCGCCGTCGGAAGACAGCTTCACCGGGCACATCACCTCGAACGACGACCCGCTGGACGAGGTGGCCGCGGCCGAGGGCGAGGAGCTGCTCGCCCAGCTCGGCAACGACGCCGAGGAGGCGCCTGAGCCACCGAGCTTCTCGCTCATCCGCACGCACATGCTGCACGAGTGCTTCAACATCCGGCCGTGCGTGCTGGAGCCGCTGGGCGTGCGCCGCGAGGACCTCGTCCGGCCCAAGCGCGGCTGCCCGCGCCCGGTGGTGGTCGACCTGCGTCCCGGCCAGATGCTCTACCTCCCGGCCAGCTGGTTCCACGAGGTGACCTCGTTCAGTGACAACGGCAAGCCGCACATGGCGTTCAACTACTGGATGCACCCGCCCGACGGGATGGGCACCCGCCACGCGTACAAGGATCGGGAAACCTGGGCGCTCATCCGGCGCCTCGTCCAAGAACAGGAGCACTAGCCCAGAAAGAATGAATTATATACCACTGTAGCCGTAGAACAAAATGAACACTATCAAGACTGGTGGCTCTTGTGGTGCTTGATCTTTTGCGCACGCAGGATCTGCTTGTCCTTGCCAATGCGCTTGCCAAGCAGGTTGAGCACCTGCTCCAGCACATCCTTAAACTGCGTGCCGAGCACCTTGGGGTCCCACCACGGGTCAGGCACATCCTCAAACTTGCAGGTGTCCATAAACTTCTTGTGGTTGAAGCGGTCCCGCAGGAAAAAGATCACCTTGGGCAAGTTCAGGTACTCGGTCGAGGCATGCGCCATCTCCAAGCCCTTGTTGGCCTGGAAGTGCACACGCGCGCCGTTGTTGCACCAGTAGTGCGCCGACGTCTCGGCCTCTCCGTACGGCATCACCTCGTCGCCACGCGCATGGAACATGAACACGGGCGCGGTGGGCGTGTACTTGGCGTTGTGGCCGAGCGTGAGCTTATTCAGCACCGAGCTCGTGTTGCTGCTCGACGAGAGGAAGTTATCGCCGTTCGCAAACGTCTTGTTGCTCAGGATCTTCTGGAACGGGAAGCTCAGCTGCGCACCCAGCAGGCACCGGTTCGCCGCGGTGCGCAGGATCTCCTTCCCGCGAGCCGTAAGCGCGTCCTGGACCCAGCCGAGCTCAGGGTACGAGTACACGAGCCCGCCGAGTGCAGACGCGACAAACCCGGCACCATTCGTGCCGTCAATGTACCGGAGCCACTCGCGCACGTTGGCCACCGTGCCGCCCATGGACCAGCCGACCACGTTCAGCTCGGGCGCGTAGACGTTCTGCAGGCTGGCCGCCCAGCCGGTGGCGAGTGCACCGCCCGAGTAGCCGTAGCCGGCCACCATGGCGTCCGATGCGAGGTTCAGCTTGTGGAACTTGAGCGTGGCGCGTACCGCGTCCAGCACAGCGTGGCCCTCCAGGAAGCCCGAGGTGAATGCGGACTGCGGGCCTTCGTGGTCCGGCACCGTGACGACCCAGCCCTCGTTGAGCAGTGTGGTAAAGAACAGCTCCTGGTACGACATCTCCAGGTCGTTAAACAGCGGCGCACCATAGCGCAGCGTATAGCTCGGCGCACACTTGTGGCTGAACGAGTCCTCGTACACGTTGCCCACGACCAGCTTGTCGTGGTCGTAGCCCTCCGGCACCAGCACGGTGGTCACCGTGTACGACGGGATCTGCTTCGTGACGCCATTTGTCCGGTACAGCAGCTGGTATCCTTTCACATTGAGCTTCAGGTAGCCCATCTCCACGGGCTGGATTTCGCGTGTCCGCAGGATTGTGCCAGGCTCTTGGTCCTTCCAGCCATCGTCAGGCGTATAGAACGGGTCGTGCTCCGGGGAGGCCAGCCTCCGCATAGGAGAAGCAAGGCTGCTTGCCACCAGGGCAAGCGTAATTAACAACGCCGCAGCAAAACGAGAGAAGATCATGGAGTGCGGTGAAGGATGTCCCCGTACGCTGGACCTTTTGTGGCGGCGGTTCGTGGCGTTCGTAGATTCTAGACCAACTCTGCCCTAATAAAACGTCATGCGAGAGTAACACTGCACGCCGCCTGCACGCCCATCGCGGAAATACCAGGTATTACAAATCATTATTCATACAAATGCTAGACATCCTTGCCGCTGCCAATGTGCTCCTTGAGGTTCTGGTCCCCGCGGCCGACCACGCCGCCCCAGAAGTTCTTGAACGCGTTGAGCGTCTCGGTGATCTTGCCGCCGAGCACATCCGGCTGCCACAGCGGGTCTGCCGTCACGGGGAACTGGCACTCTCCGGGGAACTGCTTCCCGCCCATCCGGTCGCGGACAAAGCCGAGCACATTGGGCGTATTGAGCACTTCGGTAGAGACATGACCCATTTCAATCCCGTTGTAGGTCTGGAAGATGATCTTGGCGCCGTTCTTGCACCACGCCTGCGCCGTGTTCTTCGCATACTTGTACGAAATCACCTCGTCGTGCTGCGCGTGGTACATGAGCATCGGCGCCTTGGGCGTGAGCTTCGGGTCACTGCCCATCGTCAGCTGCGACAGGAGCCCCTTGATCGCATTGTCGCTCAGCAGCTGGTTGCCGTTTTTCATAAAGCCGGTGTTTAGGATCTGCACGTTCTTCAGCCCAATCAGAATGTCGGCCATGCAGTGCTCCCGCGTGTACTGCAGCGCCGTGTTGCCGTCCTGGGTGATCACCGAGCCGACGTACTTATTCACGTCGGGGTACGAGTCGACCAGGCCGGCAATACCCGCTGCGGACAGCCCGGCAAACAGACCGCCACTCAGCCCATACACAGTGTCGGTCAGGTTCACGGGCGTGCCGCCAATCGCCCAGCCCGCCACATTGAGCTCTGGCGCGTAGGAGTCGTGCAGCGCCGCTGCCCAGCCGCCAGCAATGGCACCGCCCGAATAGCCGAGCCCCACGATCGGCGCATCCTTCGGCATGTTCAGGTCCTTGAGCCCGAGCGTCGCACGCAGCGCATCGAGCGATGCATACCCCTCGAGCATGCCCGAGGAGAACGCGGACTGCGGGCCCTCGTGGTCCGGCAGGGTCACGATCCACCCGTCGTTCAGCAGCGAGGTCCACAGCAGCTCCTCGAGCGTCTGGATCGAGTTCTCCGTCGAGGGAGATCCCAGCTGGATGTGGTAGCTCGGCGCGCACTCGATGTAGTTGCTGTCCTCGTAGGGCATCATCATCACCAGCTTGCCCTCGCGCGGCTTGTCCGGCACCAGCACCGTGGTCACAGTCGCCATCGGCGTGTCGGGGTTGATCCCCGACGTCCGGTACAGGATCTGGTACGCATTCTGCAGCTTGATCTTGTGCTTCTCGGCAAACCCAGCGCTAATCTTGCGGGTGGCCAGCACGGTGCCTGGCTTGGCATCCTCCCAGCCGTTGGGCGGCAAGAAGAATGGATCACTCTGCGGCGGCACAGGCGTGCCCCGCCGTACGTGGCGCATCTCACCGCCCAGCACCGCCGAGACTAACAAGAACCAGACCGCCAGTACCCTGAACAGCATGGTCGCTCGGAGCCACGGATTAACCTATTTCAACGCATCATGATCATGGCGCCACCAACCGGATGCACGTGACGCATGCAGGGGCGTGCCCACGGCGTATCGGCGCGAGAGCCTTGCATGGCTTATATAAGCAGTCCTCAGCGGTACTTGGCCGCGTCGTTCATGTCGTCCAGATTGAGCCAGTCGCTGCCCTCCTCCACAAGCATGTTGTACCCGTTGTACTTGCTGTCCGGAGGGAAGTCGATCTGGCTGTAGAAGCGCGTGGTGCTGTGGATCCCATGCGCCTGGTCGATGTCCTTCTTGAACGCGGCGCGCTGCTTCTTGTTCGCCGGGAGCACGCCGTAGTACCCATCGCTCACCCCGATGAACTCGGTCGAGCTCATCGGGCACAGCGTCGCGTTGTAGTGGTACGAGTTGTCGAGCGTGCCGTTCAGGCTGCCGAGCGGGCAGTCAAAGAAGATGTCGCGCTTCTCACGCGGCGCCACCTGGTCCGTCGGCGTGCCGCCCGTGCCCACGGCGATCAGCGGGCCAAAGTGCACCACGCCGTGC
This sequence comes from Malassezia slooffiae, assembly GCA_010577765.1. Lineage (NCBI taxonomy): Eukaryota > Fungi > Basidiomycota > Malasseziomycetes > Malasseziales > Malasseziaceae > Malassezia > Malassezia slooffiae. Next base: position 1,415,740 of record SBHY01000001.1, read on the forward strand.
TCATACCGAGTGAGCCAGCCGCGCTTGCGGAACGGCTCGAGCGCCTTGAGCACGTGCGGCCACGCTGCCTCGCTGTTCTTGGACTTGAGCTCGATCAGCAGCTGCAGCGGGCGCATGCCGCCGAAGCCCTCCGCGTAGTACTTGTACCAGTCAGGGTGCGTGGTCGAGTGGCCCTTGGCCGCCTGCACAAACTTGTCCGCCGAGCCAGAGTGCAGCGTGCCGTTCTTGCCCTCGAGCACGTTCAGCACACGTGGGATAATAAAGTTCTCAAACTTCTTGTCGCCCTTGAACTCGAGCACGGTCTCGGCCACGTACAGGCTCTCAGACTTGTCGTCAAAGTACAGATCGCTCTCAAACGAGAACACGCCGTGCTGGAACGCCTCGTACACGGGCGACTTGCGCACATAGTCGTTGTGGGAGTGGAAGAGCATCGTGCGGTTCGGCTTCACCGGGTGCACCGCACGCGGCGCAAACACAGCACCATACACAGCAGGCACAGAGAGCTGCACGCTCAGCACACCAACCACACTCAGCCTCATGATGGTCGTCTCTAACACGGACCAGCGTATACGCGCGATTACCGCGTTTCATTTCTCTACATCGATGTCCATGCAAGTGGCGCACGTGCCAAGACGTCTCGCGAACGTGCGCATAATTCCCAGGGGTTGGACCCTGGGCTCGTAACAGGCAGCCGCCGGAGCGGCCACATCGCAGGCGGTTGGCCCTGCTTTCGTACCATAGGGTATCGGAGTAGTAGCAGTGGTATTACGCGGGGTCGATATTCTTGGCCTCCCGCGGGTATTTCTCCCAGACGGTATGCACGGTGCCATCACTCATTGTCGCCTTCTTCGCCTCGAGAGTGTAGCGGCCGATCAGCGGCGCCACAATGTACCAGCAGACCCAGTAGATTCCGCCGCCCGCAAAGAACGCTAGTCCCACGGCGGGCGCGAGCGCATACCACATGCTCTTGTAGACACCCTCGCCGTCGGTCTGTGGGGGAATCCAGGGCGCCACAACAAGGAAAAGCGAAATGAGCGAAAAGAAAAGAGCAATCGGGAACGTCGCCCGGAAGGGCGGCGCCCAGCCCTTGAGCCACGACGGCTTGAGCCGCGACGAAGACGGCAGGTATGTGAGGCACAGTCCGATGCCCACGGCCGCGTTGACCACATTCAGCGGGTACTGCGCCAGGTTCACCACAAAGTTGTACGCGTCGCCCTGCGGTGGGGCGAGCATGAGAATGAGCGTGACGATGGCGTGCCAGGCCAGGCCTACCAGGGGTGCATTGCACGGACGGTTCGACGCGAAAAGCTTGGAGAAGGGAATCACGCCATCGCGGCCAAGCGCCTGATTCAGGCGCCCCTGCGAGAAGAGAACCGAGAACACGTTCGCCACGGCGGAGAGCGCCACAAACGCAGAGAGCGCCTGCGCGGACCGCTCGCCAAACATATTCTTGAAGAAATTGGCAGCAATGATCTGGTCGCTGTTCCGGATGTCCTCGAGCGGCACTGCAGCAAAGTAGGCAATCTGCGAAAGCACATAGAGGATCGTCAGCAGCGTCAGCGCGAGCGGCCCGGCGATCTTGAGCGTGCGGATCGGGTGCTTCACCTCGCCGAGCGCGTAAAACACGTTGCTGTACCCGACATAGCTCCAGATCGCGTTGTAGATGCAGTTTGACACCGCATACACATCGCTGCGCGAGCCGCTAAACCCAGTGTGGAAGTTGTGCGGCTGCGGCGCCTTGGTGCGCCCCGCGAGCGCCGCAAACCCGGTAAACACGATCAGCAGCAGAATTACCACCTTGAAGAGACCGATTGCGTTCTGGAAGCGCAGGCCCCACTTGAGCAGGAACCCGTGCATGAACAGGGCCACTAGGATGATGGCGACGCCAATCCCCTTCGAGTTCCACTCGGTCGTCTGCTTGCCGCCGGCCCGGATGAAGTATTGGCCTGCCGCATTCGCATTGCCTGCCGCTTGGCCCAGCAGCAGCGCTTGCGCAGCGTACATGGACACGACCAGGTACCGAGGCTTGCGGAATACGTACTGCAGGTAGTTCAGCTCGGCGCCGTTCCGCGGAATGGCCGTGGCGAACTCGGCGTAGACGGCAAAGCCAACGCCTGCAATGATGCCACCGATGACCCAGTAGATCAGGCTCATCCCGACACTGCCGCTCTGCTCCAGAATCGTCGAGGTGGTCGAGAAGACACCCGTGCCCAGAATCCGGTTGATCATCAGGAACGTAGCCGAGACGACGCCGACCTGGCGGCCCTGCGGCACCTCGGTGAGAGATGTCTCTTCCAGGTCCGCCTCGTCAGGGTGCCGTGATAGCTGCTCGATCTGCTCCTCGCTGGGCACATCGTGCAGCTCCTGCTCCTTGTGGTCAGAGAAGGACTCTGACTCACCCTCGGCGACGGATGGTGGTGCCATGAAGACTCTTCTCCTTGCCCGCCCTGAGCCATGGCCACGCCGGTCGCTTGCATCATGTCCGCGTGCAAGCACGCCATCGCTTGGATTAGTCATCTTTTTTTCTGGCGCAGGGAGCTACGTGTCGTACTAGATAGAGTGGCGCCGCGTGGGAAGCTCTCGCGGCGAGTCGATCCGTGACCAGTCAGACATGGGCGTGCCCTCCCGCGTGCCGGCGTCGCGCAAGGGCTCCTGATGCTCGCCTCCCTCGGCCGCGTCCTCTGGGCCGCGGAGCGCACCGCACGCTCCCCGCAGAGTGGTCGTGGCGCGAAGACGCTCGTACGCGAGCCTCCTGGTTACCTGCAGGTACGCTGGGTGAGACGGGAGCACAATGTCCCTCGCGTCGTATGCGCGGTCGCTGTCCAGGTTGAGGTACGCGGGCAGATTGCTCGCGCCGCGCGCGCTGGACTCGCGTAGGAGGAACACGGGATAGAGTGAGTAGAGACGCACCACAGCACCGAGAAACCGCCGGCGGCTCTCGTCTTCACTGCGCCGCTGTGCAAGCGCGGCTGCCGGAGAGCGGACGGACCCGTGGGAGGCCCTGCTCGGCCGGTCCATGTCCACATCGGGATGCGTGCTTTCGCCCGTACTGGCATGGGCAGACTCGTCATCCGAGTCGCCCAGCTTGTCGAAGCTGGTAGCTTCGTCCTCGACGGACGAGGCGCTCGCAACAGACTCGTCCGTTGCCATGCCTCTCTGGTCCACCCTTTCGTAGATGAGTGGGTTCTCGAAGGCGCCAGGCTCACGCTGGTCCAAGTACGCATCGATCCCGCCCAGCCCAAACAGCTGCTCCCAGAGGCCATCCTGCTGGAAGAGGAAGTCGTCATCCACATCCTCGATGTAGATATTCGCATACTGCCGGCGGGCCTCGTGAAGCAAGGCTTGGAAGATGGGAGACGTGCGCATCCACACGGCGCTGACAGCCCTGGTATCCCGGTGCAGACTGTCTCGACGAATGGTATGGAGATCTACAAGGGACTCCTCCATGCCGATCGTCGGTATGATGCGCTCAAAAGCGCGGTCAATGTAGCGAAAGAGGTCCTCCCTTGTTGCTCCGTGGATTTCCACTTCCGAGACTGCATCTTCCAGATCCGAAAAGTCGTTCTCTTCCACCGCTTGTTCATCCTGAGACTCGAAGATGTCCTCTTCATGGAAGTTTTCCTCGTTGTAGGAAGACACTTCCACGACTGTCGAGCTCCGCTGAACCCCGCCGTCCCTTATTACCGTCGGGCTCCGCATAAAGTCTTCCGTAAAGACTTGCGGTTCCTCGCCGGCCTCACTCCGAGGGGCCTGGTGGGTGCCGACGCTCTCAAGAGCGTCTGGCTCGCCGGAATGGATCGTGCCATTCGGTGTACACTCCCAGTCAGACTCGTTCCCAGAGGACGCGGTCTGTGACGAAGCAGGAGAGGTGGGAAACTCGCGCGGCCCGGGCATCCTCGTCGCCACCGACTTGGATTATGGGAAGTCATCCAAAACGGTGGGGCATAGCTGCATGTGTCCAGGGCCCAAGCGCCGCCGGAGGCCCCAGCACGAGCCGAGCATCCAGCAGTACTGTAGAAGAGAAGACACTCAGAGGGAGACATTCAGGAAGGAGACACTCAGGAGACACTCAGAAGAAGACATTCAGTAAAAACTAACATTCATACGTAAAGAGTTCGTGGTCGAATACAAGAGACAGGAGCTGAGGAAGAGGAGGCTCGAGCGCACTGCCATCGTCCACAATCCCGTAGGTGAGCTGGACGATGCGCTCCAGGGTACGCTCCGCAGCACGATTGGCGGCATTTTCAGCAGCATACTCGATAGCGTACCTAGCAGCATACTCGGTACAGACGTCGTCTGCATAGCCGGCTGCAACGTCGACAGTGTACTCTGCGACGAAGCCGGCTGCGTACTCTGCAGCGTACTGGGCAGAGAGCTCGGCGATTTCATCAGCCGGAGCCTGGAGCGTCATTTCCGAGGCACAGATGACCACGATTCGGGCGGCAATCTCGGAAGCGAGCTTGGCGCCAGTATCAGCGACGTACTCCACCACCAGTCTGGCAGCGAACTCGGAGAACGCGTCACTCTGTTTCATGGGCTTGAGGGAGGTGGGGGAAGGTGGCTAGCCCGGGTTGATGAGGCGCCGGACACACCTGTACGCCGCGGGGTGACCGCCAAATGGGCGCATTTGACTGGTGGAGCAGATGCAGGGGGAAGAGGCCTGTGCGGAGTTTGGGCTCATTGTTGTCCGGCAGTCGGAAAGTCCAGGCATCCGGCCCGGGCGCTCGGATCAAGGTGATGCCCGTGGGACCATTTGGCCACCATGGTCTCAGTGCCATTCCATCACAGCACTGACACCGGCGGACAGAGAGCGGGCATGGAAGGGCACACCAATACACGGAGCCGTGATGGGCGCAGGTCAAGTTGGCGGCATCGGCGTACATCTCCACATGGCTCGACAAGGTCGACGGAATCCCGAAAAATGGACGCCGGAATTCAAGTCTTGGCGTGTGGAGGAAGCCGCGGGACCCCGGAAACTCTGGCATCGATGGACATTTAAGGACCGCCTCGCTGCCGGGTCCACCACAATGAAGCTCGCATCTGCTCTTGTTGCAATTACGCTCGCTATTTCCGGAACGCAGGCGGCGCCGGCCGGAGGCGCTCCGCTCAAGTGTCGCAAGCAATTCAACGAAATTACTGAGGTGGGCCGGCCTCACGCGTGGGGAGGGGAGGAGGTGCCTCGGGATAGCCCGGCCCTCGAGTTCAGCAGGGAGCACGGCGGCCGTCTGGCCAAGGCGCGCAACGGCAACGTTGATAAGCTCGCGTTCTATCATTGCGACGCCGTGCCGGGCTACGACTCGGCACGCTATGGGAAGATCTTGGGTGGACAGGTCCGCAGCGTCAAGGACCCCAGCCAGTGCGTGACCATCAGCGCGATCGACAACAGGTCGACGGGCCAAGGCTACGAGCGCAAGAACGGGTACCTGACGCTGCGCCCTTGCGCCAAAACGTCCAAGGACGAACTCATGGAGCAGCAGTGGTTCCGGTGGGCCACCCAGAACATCCAGTTCCGCGGCAAGAACAGCGACGCCGTGCGTGCGGACATCAAATTTGACGGTGATTTGGTTTACCTGTCGCCTGGTTCAGAAGACGAACTCGACACCTCATTCTACCTGGACGAGGACTATCAATAGCGTCCTATAGCGTCTTCGTGGGCGTCTACCTCGCCATTCCGCCCCTACCACTCCCAATGGCCGACGCAGACGATGTTCCAGTGTCGACTGACGACCGCTTGCCCGCCGAACTGGGGTACAAGGCTGAGTTCAAGCGCGAGCTCAATGTGTGGACAACGACGGCATTCTGCTTCTCGGTGATGGCCGCGGTGGCCTGCACATCCGCTTGATGAGCTGGTGACACGGCAGAGAATGGCTTAGTAAGGGGCATGAGGAGGGGTGATGAGGGCATGATAGGAAGTGCACTAGTGAAGGGCGCAAGGGCAAGGTGTGGAGGTGAACAGCAGAAGAGAAGAGCGAGAGGCAGGAACAGCGTGAGCGTCAGGGAAGAGCGAAGCCGGTAAACAGGGACATTTCCTCCCACGGACAACCCAAGAGCATTGGGGGGGTGGAACCTGAGCCCGAGCCCTTGCTAAGAACCTCTCTAACCCTAACCCTTTCTAAAGGAGGACCTAAAGGGAGATCTAAAGAGATCTGATGGGAGGTGGAAGCTGAACGCGAGCCCTTCTAACTAAAAGAGGATCTAACGAGGGATCTAAAGAGCCCTGCTAAGAACTAAAGAGACCTGCTAAGAAAAGAAGGGGGGTGAGCTGACAGACACAGAGCTCCTCAGACGAGGGCTGCAAACACCAAGAGACGGAAACCCACGCGGGATGGTGGAAAGAAAAAGCGGAGTGGCTGTAGCTGGTGCTTGATGAGATGGAGACACGGCAAGGGATTGCTTAGTCAGGGCACGAGGAGGATGGATGAGGGCGTGACAGGAAGTAGAGGAGTGGAGAGAGGGTGTGGAGGTGAAAGGCAGGGAATCAGGACTGGAGGCGAAATGGAAGGAGTGAGATAGCCGCTAGAAACGAGGCAGGGGTAGGGAGCGACCAGGAGCGGTAACGTTAGCTGCGGGAGAAGCCTGACTGAGCAGGACCGTTTGAGAGAGATGACACTGTTTGGTGAGGCGAGGAGAGGCAAGACACGAGGAGGGTGGGAGACTGGGAGAGGTGGCGGAGGCAGAGGCTGACGATTCCAGGCAGGGGAGAATGGAAGAGGGGCTAGAGGTGGCGTACGGAGGGGCGTGCGTTTCACGATACGGGAGACGTAGGAATGGGAAGAGAGGATGAAGAGGAGTGGAGGGCTAGGGCGCAGGGCAGCGGAAAACCGGTGAATTCGTGGAAAATGAGCCCAATTTCAGAAAATGGGCGAATGTGGAGGTGATCGGCAGGGTAGGAGTGAGAAGTGGAGGATGAGAAGAGAGGAGGGAAGAGAAGGGAGAAGAGAGAGTGGGGGCAAGAGGACGGAGTGACAGTGGTAGAGGGGCAGAGGAGAGGAGTGGAAGAGGAGGAACTGAGAGGGTGGAGAGGAGGGAAGAGGAGGAAGGAGATGAGGGGAGAGAAGAGGCGAGGAAGGGGGAGGAAGGGGGAGGGAGAAGGAGGGAGAGGAGAGGGGAGACACCGAGAGCGGGAAGACGACCATGGCGTATTGTGGTGATGGAAAGTGGGCAGAAGAGGGGGGGAAGGAGGGAGGAGGAGAGGGCAGGGTGAAGTGGAGAAGTGGAGCGTGGGAGGAGGAGAGAAGGGGGAGGAAGAAGGGCAGAGAAGGGGAGAAGGGGATGAGGAAGGGAGGGAAGATGAGGAGAGTGAGGAGAGGAGAGAGGGAAGAGGGAGAAGAGAGGGAGGAGTTAGGAAGAGGAGGGAAGCTCAGGGATTGAAAGAGAAGAGGAGAGGCGAGTGAAGGGAGAGAAGGGCAGGAGAGAGGAGAAGAGTGGAGGGAGGGCTCGGAGCACGTGGCGGGTGAGTCTCACGTGACCTCGGGACAAAAAGAAAGGAAAAGGAGGGAGAAGGACTTGAGGAGGAACCACGAGGAAGGCGGAGCGAGTGAGCGAGAGGAGGCGGAGGAGGCAGGAGGAGACGAAGGGGGAGAAAATGAAGATGGAGAAAGGGAGGATGAAGGGTGAGTGAGGGGCAGTAGAAGAGGGGAAGGATGGAGGGTGGAAGGGCAGGAGGGGTTAGGCGATCGGTTCACGTGACCGATCAAGCAAATGAGCAAGAATGAACGAGAAGTGCAGGACGACAAACCGTTAGCATTAGCAGGCGCATTAGGCCCACAAGGGTTACCTAGGCTATGGCGGAAGGCGTTTATGATCTCGGGATGGGTTAGGGTTAGGGGTTACCTAGGCTATGGCGGAAGGCGTTTATGATCTCGGGATGGGGGAGCAGATCAGCAGGTCTAGAATGTGTATCGTGTGATCCGCTCCCGTATCAACAGCACCGACAATTGCCGTGCCAACAGACTCATCCCGCTCGTACGCTCCTTCCAACTCGCCCAATGCCGTTCAAACGTTCGGCCCATCGCTCCGCCCATGCTCACCACAAGGGGGGCAAACCCTGCAACGTCCCGGTACCGCACGCGTTTATGGTGCTCCCGGGCGTCCAGCCGCGTTTCTAGCACGTGCCGCGCACGCGCCAGCCCGTCTCCGGTGCCTGCCGCGTCGCCCGCCACTTGCCGTGGGGCAACCGCTCCGCCGGCCCCTGCACTCCGCTCCGCGGCAAGCGCGCGCCGGGCCCCCGAGTCGAGCGCTCTGTGTACGTCGGAATGCGTCTCGCTCTCCTCAGCCGGGCCTCGCCGCCCACTTACCACCGTCACGTCGTACCCTGCCGCCGTTCCGTTCGGTGCCGCCCATCCGCGAGCACACAGGTCCAGCCGCCGCTCTCCAACCGGGAGCACCGCCTCCTGTGTGACCCGCGCCCCGGGAATCGCTTTCAGGTACCGTCCGAGCAGGTCCGTTACCGCATTGTGCAGCCGGATCACCCGTCGGTGGTCCACAGCTCGGCACGCGTCTCCGTGCACCGCGGTCACGTCGTGTGCGCCACACTTCTCACACCGTCCATGTGGCACACAGACTGTCGGCGCCAGGTTACGTCGCCCCTCTGGTAGCCCGCCCATTTGGAACGTCCGCTGCCGCAGGGCTCCGATCACAACCCGGTCCTCGAGCTCCAGGCTCGGCTGGAAGGGGATCGTACGCAGGTACCGCCGCCCCAACTCCTCCCCGTGCTCGAGAATCGCCACTCCCACGTCTGTCGGCACTTGGTCCAGCAGCCGTGCATGCCGCGCTTCAAACAACGCATTGCACCGTGCACGCTGCGACTGGATCCGCGCCCGTTCCCGGGGTACGTCCACCCCTCGCATGCCGCCCGCCCGTTCGTGTATATCGTCGGTCGGCCCCAAGGCGGACGTTCCCTGACCAGGGTCCCTCTCCGGGCTCCCCTGTTGCTCCCGGGGCGGCTCCGCCTCCTGTGTGCCGCCCGGCTCCTCGTGGATGGCGCCGGTCGGCCCCTCAGTAGAGGGCAGCTGGGCAGGGTCCTCTTCCGGAGCCCGCTGTTGCTCCCGGGGCATGTCTGATTCATGGGTGCCGCCCGGCAGTTCCTGTCTGTTGCCGGTTGGCTCCGCTGTTGGCGCCTGACCATCAGCTGAGGGTCGCTGACCGGGGGTCTCCTCCGGGGTCCCCGGCGGCTCCTGCGCCTGGTCTGACTCGGGTGCGCCGCCCGGCCGTTCGTGTATGTCGCCGGTGCGCCCCTCAGTCGGCGCCTGGTCTGACTCGCCTATGCCGCCCGGCTGTTCGTGTGTGTCGCCGGTTGGCCCCTCGGTAGAGGGCCGCCGGTCAGGGGACCACCCCCGGGTCCCCTGCTGCCCCCGGGGCAGCTCCGGCTCGCGTGTGCCGCCCGGCCGTTCGTGTATGTCGCCGGTTGGCCCCTCTGTCGACGCTTGGCCATCGCCAGAGGGCGGCCGGTCGGGGTGCGCCTGCGTCCTCCCCGCGTCACCCGTCCGAGTCCCCCGGGACGGCCGCGCTGGGTAGAGGGGGAGCACCCCACTGAGACGCAGCACTTCATCTGCCGTCTCTTGCATGGTGGCCCGTGCGGGCCCCTGGCACTCGGCGTACGATGCGAGGCCCAGGCCACCCAGCCGGTCTGGCAGTGTGATCAGCTCCCGGCTCAGCGCGTCCACTTCCGCGTCCTCGGGATCGCCCCGCAGTCGGAGGATCCCGCGCTGCAGCGTCTGGTCCATGGCGTCCCAGAACCAGGCCAGGCCCGTCCCATCCAGCTGCCGTTGCAGGTGCCGGTGCTTTTGCTGGATGCACTGGAGCAGGAGTAGGAGCACGTCCTGCCGCGGCAGCTCCGTCAGCTGGAGGAGCCGGTCCACGCCACTTGCCAGCTCCGCCGCGATCTTCTCGGCGTGCGCCCTGCGCGCGCCTTCGCCGCCAACCACCGTGCCCAGGATCGGCATGCCCTCGGCTGCCAGCTGCTCCCGCGTGTACACGTGGCTCTTGGCGACATTCAGTCGCAGGCCGTTCCCGCTCTCGGCCGCGACGCGTTCGGCCACCTGGACGACGTCCCCCTCCGCCTTGCTCAGGATGAACACGTCGTCCAGGTACGCCAGGACCAGGTGCTCTGGGCCCAGCGCCGCCTTGAGCTGCTCCAGGTACGGGCGGATGCCCGCCGAGAAGAGCAGCGGCGCAAGGGGGTCGCCCTGCCGGACCCCCTCGCTAGAGTGCAGTTCCACCGTCGCCCGTTCCTCCCCATCGGGCTCCCGTGGTCCCGCCACCACCAGGGGGGCCGCCTGCCCGTAGGCCCACCGCGTGAGCCGGTAGAGCGGGCCGTACCACCGGCGCATCGCCTCCCCGATGCACCGTCGGCGCAGCGTGTTGTACGCGTTCGAAAAGTCCAATGCCGTCACCTGCTGGTAGTGTTGAAGTTCGCCCTGATACACATGCTCCACTGCCCGGATCACCGGCTCCGTGCCGCCCGGGGTCCCCACCCCGTACTGGGTCGGGAGCAGCCCCGAGCGCACACGCTCCCCGTAGGTGTAAAGCGCCGTGCGCATCAGCAGCCGATACGGCACCTCGCCCACCGCGATCGGCCGCACCCCGCCGCCGGGCTTGCTCAGCGCCGTGAGCCGCGACGCGCAGTACAGCCGCCACCCGCCTGCCTCGTTCCGCTTCATCGCCGTGAGCTGCCGCAGCAGGTAGCTCACCATCCCGTCGGCGCCCAGTGCCGAGCGGACGAGCGACACGGTCCAGCCCGAGAGGCCCGGGCTGGTGCCCGGCTTCATGGAGTGGGCCGCCGCACGGAGTGCCTCGGCGTCCGTCTCGGGCGCCGGGCTCCGGCCCGCGGCGGGGAACGCTGCGAGGCCAAGCTCCCCCTCGGGATGCAAGACCCGCAGCCGCTCCACCACCGCTGGGTTCGCGGCCACGGCGGCCTCATCAGGGCGCAGGACGAGCCGCGCGCTCTGATGGAGCAGGCCCCGCTGCACGCCGTGGTGGATGGCGCGCACGCGGGTGCGCATGCGGGCGACACTGAGCGCATCGGTCCCGGGGCCCACGCGCGGCACGGGGCCCAGGATCTCGTCTTCCTCCACGGGGGGCTCCTCCGCCGCCGGGTCTGGGCCCGGCAGACTCTGCATGGCCGGGGGGCCGCCGGGGGGGTTCGCCTCGGGGCCGCCGGACAATGCGATAGCCTGGCGCGCGTAGCGCTGGCGGAGGCCCTCGGGGCCGCCGAGGCGCCCAGCGCGGGCGAGGAGGTCCGCGAGCTGGGGGCCTGGGTACGCACGGAAGCGATGCCAGGCGGCGCGCCTGTCCTTGGCGAGAAGGTACGGCATGAGCCCCAGCTTGGGGAGGAGGAAGATGAGCAGGTGGCCCACGAAGGAATCGCGCTCGGCCGCCTGGCTCGCGACGCGGTTGAGCACGGCACAGAATTTCCGGGCCTGAGAGGGAAAAAGGGGCTTTTCTGGATATCCGCCCTCCACACCGAGGCGGTAAAGCAGCCAGAGGTCGTCCGGGGTAAGGAAGCCGGCGAGACGACAAGCGGCCTCGGCCTGGTCCACGTCGGAGGCAAGGCGCGCGCCGGGCCGGGGCCCACTTGGGGGCTGGGTGGGCGTGGGCCGCGGCGCACGGGGACGCGGCGTGGCGGGGCACGGCGTCCGAGTGTGCTGCTCCGAGTCTTGGAGGAAAAGTGGAGGTAGGACACGCCCTGTGGAGGGGGCGTCGCCCGGGGCGGTGAAAGTGTCCCTCGGCGCGGGCGTTGGCGCGCGATGCAGGTCCGGGCTCGGCGCGGAAGGCGCGCCCGACTCGGTGCCAGAGCGGCCCTCCGGCGAGCCGAGTGCGGCCGGGGCCGGGGCCTGGGCCTGGGCCTGGGCCTGGGCCTCCACTGGTGGCAGGCCTGGCGAGGGTGGAGGTGGAGGAGAGGACGCGATCACGTGCGCGACGCGTGTGGACGCTGAGGGCGACGCGTCGGGAGGCACGTGAGCTGCGGCGACTCCGGGTAATGGAGAAGAGGGCGCAGTGATAGGCTGAGGTGATTCCACGTCAGCGGGGGTGAAAACAGAGGGGGGTTGTTGTTGATCTTGTTCCCGAGTAAGGGTGAGTTGGGGGGAATTGGTGAGAGTACTTGAGGGGGCCGGGACGGGGGAACCGCCATTGCCCGCCCCATCGCCCGCGTGAGTGGGAGGGGAGGAGGGGATGGAGGTGTCCGAGGAGGAATCGAGATCCTCGGAGTGGGGGAGGGGGGTGTTTGGAAGGGGAGGGGGGTCTTGGGCGCGGTAGAGGGGAGGCTCTCCGGGGCAAGAGGATTCGGCGAGGTGCTTGTTAAAGTGAACGGATTGGCGGAATCCCTTGCCGCAAGAGCAAACGAGGATGCTCTCTGCGTGTGCGAATGCTTGAGGATAGCGGACGGGGCCTTGATGAGATTGGTTGAGGTGACGAGTGATGCGCTTGGAGTTGAAGAGATCGCCGCAAATTGGACATGGGATCTTGTTTGGTGGCGATGGTTCTATTCGCATCGAGTTCTTGAGGTGATTCCCGCGAGACGGGGCGGGAATTGGTGATCTTGAGGCGAGAGTTGAAGTGAGAGTTGAGGGACTTGAAGACGGAGATGGTGGTTAGGAGCTTAGTTTAGCAGGCGCCTGTAGTGGCCAGAAAGCCTGCCCTTAGGGTTAGGGTTACCTAGGCTATGGGTTAGGGTTAGGGTTAGGGTTAGGGTTAGGGTTAGGGTTAGGGTTAGGGTTAGGGTTAGGGTTAGGGTTAGGGTTAGGGTTAGGGTTAGGGTTAGGGTT
>SBHY01000011.1:0-10788 GCA_010577765.1 Malassezia slooffiae
GTGTTAGAAAGATTCGAACTTTCGTAAAAATGCATTAACAGTACACCGCATTACCTCTATGCTATAACACCTAATATAGAAAATTCAAATAGTGGAGATTCGAACTCCGAATTCCCTTTCCCAAAAAGGGCGCCCTAGCCATTAGGCCATCTATCTGTTTAATAAATTTTATTCTTATTTATTATTTACTATATTTATTCTTTATTTTAATAGATAAATATTTTATTTTATTTTAGAATATTTATATAGGATATTTTTGTATATTTAAAATAAAGATAAAATAGTAATAGATAGATTGTAAAGTTTATTAAAATAAAAATAATGATATGGTACAATTAAGTTTATTAATACATTAGTAATGCTAAACATACATTTGCATCCTAGTAATAGAAATAGTCTTTTTCTTATTCCTTAAAAGTATCTAGAGATCTGTTTCGTACTTGAGATGCTTTCAGTACTTCTCTTTTGTGATTGTAGCTACTCTACTGTGCCAAAATATTTCAACAATAGATACACCATTGAATCACCCTTGATGGTCCTTTCGTACTAATCAAAGGTTCTCCTTCTACTTTTGTCCCTTCCGAGGATAGAATCTATACTGACTCACGTCGTATTAAACCCAACTCACGTTCCTCTTTACTCAGCGAACAGCTGAACCCTTCCAAGCTACTACACCTGGAGGATGAGAAGAGTCGACCATTTTTTATTTACCATTAGTCACCTAATGGATTAGACTATATCTTCAATTTTCTATTTGAAATGAGAATAGAAAATTGTTGGGAGCTTTATGAAGAATTATTGATGATACTTCTCATCTTCTAGTCGTTGAGCCTTCCTATTATACAATTAGAAATATTTCTAAAAGGTATCATAATAGGCTAGGCTGCGGATTGTCTTACTAGTGGGTTTAAATCTAGTAAGAGTTTCCCGCATTTCACCCAATTTAACCTCGACTATTGACTCTTTTTAATTAATCGAGGTGTCAAACCGTTTGGACAATATGAACTCTTGCAAACGATAAACCTGTTCATTCTATTTCTACATATCACTATGTAGTTTAGACTATGTCATCATTATAATTAAGATAATTATAATGTTGGGCGCTCGAGGAGAAATTATTGTTAGTGCTACTCATTCTCTAGTCGTTGAGCGTTCTATTATCACTAATAAATATTTTATTTATTATGCACTGATAATAGCTTCGCTGCAAATTGTCTTATTAATTGATGAGATTAATAAGAAATCTTTGCATTTTACCCAATTTTGATTAGATATTAGGATATTAATATCAACTAGGGACAACAGGAATTTCATCCCTAGCGTAACTTTTATTTCTTGAGCGATGATCATTCCATTATGGATCACCGGATCACTATATCCTACTTGCGTATCTGATCGACCTATCAGTCTATCAGTCAAGCATATTTGACTATTACGCTTTATTGAATTCTTAGTAATTCATTGGTTTCTGACCAATACAAATATACCTTTGAAGGCCTCTGATACTTTTTTAGAGGCTACCGCCCCAGCAAAACTGACCTTCTGATAATGTCCCCTTACATAAAAGGTTAGTTCTTTTCTAAAATCTATCAAGGTATTTCACTGACGTTTACACTCCCTTGTATTCTACACTAGATTTAGCAAAGAACAATATCAAATTACAGTAAAGCTGCATAGGGTCTTCGCGTCCTCCGGAAGGCAAACCGCATCTGCACGGCTAATTCAATTTCACTGAGAAGCTAGTGGAGACAGCAGGGCCGCGTTACCTCATTCATGCAGGACCACATTTAATGGACAATGAATTTCGCTACTTTCAGATCCTTATGGTTAAGACCGTCATTGACCACCGCATCAGTTAGTAACTTATTAAATTCCTTAGAATTCAATAATCACCTTCTTTAAACGGTTGGCATTGGACAGAGTTCACAACTTATACAAATACATTTCGTCATAGCAAGTTGCTGTGTTTTTAGTAAACAGTCGAAGCCCCCACTTTTATGATAAGTAATCTATTAACAGATTACTCCTTCCTTCTCGTCGAACTTACGGAAGCATTTTGCCGAGTTCCTTCACTAGCCTTATCTCTACGCCTTAGTATACTCTACCAACGAACCTGTGTCGGTTTAGGGTACGGATATCTTGTATACAAGAAAAGAATGTTTTTCCTGTCCCTTGGTAGGAAGTTCATTCTTCTATTTCATCAGAAAAACACAATTCGTACATTTTTCCTTAGAATCCGTATAAATCATGACAGATTACCTTTTTCATGAAAACCTTTCGTATACGGTGAGAAGTATTTTAACTTCTTAATCGTTACTCATGTCAGCATTGTCTCTTCAATATAGTCAAAGTTAGATTAATCCAACTCTTCAACCTAAATATTGAGTGTTCTGCTACCTTATAATTTGTTTTACGAAAAATAGAAAACAAAATTATATCGTGATATTGGTTAAATATCTAGACCCGATAAATCTTCGATGCTCATCATCAATTAGACCATTGAGTTGTTACACTATCATTAAAAGATAGCTACTTCCAAGCTTACTTCATGGTTGTCTTAGATAACAAACTTTCTTAATTTCACTAAATATTATTTAGGGTACCTTAATTCACGATTAGGGCTGTTTCCCTTTTGTCTATTTACCTTATCACAAATAGACTGTCCACTTATCATGTATTCGAATCCTTTTGAGGTTAACCTTCAATAGTAGGATTCTATAATCCCCTAATTAATGTCATCCTTACTAAATAAGTAGACAATGAAGATCAGTGCTATACCGATTCGAATATTGAAATAAATGTTCTACTAAAATAGATTTCGCAGAATATCAGCTATCACCAGATTAGATTAGCATTTCACCACTTTTCACAGCTCATCAGAAAATACTGCAACATTTTGCTGTTCGGTCCATTAGAACCTGGCCATGAAAAGATCATCTGGTTTCGGATCTAATCCTAAATACTAATCCCCTGTATATTTACAATATACTGAGTTGCTTTCGCTTAGACTGTTCGTCTTGCATTTAAGATTAACTTGCTGACCCATTATGCAAAAGGTACGTTGTCATTCAATTCTATTGAACTCCAACTGCTTATAAGATTCGTAATTCAAGATCTATTTCACTAGTCATCCACTTACTTTTCACCTTTCACTTACGTTACTCTTCACTATCGCTAGATATATTATACTTAGCTTTGGAGAATGGTATCCCCTACATTTCATACAAAGCAGCCGTCTTCGCATTACTTAATAACAAAGAATCTTTATTAGCAAGAAACCTACCAAATCTTTGGATAGTATGTAGTAAACTAGGACTTTCACCTTCTTTGGTCAATAATATTCAATTAGAATATTATATTCATATTGAATTCCACAATATTATTACTACTTGCTATTAATCAATAAAGATCATTTGAAAGCTAATTCTGTTTCACTCACCATTACTACAGAAGTCTCATTTGATTTCCTTTCCTATTGGTACTTAAATGTTTTAATTCCCAACGTAATCCACATATATTGGTTTTCCTTAGGATTGTTATAAGACTACAAATTGAGTACTTATACTTTAAGTAAAAATACTTCCTTTCAAATATATCTGCTAGGTATCCTTACGAATCCCTTTAAATACTTAATTGTATACTCCATATCATAATGATACCTATATTATATAAATCATAGAAATTTTTTATTTAATTTTTATATTTAATTTCAATATTTTGTGCTTTTTGTTTAATTTACGTTTTTCTATAACAATAGAACACTTTAACAGTAGAAATAAAATTTTAAATGATTTTATTTCAATAATGAATTCTTTAAACCTTTTATTACTTTCTATTTTACTTTAAAATAAATCTGAATTTTATGTAATTAAACTTAATATTGAAAATCAAGAGCAGCTGGGTACGATCCAACACTAGTGATTTTGGAGATCACTGTACTGCCAATTATACTATGCTCTTATTCATATTCAATTATTAACCCTCATATACTTATAATTTGAATAATACAATAGAAAAATAATTTAATAGAATAAGAATTGAGAGGGAATTGAACCCTATACAAAGAATTTGCAATTCTTTTTCAGTAGCCATCTGAAACACAATTCTATCAAATATTTCAATATAGTAATGTATATACGTATACTTATAATAATAATATATATTAGAAAATTGAAGATAGAAATGAATTCATGTTTCATATATTTTATATTTATTATAAAAGAGGGGATAAGGTAAGATCGAAATTCAATTTTCGTTTTCCTATATGGTTTCAATTATCATGCAAATTTGAAATTTCTATTCTTAAATAAAATTTTGAAGGGGGGAGAAATAGAATATATATATTTTTTTTTTCTATTTTATTCTATTAAATAGTACTTCGTGTTTTTAGTGTTAGTACAATAGGACCAATCATAGCTAGTAGTAGTGTTAGACTTGCTACAAATAGCCATACTGATGTATATGTATATAGTGTAAATCCAATTGATTGTACGTCTAGAATATTAGAGAAGTTTACATCTGGACTACTATTAAATGCTAGATAAATATTAGTACTTTGTGATACTGCTGAATATCTAGACTTTCCATAATACTATTCATTATTAATAGAATATCAATATCTAAAATTTAAAATTTTAGATATTGAATTCTATTAATACATGAATAGTATTATGGAAAGTCTAGGATATTCAGCAGTATCACAAAGTACTAATATTTATCTAGCATTTAATAGTAGTCAGATTAAACTTCTCTAATTTGGATTTACACTATATACATATACATCAGTATGGCTATTTGTAGCAAGTCTAACACTACTACTAGCTATGATTGGTCCTATTGTACTAACACTAAAAACACGAAGTACTATTTAATAGAATAAAATAGAAAAAAAAAATATATATATTCTATTTCTCCCCCCTTCAAAATTTTATTTAAGAATAGAAATTTCAAATTTGCATGATAATTGAAACCATATAGGAAAACGAAAATTGAATTTCGATCTTACCTTATCCCTCTTTTATAATAAATATAAAATATATGAAACATGAATTCATTTCTATCTTCAATTTTCTAATATATATTATTATTATAAGTATACGTATATACATTACTATATTGAAATATTTGATAGAATTGTGTTTCAGATGGCTACTGAAAAAGAATTGCAAATTCTTTGTATAGGGTTCAATTCCCTCTCAATTCTTATTCTATTAAATTATTTTTCTATTGTATTATTCAAATTATAAGTATATGAGGGTTAATAATTGAATATGAATAAGAGCATAGTATAATTGGCAGTACAGTGATCTCC
This sequence comes from Malassezia slooffiae, assembly GCA_010577765.1. NCBI lineage: Eukaryota > Fungi > Basidiomycota > Malasseziomycetes > Malasseziales > Malasseziaceae > Malassezia > Malassezia slooffiae. The sequence continues at coordinate 5,312 of SBHY01000011.1, forward strand.
AAAATCACTAGTGTTGGATCGTACCCAGCTGCTCTTGATTTTCAATATTAAGTTTAATTACATAAAATTCAGATTTATTTTAAAGTAAAATAGAAAGTAATAAAAGGTTTAAAGAATTCATTATTGAAATAAAATCATTTAAAATTTTATTTCTACTGTTAAAGTGTTCTATTGTTATAGAAAAACGTAAATTAAACAAAAAGCACAAAATATTGAAATTAAATATAAAAATTAAATAAAAAATTTCTATGATTTATATAATATAGGTATCATTATGATATGGAGTATACAATTAAGTATTTAAAGGGATTCGTAAGGATACCTAGCAGATATATTTGAAAGGAAGTATTTTTACTTAAAGTATAAGTACTCAATTTGTAGTCTTATAACAATCCTAAGGAAAACCAATATATGTGGATTACGTTGGGAATTAAAACATTTAAGTACCAATAGGAAAGGAAATCAAATGAGACTTCTGTAGTAATGGTGAGTGAAACAGAATTAGCTTTCAAATGATCTTTATTGATTAATAGCAAGTAGTAATAATATTGTGGAATTCAATATGAATATAATATTCTAATTGAATATTATTGACCAAAGAAGGTGAAAGTCCTAGTTTACTACATACTATCCAAAGATTTGGTAGGTTTCTTGCTAATAAAGATTCTTTGTTATTAAGTAATGCGAAGACGGCTGCTTTGTATGAAATGTAGGGGATACCATTCTCCAAAGCTAAGTATAATATATCTAGCGATAGTGAAGAGTAACGTAAGTGAAAGGTGAAAAGTAAGTGGATGACTAGTGAAATAGATCTTGAATTACGAATCTTATAAGCAGTTGGAGTTCAATAGAATTGAATGACAACGTACCTTTTGCATAATGGGTCAGCAAGTTAATCTTAAATGCAAGACGAACAGTCTAAGCGAAAGCAACTCAGTATATTGTAAATATACAGGGGATTAGTATTTAGGATTAGATCCGAAACCAGATGATCTTTTCATGGCCAGGTTCTAATGGACCGAACAGCAAAATGTTGCAGTATTTTCTGATGAGCTGTGAAAAGTGGTGAAATGCTAATCTAATCTGGTGATAGCTGATATTCTGCGAAATCTATTTTAGTAGAACATTTATTTCAATATTCGAATCGGTATAGCACTGATCTTCATTGTCTACTTATTTAGTAAGGATGACATTAATTAGGGGATTATAGAATCCTACTATTGAAGGTTAACCTCAAAAGGATTCGAATACATGATAAGTGGACAGTCTATTTGTGATAAGGTAAATAGACAAAAGGGAAACAGCCCTAATCGTGAATTAAGGTACCCTAAATAATATTTAGTGAAATTAAGAAAGTTTGTTATCTAAGACAACCATGAAGTAAGCTTGGAAGTAGCTATCTTTTAATGATAGTGTAACAACTCAATGGTCTAATTGATGATGAGCATCGAAGATTTATCGGGTCTAGATATTTAACCAATATCACGATATAATTTTGTTTTCTATTTTTCGTAAAACAAATTATAAGGTAGCAGAACACTCAATATTTAGGTTGAAGAGTTGGATTAATCTAACTTTGACTATATTGAAGAGACAATGCTGACATGAGTAACGATTAAGAAGTTAAAATACTTCTCACCGTATACGAAAGGTTTTCATGAAAAAGGTAATCTGTCATGATTTATACGGATTCTAAGGAAAAATGTACGAATTGTGTTTTTCTGATGAAATAGAAGAATGAACTTCCTACCAAGGGACAGGAAAAACATTCTTTTCTTGTATACAAGATATCCGTACCCTAAACCGACACAGGTTCGTTGGTAGAGTATACTAAGGCGTAGAGATAAGGCTAGTGAAGGAACTCGGCAAAATGCTTCCGTAAGTTCGACGAGAAGGAAGGAGTAATCTGTTAATAGATTACTTATCATAAAAGTGGGGCTTCGACTGTTTACTAAAACACAGCAACTTGCTATGACGAAATGTATTTGTATAAGTTGTGAACTCTGTCCAATGCCAACCGTTTAAAGAAGGTGATTATTGAATTCTAAGGAATTTAATAAGTTACTAACTGATGCGGTGGTCAATGACGGTCTTAACCATAAGGATCTGAAAGTAGCGAAATTCATTGTCCATTAAATGTGGTCCTGCATGAATGAGGTAACGCGGCCCTGCTGTCTCCACTAGCTTCTCAGTGAAATTGAATTAGCCGTGCAGATGCGGTTTGCCTTCCGGAGGACGCGAAGACCCTATGCAGCTTTACTGTAATTTGATATTGTTCTTTGCTAAATCTAGTGTAGAATACAAGGAGTGTAAACGTCAGTGAAATACCTTGATAGATTTTAGAAAAGAACTAACCTTTTATGTAAGGGACATTATCAGAAGGTCAGTTTTGCTGGGCGGTAGCCTCTAAAAAAGTATCAGAGGCCTTCAAAGGTATATTTGTATTGGTCAGAAACCAATGAATTACTAAGAATTCAATAAAGCGTAATAGTCAAATATGCTTGACTGATAGACTGATAGGTCGATCAGATACGCAAGTAGGATATAGTGATCCGGTGATCCATAATGGAATGATCATCGCTCAAGAAATAAAAGTTACGCTAGGGATGAAATTCCTGTTGTCCCTAGTGATATTAATATCCTAATATCTAATCAAAATGGGTAAAATGCAAAGATTTCTTATTATCTCATCAATTAATAAGACAATTGCAGCGAGCTATTATCAGTGCATAATAAATAAAATATTTATTAGTGATAATAGAACGCTCAACGACTAGAGAATGAGTAGCACTAACAATAATTTCTCCTCGAGCGCCAACATTATAATTATCTTAATTATAATGATGACATAGTCTAAACTACATAGTGATATGTAGAATAGAATGAACAGGTTTATCGTTTGCAAGAGTTCATATTGTCCAACGGTTTGACACCTCGATTAATTAAAAGAGTCAATAGTCGAGGTTAAATTGGGTGAAATGCGGGAAACTCTTACTAGATTTAAACCCACTAGTAAGACATCCGCAGCCTAGCCTATTATGATACCTTTTAGAATATTTCTAATTGTATAATAGGAAGGCTCAACGACTAGAAGATGAGAAGTATCATCAATAATTCTTCATAAAGCTCCCAACAATTTCTATTCTCATTTCAAATAGAAAATTGAAGATATAGTCTAATCCATTAGGTGACTAATGGTAAATAAAAAATGGTCGACTCTTCTCATCCTCCAGGTGTAGTAGCTTGGAAGGGTTCAGCTGTTCGCTGAGTAAAGAGGAACGTGAGTTGGGTTTAATACGACGTGAGTCAGTATAGATTCTATCCTCGGAAGGGACAAAAAGTAGAAGGAGAACCTTTGATTAGTACGAAAGGACCATCAAGGGTGATTCAATGGTGTATCTATTGTTGAAATATTTTGGCACAGTAGAGTAGCTACAATCACAAAAGAGAAGTACTGAAAGCATCTCAAGTACGAAACAGATCTCTAGATACTTTTAAGGAATAAGAAAAAGACTATTTCTATTACTAGGATGCAAATGTATGTTTAGCATTACTAATGTATTAATAAACTTAATTGTACCATATCATTATTTTTATTTTAATAAACTTTACAATCTATCTATTACTATTTTATCTTTATTTTTAAATATACAAAAATATCCTATATAAATATTCTAAAATAAAATTAAAATATTTATCTATTAAAATAAAGAATAAAATATAGTAAATAATAAATAAGAATAAAATTTATTAAACAGATAGATGGCCTAATGGCTAGGGGCGCCCTTTTTGGGAAAGGGAATTCGGAGTTCGAATCTCCACTATTTGAATTTTCTATATTAGGTGTTATAGCATAGAGGTAATGCGGTGTACTGTTAATGCATTTTTACGAAAGTTCGAATCTTTCTAACACCTTCATACACTTGTAATATTTATAGGAAAACGCAATTTTATAACCCGATCGTAATGTTAGCTCTATATCATATATTTATATCCTACTCTTTAATTTTTATTCTCCTTGCTTTTATATTAAATCTATTTTTAGCTTATTAATTAGAAAGATTCTATTATTATAGGCGAATTGATTTATATTTATTTCTTTTACAAAGAATTATGAATCACTACTTTATAGAATCAAAATATTCTATCTGATTGAAAATTTACCTTATTTTTATTATGCTTCTAACTCTTGTTCTTCTTCCACTTGTTGGTATTGCTCTTGTTTCTACTACACATTGGAATAATCCTATTGTAGTAAATAAAGATGGAAGTATTGTAAGTACAAATGTTGATCCAGATGCTAAAGCTAAATATATTGCTCTACTTATTTCTATTATTACTTTTGTATTTTCACTTAGTCTTCTGGTTCTATTTGATCCATCTACATCTGAATATCAATTTACATATGCTTTTGGTAATAAAGAAGCACTTAATACTGTATTTACTTCTGATTTCCAACTAGGAGTAGATGGTGTTTCACTTTATTTTGTAGTTCTTACTACATTCCTATTCCCTATCTCATTCCTTGCTAGCTGGAAAATGAAATCAGCAGAATCTGATCAGTATAATGTTAAATTCTATCTATGTACACTATTTGTACTAGAAACTCTTCTAATTCTAGTATTTATTGTTACAGATATTCTTCTATTCTATATCTTCTTCGAAAGTGTACTAATCCCACTATTCCTTATTGTAGGTATTTGGGGAGGTAGTCCTAACCGTGTACGTGCTGCTTTCCTACTATTCCTATTTACACTAATGGGATCTCTATTTATGCTACTATCTATTCTAGCACTATATTACAATGTAGGTTCTACTGACTTTAACATGATTCATCAATATGCTATTGATACTAATGTTCAAAAACTACTATGGGTAGGTATCTTTATTAGTATGGCTACAAAATTCCCTCTATGGCCACTTTACTCATGGCTATACCGAGCCCATGCTGAAGCTCCTGTAGCAGGATCTATCCTACTAGCTGGTATTGTACTAAAAATGGCTACATATGGTAGTCTACGACTTCTACTTCAATTCCTTCCAGATGCTTCATACTACTTTAGTCCTCTTGTACAAACACTAGGTGTTATGAGTGTAATCTACGCTAGTCTAGTAACACTTCGACAAACAGATTTCAAAGTTCTAGTAGCTTATTCTAGTGTTGGACATATGGGTATCGTTGTTCTAGGACTATTCTCTAATAGTATTCAAGGAGTAGAAGGATCTATTATCCTATCTATTGCACACGGTCTAGTTAGTCCTGCTCTATTCATGCTTGTAGTAGTGTTCTTTATGATCGGTTCCACACTCGTACAATCCGATACTACCGAGGACTTGTAAATTATATGCCACTATTCTCAGTATTCTTCTTCCTATTTACAATTGCTAATGCTGGTGTACCAATGACAGTAACTGGATTGGTGAAGTACTATGTATGATGGGTGCATATCAAATGAACCCTATTGCAGCAACACTTA
>SBHY01000013.1:0-11640 GCA_010577765.1 Malassezia slooffiae
CTTATTTTCTTGACAATAAAAAGATTTTTAATATATTTCATTTTTAAAAATAATATTCATAATTAACTTTAATAGATTAACAATAAAAGATAGAAATCTGAGATATCCTATTCCATATGTATTACTATATAAGAAAACAATATTTTTATTCAATGTTTAAAATTTTTACGTTTTCTTATAAAAATACATACCAAATATATGAAATTTTTAGTATATTCTATTTATATTGTATTAGAATTGTTAAATAGTGTAAATTTTAGCTGTTTAGAATTTGTTATAATGGATATTGAACAGTGATTAGAAAATTTAGGTTGGAGTTTTATTTTTATTAGAATAATTTTATTCTTCATTTTATAAATAGTGTTTTTTCATACTAAAGAAATTTTATTCTTGCTTTTGTAAAAATTAACGTTTTCCTATAAAATGTTAATAGGATAATTGTAAAAGTTATATTTTCTTATTAAACACAGAATATTTATACAATATATTTTTTAGAATGAAAGGGGAAAAGATATATTAATCTTTATTTTCCCGGTTAACTGCAATATCCATTAGAGTATTTTCTAGAATACCTACTACTGGTACAATAATTAGGAAGTATGCAAAGTAGAACATTGTTGCATAAGATCCAATGTTAGAGTAAGGATATTCTGGGTGTTCAGCCCCGATCCACATTAGAATCATAAAGTCAACTGTAAACATCCAGAATGTAAATCGTGCAAGTGGTCGGAAATTATTACCTCGTACTCGTGCTGTGTCAAGAATAGGCATAGCAAGTAGAATTAGAAGTGATCCGAACATTGCAAGTACTCCAATAGCTTTAGATGGAATAGATCGTAGAATTGCATAGAATGGAAGAAGATACCATTCAGGTACAATTGATGGAGGTGTTTGCATTGGGTTAGCAGGAATATAGTTATCAGGATGTCCTAGAGCATTAGGATAGAAGAATACAAATACAGATAGAACTAGTAGGAATAGCACAATTGTAACTAGATCTTTGAATACAAAGTATGGATAGAATGGTAGTCGATCTGTATTACCTGAAATTCCTAGTGGATTACTACTTCCGTGTTCATGGATTGTAAGTAGGTGCATTGCACTTAGTGCAGCTAGGATAAATGGAAGTAGATAGTGGAAAGAGAAGAATCGGTTAAGAGTAGCATTGTTTACACTAAATCCTCCCCATACAAATTCTACTAGGTCTTGTCCAATCCAAGGGATAGCACTTAGAAGGTTAGTAATTACTGTTGCCAAATATTCAATCATGTATTGATTTTAAATTTAAATCTATTCTTCAATGACATGACCCTGTACTTTATCCTTAATGTAACATTAAGTATTTTGATAAAGCCTTGTGTTATTCAATATTTTGAAATATTCAATAAGAATATTCCGACTGTACATTAAGCATTCTATTTAAAATAGAATACCCACCGATGAACCAGTCTGTAGCGATTTTCTATAGAATCTATAGAACACCGACGGTCTAAACTTAAGAATAGAAAGTTGTTGACCGTTTTCATCAGCATCGCCTAAATATAAAAAATAAAATATTTTATTCCTATTAATTTAGACTATGCAATTCAATTCTTATTTTATTAAAGAAGTGCAATATTCTAATTTCTTATTCAATTTAAAATACCTAGTTTATATAGCATAGAAGGTACCATATAAGGTTTAATTAGTTCTCGAAGATTTGGCATAGATTCTTTAAGAACATAAATATTATATTGATTAGGAGTTCCTGTAGAATGAATAGATGTTTTAATTTTATATAGTTTATAAATAACTTGAGATAGATAAGTACAATCTTCATAAGTGAATGAATTTGTACACCATTTTATACTTTTTCCTACACGTGAACCATCATCTATAGTTCAAATAGCTATAGCTAGAGGAGTAAGATATTGTTCAATATCTTTAGGAATTACTTTAATGTTATTATGATACCATTTATGACGTAGTTCATTAAAACTAGAATAAGTAAAAGTATGAAATCGTAGAATATATCGAAGTTTTCCTTTTGCCCCAAGTCGAGTTTGTACTTTAGGAATACTAGGATAACAATAACCGTAATAAGCGATTATAGAATGTAGCCATAGAATATATTCTTTACGATTAGATTCTTGTGAAATACTAAGTCGTGTACCATTTCCATGTTGTTCAGCATGAGAATCTCCTAGAAGACATCCATAAAAGATAGAAATAATATCTTTATGATGAGGTCCAATACGACGATCAGATAGAACTCGTTTAACAATTTTATTTTCATGATTATAGATAGAAATTAGAATAATGGATTCAAAAATAAAAATAAGAACATTATTGCATTTGGGGCAAGGAAGTTCACCCCATAGTGACATTTGTCCAAATGGTAGTACATAACCAAGGAATGCTGTAGCCATTGTAAGGATTAGAATAATAACTCCGATAGACCAAGGTAGAACTCGTGGAGATTTATAACTACCGTAGTATAGTCCTCGACCTACGTGGAAGTACATAAATAGGAAGAAGAATGAAGCGGTGTTAGCATGGAAGTATCGGATAGCCCATCCGTAGTTAACGTCTCGCATAATGTGTTCTACACTAGCAAATGCAAGATCAGCATTAGGACAGTAATGCATTGCTAGGAAAATACCTGTAGCAATTTGGATAACTAGACAAAGTCCAAGTAGTGATCCAAAGTTCCACATATAAGAAATATTAGCTGGTTCTGGGTTATCAATAACATAACTGTTAGCAAGACCCAGGATAGCATTAGATTTAAGAATACGCATGAAAATAAAATAAATAAGATAAAAAATAGTTAACTATTTTCAATTCTTATGAATAAAGAATATACTATTAGTTATTATTAAGTAAGAAATAAAATAAGAGTAAAAACTATTTATATTAAAATAGAATATTTACAAAGAATTAAATAAGTAATAACTATTAAGAGTATCGAAATAATGAATATTAGTGGAACTTAGGATAAAATTATTTTTGTCCTAGAGGAATCGAACCTCTATAATGTTTTTATCGGAAACACATTCTAGCCGTTGAATTAAGGACAAGGGTATAAAATAGAAGTTTAAATGAATAAAAGAATATTAAAATATTATATTCTTATAATGAAGGATATAGTTTCAAAGACGAGATTGAAATATGCGTTTTCCTATAGGATATATAATAGTAATAGGGATTACATGAAACAAACTAAAAAGGGGAATAATATTCTAAATATTTAATATTCATTAAATATTAGAAGTAAAATAATGGTACCCTTCTTAAAATAATAATTATTGAATTATTGAACATTGTAAAGTAGTGAAGATACACTAATATCAATGTTATCAATAATTAGATTTGGAGCAAGACCAACAAGTAGTGTTAGTACAAATAGAGGAAGAATTACATTAAATTCTCGTCGGTTCATATCTGTAGTATAATTTAGATAATTACTATATGTACCAAATGTAATTCGGTTAAATAGCCAAATAGAATATGCTGCACTTAGAACAATACCTGATGCTGTAAGTGTTGCTGCAATAGGGTTCATTTGATATGCACCCATCATACATAGTACTTCACCAATCCAGTTACCTGTCATTGGTACACCAGCATTAGCAATTGTAAATAGGAAGAAGAATACTGAGAATAGTGGCATATAATTTACAAGTCCTCGGTAGTATCGGATTGTACGAGTGTGGAACCGATCATAAAGAACACTACCTACAAGCATGAATAGAGCAGGACTAACTAGACCGTGTGCAATAGATAGGATAATAGATCCTTCTACTCCTTGAATACTATTAGAGAATAGTCCTAGAACAACGATACCCATATGTCCAACACTAGAATAAGCTACTAGAACTTTGAAATCTGTTTGTCGAAGTGTTACTAGACTAGCGTAGATTACACTCATAACACCTAGTGTTTGTACAAGAGGACTAAAGTAGTATGAAGCATCTGGAAGGAATTGAAGTAGAAGTCGTAGACTACCATATGTAGCCATTTTTAGTACAATACCAGCTAGTAGGATAGATCCTGCTACAGGAGCTTCAGCATGGGCTCGGTATAGCCATGAGTAAAGTGGCCATAGAGGGAATTTTGTAGCCATACTAATAAAGATACCTACCCATAGTAGTTTTTGAACATTAGTATCAATAGCATATTGATGAATCATGTTAAAGTCAGTAGAACCTACATTGTAATATAGTGCTAGAATAGATAGTAGCATAAATAGAGATCCCATTAGTGTAAATAGGAATAGTAGGAAAGCAGCACGTACACGGTTAGGACTACCTCCCCAAATACCTACAATAAGGAATAGTGGGATTAGTACACTTTCGAAGAAGATATAGAATAGAAGAATATCTGTAACAATAAATACTAGAATTAGAAGAGTTTCTAGTACAAATAGTGTACATAGATAGAATTTAACATTATACTGATCAGATTCTGCTGATTTCATTTTCCAGCTAGCAAGGAATGAGATAGGGAATAGGAATGTAGTAAGAACTACAAAATAAAGTGAAACACCATCTACTCCTAGTTGGAAATCAGAAGTAAATACAGTATTAAGTGCTTCTTTATTACCAAAAGCATATGTAAATTGATATTCAGATGTAGATGGATCAAATAGAACCAGAAGACTAAGTGAAAATACAAAAGTAATAATAGAAATAAGTAGAGCAATATATTTAGCTTTAGCATCTGGATCAACATTTGTACTTACAATACTTCCATCTTTATTTACTACAATAGGATTATTCCAATGTGTAGTAGAAACAAGAGCAATACCAACAAGTGGAAGAAGAACAAGAGTTAGAAGCATAATAAAAATAAGGTAAATTTTCAATCAGATAGAATATTTTGATTCTATAAAGTAGTGATTCATAATTCTTTGTAAAAGAAATAAATATAAATCAATTCGCCTATATAATAGAATCTTTCTAATTAATAAGCTAAAAATAGATTTAATATAAAGCAAGGAATAAAATTAAAGAGTAGGATATAAATATATGAATATAGAGCTAACATTACGATCGGGTTATAAATTGCGTTTTCCTATAAATATTACAAGTGTATGAAGGTGTTAGAAAGATTCGAACTTTCGTAAAAATGCATTAACAGTACACCGCATTACCTCTATGCTATAACACCTAATATAGAAAATTCAAATAGTGGAGATTCGAACTCCGAATTCCCTTTCCCAAAAAGGGCGCCCTAGCCATTAGGCCATCTATCTGTTAATAAATTTTATTCTTATTTATTATTTACTATATTATTTTAATAGATAAATGAATATTTATATCCCTAATGGCTAGTTCGGAGTTCGAATTCCACTATTGAATTTTCTATATTAGGTGTTATAGCATAGAGGTAATGCGGTGTACTGTTAATGCATTTTTACGAAAGTTCGAATCTTTCTAACACCTTCATACACTTGTAATATTTATAGGAAAACGCAATTTTATAACCGATCGTAATGTTAGCTCTATATTCATATATTTATATCCTACTCTTTAATTTTTATTCTCCTTGCTTTTATATTAATCTATTTTTAGCTTATTAATTAGAAAGATTCTATTATTATAGGCGAATTGATTTATATTTATTTCTTTTACAAAGAATTATGAATCACTACTTTATAGAATCAAAATATTCTATCTGATTGAAAATTTACCTTATTTTTATTATGCTTCTAACTCTTGTTCTTCTTCCACTTGTTGGTATTGCTCTTGTTTCTACTACACATTGGAATAATCCTATTGTAGTAAATAAAGATGGAAGTATTGTAAGTACAAATGTTGATCCAGATGCTAAAGCTAAATATATTGCTCTACTTATTTCTATTATTACTTTTGTATTTTCACTTAGTCTTCTGGTTCTATTTGATCCATCTACATCTGAATATCAATTTACATATGCTTTTGGTAATAAAGAAGCACTTAATACTGTATTTACTTCTGATTTCCAACTAGGAGTAGATGGTGTTTCACTTTATTTTGTAGTTCTTACTACATTCCTATTCCCTATCTCATTCCTTGCTAGCTGGAAAATGAAATCAGCAGAATCTGATCAGTATAATGTTAAATTCTATCTATGTACACTATTTGTACTAGAAACTCTTCTAATTCTAGTATTTATTGTTACAGATATTCTTCTATTCTATATCTTCTTCGAAAGTGTACTAATCCCACTATTCCTTATTGTAGGTATTTGGGGAGGTAGTCCTAACCGTGTACGTGCTGCTTTCCTACTATTCCTATTTACACTAATGGGATCTCTATTTATGCTACTATCTATTCTAGCACTATATTACAATGTAGGTTCTACTGACTTTAACATGATTCATCAATATGCTATTGATACTAATGTTCAAAAACTACTATGGGTAGGTATCTTTATTAGTATGGCTACAAAATTCCCTCTATGGCCACTTTACTCATGGCTATACCGAGCCCATGCTGAAGCTCCTGTAGCAGGATCTATCCTACTAGCTGGTATTGTACTAAAAATGGCTACATATGGTAGTCTACGACTTCTACTTCAATTCCTTCCAGATGCTTCATACTACTTTAGTCCTCTTGTACAAACACTAGGTGTTATGAGTGTAATCTACGCTAGTCTAGTAACACTTCGACAAACAGATTTCAAAGTTCTAGTAGCTTATTCTAGTGTTGGACATATGGGTATCGTTGTTCTAGGACTATTCTCTAATAGTATTCAAGGAGTAGAAGGATCTATTATCCTATCTATTGCACACGGTCTAGTTAGTCCTGCTCTATTCATGCTTGTAGGTAGTGTTCTTTATGATCGGTTCCACACTCGTACAATCCGATACTACCGAGGACTTGTAAATTATATGCCACTATTCTCAGTATTCTTCTTCCTATTTACAATTGCTAATGCTGGTGTACCAATGACAGGTAACTGGATTGGTGAAGTACTATGTATGATGGGTGCATATCAAATGAACCCTATTGCAGCAACACTTACAGCATCAGGTATTGTTCTAAGTGCAGCATATTCTATTTGGCTATTTAACCGAATTACATTTGGTACATATAGTAATTATCTAAATTATACTACAGATATGAACCGACGAGAATTTAATGTAATTCTTCCTCTATTTGTACTAACACTACTTGTTGGTCTTGCTCCAAATCTAATTATTGATAACATTGATATTAGTGTATCTTCACTACTTTACAATGTTCAATAATTCAATAATTATTATTTTAAGAAGGGTACCATTATTTTACTTCTAATATTTAATGAATATTAAATATTTAGAATATTATTCCCCTTTTTAGTTTGTTTCATGTAATCCCTATTACTATTATATATCCTATAGGAAAACGCATATTTCAATCTCGTCTTTGAAACTATATCCTTCATTATAAGAATATAATATTTTAATATTCTTTTATTCATTTAAACTTCTATTTTATACCCTTGTCCTTAATTCAACGGCTAGAATGTGTTTCCGATAAAAACATTATAGAGGTTCGATTCCTCTAGGACAAAAATAATTTTATCCTAAGTTCCACTAATATTCATTATTTCGATACTCTTAATAGTTATTACTTATTTAATTCTTTGTAAATATTCTATTTTAATATAAATAGTTTTTACTCTTATTTTATTTCTTACTTAATAATAACTAATAGTATATTCTTTATTCATAAGAATTGAAAATAGTTAACTATTTTTTATCTTATTTATTTTATTTTCATGCGTATTCTTAAATCTAATGCTATCCTGGGTCTTGCTAACAGTTATGTTATTGATAACCCAGAACCAGCTAATATTTCTTATATGTGGAACTTTGGATCACTACTTGGACTTTGTCTAGTTATCCAAATTGCTACAGGTATTTTCCTAGCAATGCATTACTGTCCTAATGCTGATCTTGCATTTGCTAGTGTAGAACACATTATGCGAGACGTTAACTACGGATGGGCTATCCGATACTTCCATGCTAACACCGCTTCATTCTTCTTCCTATTTATGTACTTCCACGTAGGTCGAGGACTATACTACGGTAGTTATAAATCTCCACGAGTTCTACCTTGGTCTATCGGAGTTATTATTCTAATCCTTACAATGGCTACAGCATTCCTTGGTTATGTACTACCATTTGGACAAATGTCACTATGGGGTGAACTTCCTTGCCCCAAATGCAATAATGTTCTTATTTTTATTTTTGAATCCATTATTCTAATTTCTATCTATAATCATGAAAATAAAATTGTTAAACGAGTTCTATCTGATCGTCGTATTGGACCTCATCATAAAGATATTATTTCTATCTTTTATGGATGTCTTCTAGGAGATTCTCATGCTGAACAACATGGAAATGGTACACGACTTAGTATTTCACAAGAATCTAATCGTAAAGAATATATTCTATGGCTACATTCTATAATCGCTTATTACGGTTATTGTTATCCTAGTATTCCTAAAGTACAAACTCGACTTGGGGCAAAAGGAAAACTTCGATATATTCTACGATTTCATACTTTTACTTATTCTAGTTTTAATGAACTACGTCATAAATGGTATCATAATAACATTAAAGTAATTCCTAAAGATATTGAACAATATCTTACTCCTCTAGCTATAGCTATTTGAACTATAGATGATGGTTCACGTGTAGGAAAAAGTATAAAATGGTGTACAAATTCATTCACTTATGAAGATTGTACTTATCTATCTCAAGTTATTTATAAACTATATAAAATTAAAACATCTATTCATTCTACAGGAACTCCTAATCAATATAATATTTATGTTCTTAAAGAATCTATGCCAAATCTTCGAGAACTAATTAAACCTTATATGGTACCTTCTATGCTATATAAACTAGGTATTTTAAATTGAATAAGAAATTAGAATATTGCACTTCTTTAATAAAATAAGAATTGAATTGCATAGTCTAAATTAATAGGAATAAAATATTTTATTTTTTATATTTAGGCGATGCTGATGAAAACGGTCAACAACTTTCTATTCTTAAGTTTAGACCGTCGGTGTTCTATAGATTCTATAGAAAATCGCTACAGACTGGTTCATCGGTGGGTATTCTATTTTAAATAGAATGCTTAATGTACAGTCGGAATATTCTTATTGAATATTTCAAAATATTGAATAACACAAGGCTTTATCAAAATACTTAATGTTACATTAAGGATAAAGTACAGGGTCATGTCATTGAAGAATAGATTTAAATTTAAAATCAATACATGATTGAATATTTGGCAACAGTAATTACTAACCTTCTAAGTGCTATCCCTTGGATTGGACAAGACCTAGTAGAATTTGTATGGGGAGGATTTAGTGTAAACAATGCTACTCTTAACCGATTCTTCTCTTTCCACTATCTACTTCCATTTATCCTAGCTGCACTAAGTGCAATGCACCTACTTACAATCCATGAACACGGAAGTAGTAATCCACTAGGAATTTCAGGTAATACAGATCGACTACCATTCTATCCATACTTTGTATTCAAAGATCTAGTTACAATTGTGCTATTCCTACTAGTTCTATCTGTATTTGTATTCTTCTATCCTAATGCTCTAGGACATCCTGATAACTATATTCCTGCTAACCCAATGCAAACACCTCCATCAATTGTACCTGAATGGTATCTTCTTCCATTCTATGCAATTCTACGATCTATTCCATCTAAAGCTATTGGAGTACTTGCAATGTTCGGATCACTTCTAATTCTACTTGCTATGCCTATTCTTGACACAGCACGAGTACGAGGTAATAATTTCCGACCACTTGCACGATTTACATTCTGGATGTTTACAGTTGACTTTATGATTCTAATGTGGATCGGGGCTGAACACCCAGAATATCCTTACTCTAACATTGGATCTTATGCAACAATGTTCTACTTTGCATACTTCCTAATTATTGTACCAGTAGTAGGTATTCTAGAAAATACTCTAATGGATATTGCAGTTAACCGGGAAAATAAAGATTAATATATCTTTTCCCCTTTCATTCTAAAAAATATATTGTATAAATATTCTGTGTTTAATAAGAAAATATAACTTTTACAATTATCCTATTAACATTTTATAGGAAAACGTTAATTTTTACAAAAGCAAGAATAAAATTTCTTTAGTATGAAAAAACACTATTTATAAAATGAAGAATAAAATTATTCTAATAAAAATAAAACTCCAACCTAAATTTTCTAATCACTGTTCAATATCCATTATAACAAATTCTAAACAGCTAAAATTTACACTATTTAACAATTCTAATACAATATAAATAGAATATACTAAAAATTTCATATATTTGGTATGTATTTTTATAAGAAAACGTAAAAATTTTAAACATTGAATAAAAATATTGTTTTCTTATATAGTAATACATATGGAATAGGATATCTCAGATTTCTATCTTTTATTGTTAATCTATTAAAGTTAATTATGAATATTATTTTTAAAAATGAAATATATTAAAAATCTTTTTATTGTCAAGAAAATAAGAATCCGATATAGGTATTAATATGTTTATGTTTACAATTTCGTGTAGAACTACATGATTTATATATTTACTCAAATTAAATGCTAGGAGCTGCAAAATATATTGGTGCTGGAATTGCTGCCGTAGGTCTAGCTGGAGCTGGGGTAGGAGTAGGAATTGTATTCTCTGCTCTAATTCAAGGATCATCACGAAACCCATCAGTTAAAAACCAACTATTCCAATACGCTGTACTAGGATTCGCACTATCAGAAGCAACAGGACTATTTGCTCTAATGGTATCATTCATGATTCTATTCTCATAATTTTTATAAATCTGAATAAATTAATGAATAAAAAGGGATAATAAATTTTATTCCCCTTTTAATAGTAAGTTTTAATAGTAAGAAAGATTTAAGAATAAATAAGAATTTCTCAAGATGTGTAAGCATGTTGAAATTGGTAGACAAGCTATTCTTAGGAAATAGTAGTGTAAAACTGTGTGGGTTCAAGTCCCACTGCTTACAATTAATTAATAATAAAAGAATAGAAATTTAGAATATTTATAATTGAATATCGTTTTCCTATAATAAAACATATATTTATTTCTCTTTTACTAGCTTACCTATCTAACTTTATAGGACCATAGTATATATATTATATTAATTCTAAATTTATTCTTTTTAATAGGAATTAGCATAATGGTTAATGCACTAAATCGTCAGTTTAGACTATGCCCGTTCGAGTCGGGTAGTTCTCCGCTATTGTTGTTATTCAAATTCGATATTCTATATTTACTTCTTTCTTCCATTCTTTCTTATTAATATCATTAATGAATCTTAGTCTTATTCTTTTCATTATTGGTATTCTAGGATTGTTCTTAATCGTAAAAACATTCTTCTTATGATTTTCTCTATCGAAATTATGCTTCTTTCTATTACTCTTCTAATTCTTATCTCTTCACTTAATTTCGATATATCCTAGGACAAACATATGCTATCTATATTATTCTTTTTGCTGCTTCAGAATCTGCTATCGGACTTGGTATTCTTGTAGCATACTATCGACTACGTGGATCTATTTCTCTACATAATTCTTCAAATACTTAAATAATTCTTATTATTTTGTATTTATTTTATTATGTAGAAAAATACTCTT